>CAMPDV010000071.1:0-600000 GCA_946699065.1 Loxodes magnus | reverse complement strand
CTAAATCCTTTTATTTATTACTATAGCATGCTAACCTTTTATTTTGTATACTAAAGAAATAAATTAAAATCATTAAATTATTTAATTTCATAGCTTTAAAATATTGCTTAATAATTAATGCAATAATCTGGCTTGAGTAAAGGTTGTAAGTTTAGTATAATTTTACAAGGGACTATTCTAACTTAAAAGTGAATTGAAAGTAATAATTATAAATTAAATAAATCTTCTTTACTTATATTATACTAATAAATTTTAATAACTACAGCAATTTAAAATGATAATATCATTATTAAAATAATTCTAAAAGAAATATTAGCTTAGTTATTCAATAAGATATAAATAGTTTTAATCGTTGATTCATTTTAAAAGATGAAACAAATTAAAAATTTGTAAATTATAAAAGTAGAATTGATTATAACTTAATAATGCTTACGCTTTATATTAAGATAATGCTTTCATTATTATTTATCTGAAGAAGCTATAGTTGCTATAACTTTTATATACAATGAGGCCCTCACTTTGATAAGTTTCTTTTTGAAAATAAAAATATGAAAATTAAATTTTTATGATAACTAATATTTATTAAATCTACAAGCAGATATAAATTAACAAGCATTAAGCTTTATAATTATTACTTTTATAAACTTTCAAAGAAAGAAATACTTTAAATATAAAATTAAAGTCATTCATTTATTTATTGGCTTAGATGCTAATCATTTATAATTTTAGTATCTACAGAAATTAAAATTTATCTCTAAACCATAGATTATATGAATCATCTAAAGATTAAAAAGTAAAATTATTAAAAGTTAGAAGACTTTAAAAGTATAAAGTTAATGGTTTTTTATAATAAGCAAAAGTAAGAAATTCAGATACTAAAATAGCAATCATTAATTTAAGTTGATCAGAGGGTACTTTTCTTATTCCTTTTCAAATCTATCTTAGGTAATACTAGCATTGTTTTACTTTTCATTTATTGACTGTTTCTTATAAAGTTAAGTGATTGATTAGTTTTCTTACTCGAACTTTATAAAGGAAATTTCTTGTAATTATAAATCAAAGATGAATCTTAATTCTGCTTTTAATTCATTTTTTTAACCCGCATTTTTCTCTTTAAATTAATTATTTAATTGATGTTTTGGTTTCTCAAACTAAAGGGAGGAATATCAAAGCTTAATGGAGGCTAAGAGTAATTTCTTTTTTATTCTCTAATATCTTTGTCTGATTACCAATTCTGGTAGTAAATAGCTGCAAAGAATAAACAGTTCAAAATCTTTTTCACATTCAACTCATCATCATATATTCTCATCTCTTCTATAAGTGTTGTTGGAACTTAATGGTTAGTTTTTTTAAGACATGGATGTTATAGTGCCATTTCAGCACTATATCTTTAGACAGGATCAAATTCTGTAAGTTTGCTAAACAAATGTCAAGCGAGCGAAGGGAAGTGAGGTGGAAACATAAATTTAGGATTTTATAGTTTTTGCTTAAAAGAATTATGATCATCAATTTTGTTATCATACAAAGGATGCTATCCTGTAAATAGTAAATACAAAATAATTCCACAACTCCATAAATCAACTGCAGATGAATAATTTTGGTTACAAGCCTGTTCTGGAGCCATAAAGATCATAGTACCGCATCTTCCATTTGTGATTCGATAACTTGCAAATTCAAATTTAGCACTTAGACCAAAGTCGGCTATTTTAACTTCACCAATAGTACTTTTATTACTGATTAGTATATTCTCAGGTTTTAGATCTCTGTGAACAACTCCATTTTAATGCATATAATGCACAGCCTAAAGTATAGATTTCATAATCATATAAACTTCTTCCTCAGAAAATTTTTATTTATTTCGAGTTCTTCTAACAATGCAAGATTTTAAAGATCCCTACATTAATTCCATAACAATATAAATTTTTTTATCAGTCTCCACTATTTTTTTGAATTGAACAATATTTGGATGTACTAAGCTTTCTAATATAAATGCCTCTTTTCTAAATTTAGCTGATTAGTTTTCAGAAACATTTTTCTTATTGATAATTTTGACAGCAATTCTCTAATTAGTCGCTAAATCTATGGCTTCTACTACCTTACCAAAGGCTCCTTTACCTATTGCCTTTATATATTTAAAATGTTAGCTAAAAGATTTTCCTGCCATATTTATGTAAGCTAATATTTTACAAATAGGCTAAAATAAACATTCTTTGATTCAACTAAGGCCTTGCATTGCTAGTTATTAAATATTTGAAGAATAATTAAAATTACTCTTATAGAGATATTCAAGCAACTGCTAAAGTAGTTAAGCTATTTTTGGTTATGTTAGAAATAAAGCATTATAACAATAAAGTTAAAGGCTGTTCATAGAAACAATTAATAATAAACTTATTTATGTAATTACTTAGTTAAACTTATTTTTAACTTTAATAGATAGAATGCAATATAAGCATACTTTTACTTAACTTATTTCATCTTAAATTTAAATTGAACAACGCTGAGATAATCTTGAAAATAGCTTAATATTATAGATTTAATAAAGTATCATTACATTATATTTAACACGCTTAGAATAAGCTACCTTTTTGTAAGAGTTATGAATGATTAAAAGAATATGCTTAACTTAATATATTAGAGTATCGTTTTATTCTATTTTAGTTTGCTTAATAGCAAGTATAATGCTATCTCTTACAAATTTAAGTTTAAAATCTAATAAGGAAATAGTTTAATCGTTATACTTTACCTAAGGAAGCAATGGCTATATAGTAATTATTTGAAATCAGATAAAGAATGCAAGAAAATAATGATTGAAATAGGTAATTAATTATGAGTTTATAAAGGGTATCTATTTACTTGATTATATTAATATACTTAATTTAGTATCTATTATATCCTAAATACATTTCATTTTATTCATACTATTAATAAACTCTAATGAGTCTTTTTTCTTTTAAGAATATTAATATTCATTTCCATTCAAAACGAATGCATTAAGAGAAACTACTTTGGAAATAATATATTAAGTAGAGTAATATTTTTAAGTGTTTTAAAATAAACTTAGAGTAGAGTTCTTAATAGCTAATACTTTATCCAATATGATTAAAAGTATTTATTAAGCTTAAAAAGAAAATAGTTTTGCTTTATAAGCAACTTAATTAAAATTTGAATATTATTAATTAAGAAGGTTCTTACATTTAAATTAATTAATTGAACTTAAATTTAAATAAATAAACTAGAGATGTTTATTAAGACTGGAGGCCTTTATTTCGAACATATTAATTAGAATGCTTATTCATTAATATTTGCTAAAGTAAGATTTAAATATAAAAGCTTTAATCTATATTTGCAAATTTGTTCACTTTATTATGTTTAAAGGATTCTTTAATACTTATCTTATTTTTCTTTTATCTGCCTCAGATTTATAGCATTTATTAATTCTGAATGATTCTATCTGATGCTTTTTAGTAAAATCAAGCAAGCTGTAGATTAAAATATATAAGAGTTATATTAAAAATATTGAGACTCATTGATTATCTCTAACTAATAAGGATTTAGTATAAATATTATGCTTATAAACAGTTATTGGATTGCTTATTAACAGTGAAGATAATTTAAGATATTTAGACATATATATAAGCTAAATTAATAGAAAGGACTTAATTCATTTATTTAATTTTTATACCTAGCTTCTAATTCAAATCTATTAACTTTAATTAATTACTGACTCTTCTATTTGAACTAGCTATATCTAGCTATAAAATTTCTATATTAATCTTATCATGAAAGTAAACCATGCTAGTTTAAATGATAAAGAATCAGCAAAGAACTTAATTGCTAAAAGGGTTAACTATATTGCCATATGGAGATGCATAAAATGAATAGAAGTGATATACTAAATATTGACTATCTTAATTGTAAATTAGAATATTTATTTACTAGTTTGTTATTTCACTTAATGCTCTCTCTTTTTTCTACGTCTTTAATAATTCCAACACAAACTATTTACCTTATGTCTCTACAAACGAATCTACCTAATTTTGGATAATCGCTAAATTTTTCAACACATAAAGGTTTTAATGGAACTATCTTTACTATTGCAGCATCTCCTGCTTTAAGAGATTTTGGATTTTCTTCAATTATCTCTCCTGTTTTTCTATCAATTTTTTAAATTAGCTACTCGAATCTAACAGGTTTTTAAGCAGCATGAACATCAAGGATAGGAGAGTAACCTGCCTTAAGTTAGTTTGGATGACTTAAAATTACTACAAAAGCTATAAAGCTTTTTGCTTCTTTTGGTGGATCTTATTATGAAGAACCTATCACATTTCCAACTTATACGTCTCTAATAGATAAATCTTTCACATTAATTCCTACAAAATCTCCTGCAACTGCTTGCGGCAAATCTTCATGGTAAGTTTCGATTGACTTTACTTATACTTATGTAAGTCCAACAGGAGAAATTGTAATCAAATCATTTTTTTTTAACGTACCTGAGCATATTAGACCTCCTAAAACTGTTCCAACTCCACCTATTTTAAAAATTCTTCATATAGGTATTCTTAAGGGCTTTTATATATTCCTAGAGGGAAGAAATAGAGAATCTAATATGCTTACCAAATCTTTGCCCGTGTATCATCCTTTCTTTAGTTTTTTTTACGTCAAGTTATCTCCATTCCATCCAGAAACAGGAATAAAGTGAATATATTTATCTTAATATCCAATTTTGTTAAAGTAAGCAGTAGTTTCATTCCTAATCTCTTCAAACCTTTACTATTTCCAGTTTACAGTATTTTAGTCCATTTTGTTGACTGCTACTACAACTTACTTAATTCCAAAAGTAAATGCCATTGAGATTAATTCTCGATTTTAGCCAGTACTTGATTTTCCTGCCTCATACTCTTGATCTGCTGCTGATATAATGAATAAAACAACGTCTGCCAAAGTTAAACATGAGATCAAGTTTTTAATATAATCTCGATGACCAGGAGTATCAAAGAAAGATAATAAATAGTTATTAGCTTAAATTTTGTGATAACTTGGATTTATAGTGATTCCTCTTTCTCTTTCAGCTTTTTATTTGTCACATGCCCAAGCATATTTAAAAGATCCTTTTCCCATTTCTGCAGACTGCTTCTCATAATTTTATATAGCTCTTTGATCAATTTATCCACTTTAAAAAAGCAAATTTCCTAAGATAGTAGATTTTCCAGTATCTATATGTCCAATTATAGCTATGTTTAAAGTTCGCTTAGCCATTTATAATAATTTAAGCAAATATGGCTTTAATCATTTACTGTTATATTTTGGTAAACTTTATTAACATTAGCTCTATATTTAAATCTAGCTAACTGCTCTATTATTCTTAACTATCTTCTAATCCTTTCTCTTAGCTTTATTCTTCTATTTTATTTTAATAGTTTGCTCTTCTTAAAAATTTATTTTAAACCAGAAAGAAGCTAAATTTTGATTAATCAGATGATGTGTACAAAAGACAAGTTAATAATGAGATGGTTAAAGAATTATATCAATATAAATAAAATGCATTATACTTTAAAGCTCATATAGTCTAATCTTGTAGTAAGTTTAAATGTATTAAATTTGCTTCACTCATTTATTATAATCCTTCTTGTATTAATTATAATACCTCTCAGTTTATGCAGCTAATTAATTCAAGCAATTATCATAAAGTTTATTAAAAGTAAAGAAGATTGTTAACTACTTGTTAAGGAGTTTCTTAAAAGACATTTATTAAAGCACTTTACAATATTCTAATACCATACAAATGATTTTAGCTTGTATAAATTAGTAGTTAGTATGTATTTATAGCTAGCTAAAAGTATACTGCTTATAAACACAAAGCTTTTATATTAGTGATATGCTGTAAATTTCTCATTATCTCTATAATAATTAAATCCTTACTATTCAACTATATTTATGTTTCCGCTCTTCTTCTCACATGTTTTACTAAAATTGCTATTTAGTTAACTAAATAAGTCCTCCTAACTTTATTAGATAAAAGGCATTTCTGTTATAATTTTTAGAAGTTAATAGCAAAGAGAAAATAAAATGATATTGAAGGAATTTAACCTTAAAGTAAGTTTTTTAATCTAACTGAGATAAGCAGCACAAATCTATTAATTAAGCATTTAATTAATAAATAAGCCTTTAGATAATATATTATAATGTATACTTCTTAATTACTTAGTAAATCTAAGTATTCTTAAAATAGTCTGTAAGCACTAAAACATTTAAACAGCAGCACTAGTAATCTAATTATTTATTAGCATCTAATAAGCTTATATAATAGTTAAATAGCAATTTAGTTAGTAAATATTTATCCTTTCTTATTTCAACAGATAAAAGCTATTAATTATTACAACCTAGAAATGCTTATAATTAATAGCGATTATTACATTAATAAACAAATATAGAAATGGAGATATATCAAAGGGTAGCTACAATCCTAATTATTTTAATGAATAGTTATCATCTTAATATATGCTTAAATTAGTCTAGTAAAACCTTTATTATCATCATAGTGAAGCTAGCTAAAAATATTAGTTAAATGAAGCTGTACATTGTATCTAATGAAGTAAATAGAGCTTTTATAATTCCTTTATTAGCTTTGAATAATAAGTTACTATTATTTACTTTATTTAACTTGATATAAACTTGCTATTTAATATTCCTTCTCATTATTTTCTTTTTTATAGTTTAAGAATCAGCAATTCATTAAAAGCATTAAATCATAATTAAAAGGAATTAAATGTTTGGATTTATTTAGCAATAAAAGGAAAGAAGAATAGAATAGCTAATGAAGACTACACTAATTAGAGTAATTCTAAATACTTCTTCTCTTTTATTTTAGTAACTTTGTCTATTTTCTTTTATTAGCTATAAAAGAAAGCTATTTCAACCTTTTAAATCTAAGCTTTTTTTAAAATTTAACAGAAAATCCATTTCGAAGTCATTTAAGTGTAAGCAATTTGTCTTAAATTCATAAGGAAGAATTGAAAATTAGACAGTGAAAGAAGATAAAAAAGGGTTTGTATAAAAGATTGCTTTTAGTTAAATTAGTTTGATAATAGTTTTATAAATGGAAACTTTAAAAGAAAACTCTAAAAACGTACTTACCAAATAAGGTTCGAAAGAGCAACTTTCCCCTTCTTAGTGATCTTCTAAAAGAAAGGATTCTTAATCTGATGAAGACTAATCTTTGGGATATAATGAAATTTAAAATCCTCTTCAAGAAGAAAATTTGCATCCTAGTCTTCTAATGCAAATAGGAGAAGGTTTGCTTAGTGATAATATTCTTGAAAAAGTAAGTAAATTCAAAGTGAATCCCGATGCTAATAGAATTCTGTCAAGTATCGAACTTAAGCACTTAGATGTAGCAGCTGAATTAGCTTTTAATGAAAATTTTATTAGAGAGAATTAGCAATTCATCAAAAACGGTATGGCTATAAAAGCAGCTATTGAAAAGGGTCTTCTTGAATTTGCGAATTAGTTGTTATAGCATGGATATGGACTTCCTGAATAGATGCTTTAAGATGCTATCAGAGATGATGACGAGAAAATGATTCGTAAAATTATAGAAGGTAAATTTTACAAAGCTCAAACTTGCAAGATAGAGTTTTGATATCTACTTTATAAAAGAAGAATTGATTTTGCAAGACTTATTTATGAAAAAGAACCTTAACTGCGTTAATTTGTAGGTGAAAGAGGTTTTCCAGCATTGGATCATATTGAACAGTTTCTTTCCGAATCAAATATCATAGAACCCACTATGCGTGAAGCTTTAGAGTAGAAATGTGATGCATTGGCTTCTTTAATGCTTGGAACTAATCCTAATGTTATTAATTCGCGAATGCTCTAGTTAAGTATTCAAAATAACTGTTTGGAGTTTTTGTAAAGAGTATGAACAGGAAACTTTACAGCACGCTTAGGAGAAAAAATAAGAAAAAGAAAAGAGAATTTCTTAAAAAATTTTGTTGAGCAATATGTTGGATAAACCTAAGGGGAGAAGTAGAACTTTATGAAACTTCTAAAAGTGACTCATATACTTAATTGCTTTCTTAGGGATAATAAAACATGAGAAGCATATCAAGTATTATAGTGACCTGAAGCACAAGGACAGCCAGGATTATTGAAAATATGCTTGGAATATAAACAATCTGATCTAGCTAAATAAATAATGCTGAACATTTTTTAACTTCCTTTAACGTCTGAAGATATGGAATAAGCTATTAAATCAAGTTTGTTGCAAATAGCAATCACAATGATGAGAAGAAAGGAATGCACAGTATGTCTTTAAAAGAGAGATATATAGTAGCTCCTAATGAATTTTCTGGAAAAAGGAGAATAATGTGCTTATGCAATAGATTTACTTAACAACATTCCTATGAAAAACTGGCACTGGGATCTTACAAAAACTCTATGTAATTAAATTTCTAAGCTGATAAAAAAGACTGATGAAATGACTCTATGCCAAGCCCCAATTCTCCTATGTGTATTAGGTGCTGAATTTTGTTATCGTCTTAGCGAATCTACAATTCAACACAAACAAAGAACTTTTTCTATCGCAGAAAGTCTTCTTGCTTTAGGAGAATAGATAGAATTTGCTATTAAAGAAGAAGAAGAGCTTCGATATTTCCTAATGTAGGAAGATAGTAGATAAAGAACAGTGCTAACAATAATCTCATAAAATAGATATTACACATTGTTAGGTAATGATGAGATTGGAGCAATTGTTACAAAATTGTGACAAGGAAAATAAAGATCATATTCTATGAAATAAGCTAGTTCGATATGTAGGGCTTGAGAAGCGCCTGTGGGAACTGAATAATCTTTAGCCTTTGCAAATGGAATTGATATATCAAAACCATATATTTTTTAATATGATCAATGGACTTAAGCATGCTAATTACGTTTCTTCGCTGCTGCTACCAGTATTTTTGCTTTAGTTGCAATTTACTAGCTAATTATCTATACTTCTATTGAAAAGGATTCTTTAGAAGATCTTTCAGCTGAATAACCGACAAAAGGTTTGCTGAGATTAGCACAAGTATGAATAATTTTCATAGTTTTTGAAGATATCATGCATTTTATATTTGCAATAAAAACGAATCGGGGTTTTGATTGAGATGGATGGAAAACTTTGGATTTCGCGATATTTCTTCTAATGCTATTCAATATGTCGTAGTTTATCGAATCATTGACATCTAATATTACTTTCTTTAACACACTTAGTCACTGCTTCATGAACATAATGATCTGATTAAGATCTATGAGTGTACTTTTTACAACTAAACGTTTTGGGCCTCTCCTTAGAATGGTATATCTTATGATCATTTAATTATTAAGCTTTATTTTTCTGCTTTTTTGTTGGATGTTTTGCTACTCAGCTATAATGACTAGCTTGTATTATGATCAAGTGCAAGCACATTACAAAGATTTTGTTACAAGTATGAGGACCCTTTTTTCATCATGCATGGGAGTATTTGATTTTAGTGTCTTTACAGAATCGAAGCATCCAGATTTTGGGTATTTGCTATTAGGAATCTATTTGACATTTTCCTTAGTTATTTTGATGAATCTTCTTATTGCGTTGCTTTCAAATATTTACACAGGATTAGAATCAAAAGCTGATGCTGAACATAGAGCAGTAGTAATTTCTTATTATAATCGTTATTATTGGGATGATAATTATGGAATTCTAATTTTCTTACCTTCTCCCTTCAATGCTCTTGTAGTTCCTTTCATTCCTTTTATTTGGCTATGGGACAGGCCTGAGAAATTAAATAATGTACTATGCAAAATCTATTATTTATGATATGCCTTCGCACTTTTCTTAATATTTCAATTCTATCAAATCAAGTATGCCATACTCATGTACCTAAAAGGATTTTTTGCTTTCGCTAAATCTGGAACTTAGCTTAAAGTCCCTGTTGAAGAAAATGAAGAAGAGGAGGCTGTAGAAATGAAAAGCTAATCATTGATAATTCCAGGACAAAAATAAAAGTAAGAAAAAGAAGAAGTTATTACTACAGTAACTGACTTCAACTTCTTCAAAGCCTTAGCTTGGTGCTTTATTGGAATTCCATGGCTTTTTTTTGCTGCTTTAAGAGATTCATTGCAATTTTGGCAAATTATGTACATTGATCTTCGTCAACTTTCAGATGAAACTGAAAAGAGCAAATTGTAATAGATAGTAACTAGCAAGTTTATGAAAGACATTTAGATGATATTAGAAGATTTAAAATCTAGCAATAAGGAAACTATTGCTGTTAAAGAATTCTTAGACATATGGCTAATTATTGATCACTCATAGCTCAACCCATCCAAAGACACTTAGTAAATTGCAAAAGAATCACTTACAGATTAGGTAATTGACAGAAAGTCTGTTGTATAAGATTTCCTTTCGCATTTTGCAGAGTCTAGTGATCAGACTATATCAGTTCAAAAAATGTGTAGATTATTACCATAAAAGCAGGAATATTTTGATGAGTATCTAAATTATAGCACGCATATTAATGTCCCCGCTATTAATAAGGCGCTAAAAAGCTTTCAAAAGAAGGTAATATTTTATTCAGGGGCAACAAGAAATTCTGAACTAATAGGAATAAATTACACCTGAGGAATTAATGGCAGAAGTTTAAAGTTCTATGCAAAATTTGCAAACTAAATACTTAAATGTGCTTACTAACCTCAATGACATTCGAGTGCACTTTAATTTAAAGCCATTGAATCCAAATACTAAAGTACCTCAAATTAAAAGAGAAAATAAAATTGAAGAAAAAATTAAGCCCTCTTCAGGAAATTCTTATAGAGATCTTCTCTAGTCCTAGAAAAAATAGAGAGAATAGACTAAATAAAGTGCCTTTTTCTTAATGGAAAAACCAGTTCTTTTTGAGAAGTAAACTTTTGATAAGGACTCCAAAACCAATTAATAAAATAAGGCAAAAATAGAGAAAACGGGAGAAAACTAGGAACTAGAATAATGATTTATAAATGTATTTCTCTTAACCCAACTATATTAAATATAAGATCAATATAGCGCTTGCTAATTAATTATAAAAGTCAATAATTACATTTTAATCTTTATAGTTGTACGGAAATTTTATTAAATCCAATTCAAGAGATTTAAATAAATCTTTAAAGCAATAGAACTTCATTTTAAGCCAAAAATTTCCTAATTAATAACATGAAAGAAAGGCATGTATAAGTTAATTAAATATAATTTATAAGGCTATTATAATAATAGTTTATTATAAAATCATTTAACCATTTTATTTTGCTTATGATAACTTTCAAAGCAGATGCTATTTAAATAATTTCTTTTATTGATAACTTTTTCTACTTTATTATGCTAATTACATTCAATTTAAATGCTAATTCAGTAAAGAATTTCTTAACTAATAATAGCAATTTTCATAAATATCCTTATAACTTAGTCAAAGTTTTTCTGTCTAATAAATTCAGCTCATATATAAAAAGCGATAAGATTATCTTAATTATCTTATTATTTTGTAAGTTTTAAGCAGATGAATAATATTTTAAATCTATGAAAATAGAGTTTGGAAGAAAAGTTTAATGTGATATAAGCATATTCCTAGTATCTTACTAAATTATTAAATTGCTTTTGCTCACTTAATTTGATATAGCTATTTTAGATGTTCTTTTGACTTTTATTATTCTCACTTTTTTCATAATCTGCTTTAATAGAAAAACATCCGAATAAATGATTTTATAAAATGTAAATAGGTTTTGATTTTAAATTAATAAATACTCAATTATTCTAAAGTGGCTATTATAGGATATTAAGTTAGCAAACTTATATTAAAATCAATATTTATTAGTTAATCTTTGGATTTAAAGTCTCCTATTTGCTTATAAAGTTAAAGCTTGTTCAAGTATTAAAGATGTATTAGATAGCATAATTTTATAAAATTAATAATTAGCTCTTAAATATGTTTTTCTTAAGTTTTTCCAGCATCAAAGTTATTTTTGCTTAATTTTAAATTCATTAAGTGATGACACTCTATATTCAGAAGACTTAGTAAATGGTTTGATAGCGGTAATAAGATTTAAGAATTAAGGGCCATAAAAAAAGTTATGTTAACTGTTTCTAAATCAAAGAATTATATGAAGAAATATCTCTGAATGAAAACTATTCCAAATGTGGAATGAAAAGTATATTAAAATAGATAATTTTTCATAATATAAAATTAAAGAGAGAAGGGAAAACTTAATGTAAATAATTTTATATATTTGAAAGTTAAAAATAGCTCAGCTAAAATCTTGTAGAAATACCTTGAAAAAATGGTTAACAAACATATTATTCTTTAGAAGGCTATTCCATTTTGCTTTTTCTAAAAAATCATCCTCAATGAATATTATGTTTATTATATCAAACATATTTCCGTAATTCTTGACATCTTAAACAAAAGAAGCGACTAGTAAATTAGTAGTATCGTTTTTTGAAATAAATCCTTTTTCATCTACTAGAAGTTCAAAGATAAGATCATATTTGTTTTAAAAGCTACCTCTCTAAAGAGTTTCTAGCTTTTTAATGAAAGAGGTTTTTTACAGCTTTTTATCTTTCTTAATACAAAGATAAGCTATTCTATTTAGTCACAATTCTTCTTCCCCATTGAAATCCTCGTCTTATTGAAAATTGTCTGAAGTTTCTCCAAAATAAATTTTATTAAGCTTCTTAAAGTATTCATTCAAAATATTAGTGAAATCAGAATAAGAATCCAGTGGAAAATGGAAATGGCTAAATTTTTTCCAAATTGATTTATGAAGTTTATTAGTGTCAATAGCAGTCTTCTCCTATTAATCCTTTGACTCGTTTGCTATTTTTTTGTATATGAAACTTATTTTTTAATGTTTGACTCTTTAACCATTGGAATGAATTTACTTATAACAGCCAGAACAAAAGTTATCTTAGCATTATATACACTCTAATGTAGCAGATGATTCACATTAACAGCATTGCATTATAAATTAAGGAATAGCCTTTACGATTTCTTAGCACCTTTTAAGTAAAATATTTCGTTCTTATTTGATATAAATATCAGCAAAATTTAATTTTCCAGTTGTCTCTTCCTATTGGATTTCTTATTTTAAGTTAAAGAAATTTACAACTTCAATTTACTTTTTTTGAGATTTGGAAGTTCTTATTCCAATTTATGGTAATTGGTCTTACTTTTCTTGAAGTTTTTTATTAATCTCGTTCATTTTTCTAATTTTTTCGATTTGGTCTTACTTCTCTAGTTCTTAGCTCCACTTTTCTTTAGCAAGTTATTTAATTAGTCACTTTGGTTTATCTTTTACTAAAAACTTGAGTATGAATTTGAAAAAGATAACAGCATGCTCAGTTATAATGCATACCCATAAGAATTCAAGATGGAATAAATGTTTCAATCTATCACTTGTGAGGTATAATAGCATTAAATTACTAGGAACTGATAAGAACCCAATAACTTCCATTACGTTTAATCAGAATCCAATGGACATGGCTCTTTCAGCTTTAGTTCTTTTAAATACTTGTCCAAAAGCTCATACTTCGTATTTTAATGTTAAAATGTTATTTATAAAAACTAAAGTAGGTGCCATAGGAAAAACAGCTGCAAAAAGTACTACATATCCAAATTAAATCATCATATCTGCATAATAGTGAACTATTTGCTTTTATTTTCTCATGCATGCATTTATTTCTACTCAGTCAACGTTTCAATTTGAATACTAGTCTCCTGTTTCTGGATCTAAAACCACTCTTCTATATCCTTTAACTTGAATACCTTTATTCCATCTTTAAAATTGCTATTTGGCTTTTTAGGAAATATTTCTTCAATAAATCCATTTTTTAATTCTAAATTTATAGTAATTAATCAAAACTCTCATTGTAAAGTCTGTGAATTGTTTAAAACTTAAAAGTGAGACTAATTGTAAAAATGATTCATTTAGGTTTCTTTCGATAAAAGCAGCTCAGAAAATTCCAATATAAGAATTTAAGAATCTAAAGACTGCATTCTTAATAATCAGACTTATCTCATATGAATCCTGGTACTTGTGATTTTCCATTTAGACTAATATATTTGCAAAGTAGTAATATATATAATTTAAGACAGCAATTAAGGCACCATTTATTGCACCCGCTAAAATATTTCCAAAAGTTGATCCGTTAATTTTTTTATATTGTAGAGAACCTACAAAAATTACTATAACGGCACCTAAAAATAAAAGCAACAAAGGAAACGAGCCAATAGTACTTTTATTACTGATTAGTATATTCTCAGGTTTTAGATCTCTGTGAACAACTCCATTTTAATGCATATAATGCACAGCCTAAAGTATAGATTTCATAATCATATAAACTTCTTCCTCAGAAAATTTTTATTTATTTCGAGTTCTTCTAACAATGCAAGATTTTAAAGATCCCTACATTAATTCCATAACAATATAAATTTTTTTATCAGTCTCCACTATTTTTTTGAATTGAACAATATTTGGATGTACTAAGCTTTCTAATATAAATGCCTCTTTTCTAAATTTAGCTGATTAGTTTTCAGAAACATTTTTCTTATTGATAATTTTGACAGCAATTCTCTAATTAGTCGCTAAATCTATGGCTTCTACTACCTTACCAAAGGCTCCTTTACCTATTGCCTTTATATATTTAAAATGCTAGCTAAAAGATTTTCCTGCCATATTTATGTAAGCTAATATTTTACAAATAGGCTAAAATAAACATTCTTTGATTCAACTAAGGCCTTGCATTGCTAGTTATTAAATATTTGAAGAATAATTAAAATTACTCTTATAGAGATATTCAAGCAACTGCTAAAGTAGTTAAGCTATTTTTGGTTATGTTAGAAATAAAGCATTATAACAATAAAGTTAAAGGCTGTTCATAGAAACAATTAATAATAAACTTATTTATGTAATTACTTAGTTAAACTTATTTTTAACTTTAATAGATAGAATGCAATATAAGCATACTTTTACTTAACTTATTTCATCTTAAATTTAAATTGAACAACGCTGAGATAATCTTGAAAATAGCTTAATATTATAGATTTAATAAAGTATCATTACATTATATTTAACACGCTTAGAATAAGCTACCTTTTTGTAAGAGTTATGAATGATTAAAAGAATATGCTTAACTTAATATATTAGAGTATCGTTTTATTCTATTTTAGTTTGCTTAATAGCAAGTATAATGCTATCTCTTACAAATTTAAGTTTAAAATCTAATAAGGAAATAGTTTAATCGTTATACTTTACCTAAGGAAGCAATGGCTATATAGTAATTATTTGAAATCAGATAAAGAATGCAAGAAAATAATGATTGAAATAGGTAATTAATTATGAGTTTATAAAGGGTATCTATTTACTTGATTATATTAATATACTTAATTTAGTATCTATTATATCCTAAATACATTTCATTTTATTCATACTATTAATAAACTCTAATGAGTCTTTTTTCTTTTAAGAATATTAATATTCATTTCCATTCAAAACGAATGCATTAAGAGAAACTACTTTGGAAATAATATATTAAGTAGAGTAATATTTTTAAGTGTTTTAAAATAAACTTAGAGTAGAGTTCTTAATAGCTAATACTTTATCCAATATGATTAAAAGTATTTATTAAGCTTAAAAAGAAAATAGTTTTGCTTTATAAGCAACTTAATTAAAATTTGAATATTATTAATTAAGAAGGTTCTTACATTTAAATTAATTAATTGAACTTAAATTTAAATAAATAAACTAGAGATGTTTATTAAGACTGGAGGCCTTTATTTCGAACATATTAATTAGAATGCTTATTCATTAATATTTGCTAAAGTAAGATTTAAATATAAAAGCTTTAATCTATATTTGCAAATTTGTTCACTTTATTATGTTTAAAGGATTCTTTAATACTTATCTTATTTTTCTTTTATCTGCCTCAGATTTATAGCATTTATTAATTCTGAATGATTCTATCTGATGCTTTTTAGTAAAATCAAGCAAGCTGTAGATTAAAATATATAAGAGTTATATTAAAAATATTGAGACTCATTGATTATCTCTAACTAATAAGGATTTAGTATAAATATTATGCTTATAAACAGTTATTGGATTGCTTATTAACAGTGAAGATAATTTAAGATATTTAGACATATATATAAGCTAAATTAATAGAAAGGACTTAATTCATTTATTTAATTTTTATACCTAGCTTCTAATTCAAATCTATTAACTTTAATTAATTACTGACTCTTCTATTTGAACTAGCTATATCTAGCTATAAAATTTCTATATTAATCTTATCATGAAAGTAAACCATGCTAGTTTAAATGATAAAGAATCAGCAAAGAACTTAATTGCTAAAAGGGTTAACTATATTGCCATATGGAGATGCATAAAATGAATAGAAGTGATATACTAAATATTGACTATCTTAATTGTAAATTAGAATATTTATTTACTAGTTTGTTATTTCACTTAATGCTCTCTCTTTTTTCTACGTCTTTAATAATTCCAACACAAACTATTTACCTTATGTCTCTACAAACGAATCTACCTAATTTTGGATAATCGCTAAATTTTTCAACACATAAAGGTTTTAATGGAACTATCTTTACTATTGCAGCATCTCCTGCTTTAAGAGATTTTGGATTTTCTTCAATTATCTCTCCTGTTTTTCTATCAATTTTTTAAATTAGCTACTCGAATCTAACAGGTTTTTAAGCAGCATGAACATCAAGGACAGGAGAGTAACCTGCCTTAAGTTAGTTTGGATGACTTAAAATTACTACAAAAGCTATAAAGCTTTTTGCTTCTTTTGGTGGATCTTATTATGAAGAACCTATCACATTTCCAACTTATACGTCTCTAATAGATAAATCTTTCACATTAATTCCTACAAAATCTCCTGCAACTGCTTGCGGCAAATCTTCATGGTAAGTTTCGATTGACTTTACTTATACTTATGTAAGTCCAACAGGAGAAATTGTAATCAAATCATTTTTTTTTAACGTACCTGAGCATATTAGACCTAGTAAAACTGTTCCAACTCCACCTATTTTAAAAATTCTTCATATAGGTATTCTTAAGGGCTTTTATATATTCCTAGAGGGAAGAAATAGAGAATCTAATATGCTTACCAAATCTTTGCCCGTGTATCATCCTTTCTTTAGTTTTTTTTACGTCAAGTTATCTCCATTCCATCCAGAAACAGGAATAAAGTGAATATATTTATCTTAATATCCAATTTTGTTAAAGTAAGCAGTAGTTTCATTCCTAATCTCTTCAAACCTTTACTATTTCCAGTTTACAGTATTTTAGTCCATTTTGTTGACTGCTACTACAACTTACTTAATTCCAAAAGTAAATGCCATTGAGATTAATTCTCGATTTTAGCCAGTACTTGATTTTCCTGCCTCATACTCTTGATCTGCTGCTGATATAATGAATAAAACAACGTCTGCCAAAGTTAAACATGAGATCAAGTTTTTAATATAATCTCGATGACCAGGAGTATCTAAGAAAGATAATAAATAGTTATTAGCTTAAATTTTGTGATAACTTGGATTTATAGTGATTCCTCTTTCTCTTTCAGCTTTTTATTTGTCACATGCCCAAGCATATTTAAAAGATCCTTTTCCCATTTCTGCAGACTGCTTCTCATAATTTTATATAGCTCTTTGATCAATTTATCCACTTTAAAAAAGCAAATTTCCTAAGATAGTAGATTTTCCAGTATCTATATGTCCAATTATAGCTATGTTTAAAGTTCGCTTAGCCATTTATAATAATTTAAGCAAATATGGCTTTAATCATTTACTGTTATATTTTGGTAAACTTTATTAACATTAGCTCTATATTTAAATCTAGTTAACTGCTCTATTATTCTTAACTATCTTCTAATCCTTTCTCTTAGCTTTATTCTTCTATTTTATTTTAATAGTTTGCTCTTCTTAAAAATTTATTTTAAACCAGAAAGAAGCTAAATTTTGATTAATCAGATGATGTGTACAAAAGACAAGTTAATAATGAGATGGTTAAAGAATTATATCAATATAAATAAAATGCATTATACTTTAAAGCTCATATAGTCTAATCTTGTAGTAAGTTTAAATGTATTAAATTTGCTTCACTCATTTATTATAATCCTTCTTGTATTAATTATAATACCTCTCAGTTTATGCAGCTAATTAATTCAAGCAATTATCATAAAGTTTATTAAAAGTAAAGAAGATTGTTAACTACTTGTTAAGGAGTTTCTTAAAAGACATTTATTAAAGCACTTTACAATATTCTAATACCATACAAATGATTTTAGCTTGTATAAATTAGTAGTTAGTATGTATTTATAGCTAGCTAAAAGTATACTGCTTATAAACACAAAGCTTTTATATTAGTGATATGCTGTAAATTTCTCATTATCTCTATAATAATTAAATCCTTACTATTCAACTATATTTATGTTTCCGCTCTTCTTCTCACATGTTTTACTAAAATTGCTATTTAGTTAACTAAATAAGTCCTCCTAACTTTATTAGATAAAAGGCATTTCTGTTATAATTTTTAGAAGTTAATAGCAAAGAGAAAATAAAATGATATTGAAGGAATTTAACCTTAAAGTAAGTTTTTTAATCTAACTGAGATAAGCAGCACAAATCTATTAATTAAGCATTTAATTAATAAATAAGCCTTTAGATAATATATTATAATGTATACTTCTTAATTACTTAGTAAATCTAAGTATTCTTAAAATAGTCTGTAAGCACTAAAACATTTAAACAGCAGCACTAGTAATCTAATTATTTATTAGCATCTAATAAGCTTATATAATAGTTAAATAGCAATTTAGTTAGTAAATATTTATCCTTTCTTATTTCAACAGATAAAAGCTATTAATTATTACAACCTAGAAATGCTTATAATTAATAGCGATTATTACATTAATAAACAAATATAGAAATGGAGATATATCAAAGGGTAGCTACAATCCTAATTATTTTAATGAATAGTTATCATCTTAATATATGCTTAAATTAGTCTAGTAAAACCTTTATTATCATCATAGTGAAGCTAGCTAAAAATATTAGTTAAATGAAGCTGTACATTGTATCTAATGAAGTAAATAGAGCTTTTATAATTCCTTTATTAGCTTTGAATAATAAGTTACTATTATTTACTTTATTTAACTTGATATAAACTTGCTATTTAATATTCCTTCTCATTATTTTCTTTTTTATAGTTTAAGAATCAGCAATTCATTAAAAGCATTAAATCATAATTAAAAGGAATTAAATGTTTGGATTTATTTAGCAATAAAAGGAAAGAAGAATAGAATAGCTAATGAAGACTACACTAATTAGAGTAATTCTAAATACTTCTTCTCTTTTATTTTAGTAACTTTGTCTATTTTCTTTTATTAGCTATAAAAGAAAGCTATTTCAACCTTTTAAATCTAAGCTTTTTTTAAAATTTAACAGAAAATCCATTTCGAAGTCATTTAAGTGTAAGCAATTTGTCTTAAATTCATAAGGAAGAATTGAAAATTAGACAGTGAAAGAAGATAAAAAAGGGTTTGTATAAAAGATTGCTTTTAGTTAAATTAGTTTGATAATAGTTTTATAAATGGAAACTTTAAAAGAAAACTCTAAAAACGTACTTACCAAATAAGGTTCGAAAGAGCAACTTTCCCCTTCTTAGTGATCTTCTAAAAGAAAGGATTCTTAATCTGATGAAGACTAATCTTTGGGATATAATGAAATTTAAAATCCTCTTCAAGAAGAAAATTTGCATCCTAGTCTTCTAATGCAAATAGGAGAAGGTTTGCTTAGTGATAATATTCTTGAAAAAGTAAGTAAATTCAAAGTGAATCCCGATGCTAATAGAATTCTGTCAAGTATCGAACTTAAGCACTTAGATGTAGCAGCTGAATTAGCTTTTAATGAAAATTTTATTAGAGAGAATTAGCAATTCATCAAAAACGGTATGGCTATAAAAGCAGCTATTGAAAAGGGTCTTCTTGAATTTGCGAATTAGTTGTTATAGCATGGATATGGACTTCCTGAATAGATGCTTTAAGATGCTATCAGAGATGATGACGAGAAAATGATTCGTAAAATTATAGAAGGTAAATTTTACAAAGCTCAAACTTGCAAGATAGAGTTTTGATATCTACTTTATAAAAGAAGAATTGATTTTGCAAGACTTATTTATGAAAAAGAACCTTAACTGCGTTAATTTGTAGGTGAAAGAGGTTTTCCAGCATTGGATCATATTGAACAGTTTCTTTCCGAATCAAATATCATAGAACCCACTATGCGTGAAGCTTTAGAGTAGAAATGTGATGCATTGGCTTCTTTAATGCTTGGAACTAATCCTAATGTTATTAATTCGCGAATGCTCTAGTTAAGTATTCAAAATAACTGTTTGGAGTTTTTGTAAAGAGTATGAACAGGAAACTTTACAGCACGCTTAGGAGAAAAAATAAGAAAAAGAAAAGAGAATTTCTTAAAAAATTTTGTTGAGCAATATGTTGGATAAACCTAAGGGGAGAAGTAGAACTTTATGAAACTTCTAAAAGTGACTCATATACTTAATTGCTTTCTTAGGGATAATAAAACATGAGAAGCATATCAAGTATTATAGTGACCTGAAGCACAAGGACAGCCAGGATTATTGAAAATATGCTTGGAATATAAACAATCTGATCTAGCTAAATAAATAATGCTGAACATTTTTTAACTTCCTTTAACGTCTGAAGATATGGAATAAGCTATTAAATCAAGTTTGTTGCAAATAGCAATCACAATGATGAGAAGAAAGGAATGCACAGTATGTCTTTAAAAGAGAGATATATAGTAGCTCCTAATGAATTTTCTGGAAAAAGGAGAATAATGTGCTTATGCAATAGATTTACTTAACAACATTCCTATGAAAAACTGGCACTGGGATCTTACAAAAACTCTATGTAATTAAATTTCTAAGCTGATAAAAAAGACTGATGAAATGACTCTATGCCAAGCCCCAATTCTCCTATGTGTATTAGGTGCTGAATTTTGTTATCGTCTTAGCGAATCTACAATTCAACACAAACAAAGAACTTTTTCTATCGCAGAAAGTCTTCTTGCTTTAGGAGAATAGATAGAATTTGCTATTAAAGAAGAAGAAGAGCTTCGATATTTCCTAATGTAGGAAGATAGTAGATAAAGAACAGTGCTAACAATAATCTCATAAAATAGATATTACACATTGTTAGGTAATGATGAGATTGGAGCAATTGTTACAAAATTGTGACAAGGAAAATAAAGATCATATTCTATGAAATAAGCTAGTTCGATATGTAGGGCTTGAGAAGCGCCTGTGGGAACTGAATAATCTTTAGCCTTTGCAAATGGAATTGATATATCAAAACCATATATTTTTTAATATGATCAATGGACTTAAGCATGCTAATTACGTTTCTTCGCTGCTGCTACCAGTATTTTTGCTTTAGTTGCAATTTACTAGCTAATTATCTATACTTCTATTGAAAAGGATTCTTTAGAAGATCTTTCAGCTGAATAACCGACAAAAGGTTTGCTGAGATTAGCACAAGTATGAATAATTTTCATAGTTTTTGAAGATATCATGCATTTTATATTTGCAATAAAAACGAATCGGGGTTTTGATTGAGATGGATGGAAAACTTTGGATTTCGCGATATTTCTTCTAATGCTATTCAATATGTCGTAGTTTATCGAATCATTGACATCTAATATTACTTTCTTTAACACACTTAGTCACTGCTTCATGAACATAATGATCTGATTAAGATCTATGAGTGTACTTTTTACAACTAAACGTTTTGGGCCTCTCCTTAGAATGGTATATCTTATGATCATTTAATTATTAAGCTTTATTTTTCTGCTTTTTTGTTGGATGTTTTGCTACTCAGCTATAATGACTAGCTTGTATTATGATCAAGTGCAAGCACATTACAAAGATTTTGTTACAAGTATGAGGACCCTTTTTTCATCATGCATGGGAGTATTTGATTTTAGTGTCTTTACAGAATCGAAGCATCCAGATTTTGGGTATTTGCTATTAGGAATCTATTTGACATTTTCCTTAGTTATTTTGATGAATCTTCTTATTGCGTTGCTTTCAAATATTTACACAGGATTAGAATCAAAAGCTGATGCTGAACATAGAGCAGTAGTAATTTCTTATTATAATCGTTATTATTGGGATGATAATTATGGAATTCTAATTTTCTTACCTTCTCCCTTCAATGCTCTTGTAGTTCCTTTCATTCCTTTTATTTGGCTATGGGACAGGCCTGAGAAATTAAATAATGTACTATGCAAAATCTATTATTTATGATATGCCTTCGCACTTTTCTTAATATTTCAATTCTATCAAATCAAGTATGCCATACTCATGTACCTAAAAGGATTTTTTGCTTTCGCTAAATCTGGAACTTAGCTTAAAGTCCCTGTTGAAGAAAATGAAGAAGAGGAGGCTGTAGAAATGAAAAGCTAATCATTGATAATTCCAGGACAAAAATAAAAGTAAGAAAAAGAAGAAGTTATTACTACAGTAACTGACTTCAACTTCTTCAAAGCCTTAGCTTGGTGCTTTATTGGAATTCCATGGCTTTTTTTTGCTGCTTTAAGAGATTCATTGCAATTTTGGCAAATTATGTACATTGATCTTCGTCAACTTTCAGATGAAACTGAAAAGAGCAAATTGTAATAGATAGTAACTAGCAAGTTTATGAAAGACATTTAGATGATATTAGAAGATTTAAAATCTAGCAATAAGGAAACTATTGCTGTTAAAGAATTCTTAGACATATGGCTAATTATTGATCACTCATAGCTCAACCCATCCAAAGACACTTAGTAAATTGCAAAAGAATCACTTACAGATTAGGTAATTGACAGAAAGTCTGTTGTATAAGATTTCCTTTCGCATTTTGCAGAGTCTAGTGATCAGACTATATCAGTTCAAAAAATGTGTAGATTATTACCATAAAAGCAGGAATATTTTGATGAGTATCTAAATTATAGCACGCATATTAATGTCCCCGCTATTAATAAGGCGCTAAAAAGCTTTCAAAAGAAGGTAATATTTTATTCAGGGGCAACAAGAAATTCTGAACTAATAGGAATAAATTACACCTGAGGAATTAATGGCAGAAGTTTAAAGTTCTATGCAAAATTTGCAAACTAAATACTTAAATGTGCTTACTAACCTCAATGACATTCGAGTGCACTTTAATTTAAAGCCATTGAATCCAAATACTAAAGTACCTCAAATTAAAAGAGAAAATAAAATTGAAGAAAAAATTAAGCCCTCTTCAGGAAATTCTTATAGAGATCTTCTCTAGTCCTAGAAAAAATAGAGAGAATAGACTAAATAAAGTGCCTTTTTCTTAATGGAAAAACCAGTTCTTTTTGAGAAGTAAACTTTTGATAAGGACTCCAAAACCAATTAATAAAATAAGGCAAAAATAGAGAAAACGGGAGAAAACTAGGAACTAGAATAATGATTTATAAATGTATTTCTCTTAACCCAACTATATTAAATATAAGATCAATATAGCGCTTGCTAATTAATTATAAAAGTCAATAATTACATTTTAATCTTTATAGTTGTACGGAAATTTTATTAAATCCAATTCAAGAGATTTAAATAAATCTTTAAAGCAATAGAACTTCATTTTAAGCCAAAAATTTCCTAATTAATAACATGAAAGAAAGGCATGTATAAGTTAATTAAATATAATTTATAAGGCTATTATAATAATAGTTTATTATAAAATCATTTAACCATTTTATTTTGCTTATGATAACTTTCAAAGCAGATGCTATTTAAATAATTTCTTTTATTGATAACTTTTTCTACTTTATTATGCTAATTACATTCAATTTAAATGCTAATTCAGTAAAGAATTTCTTAACTAATAATAGCAATTTTCATAAATATCCTTATAACTTAGTCAAAGTTTTTCTGTCTAATAAATTCAGCTCATATATAAAAAGCGATAAGATTATCTTAATTATCTTATTATTTTGTAAGTTTTAAGCAGATGAATAATATTTTAAATCTATGAAAATAGAGTTTGGAAGAAAAGTTTAATGTGATATAAGCATATTCCTAGTATCTTACTAAATTATTAAATTGCTTTTGCTCACTTAATTTGATATAGCTATTTTAGATGTTCTTTTGACTTTTATTATTCTCACTTTTTTCATAATCTGCTTTAATAGAAAAACATCCGAATAAATGATTTTATAAAATGTAAATAGGTTTTGATTTTAAATTAATAAATACTCAATTATTCTAAAGTGGCTATTATAGGATATTAAGTTAGCAAACTTATATTAAAATCAATATTTATTAGTTAATCTTTGGATTTAAAGTCTCCTATTTGCTTATAAAGTTAAAGCTTGTTCAAGTATTAAAGATGTATTAGATAGCATAATTTTATAAAATTAATAATTAGCTCTTAAATATGTTTTTCTTAAGTTTTTCCAGCATCAAAGTTATTTTTGCTTAATTTTAAATTTATTAAGTGATGACACTCTATATTCAGAAGACTTAGTAAATGGTTTGATAGCGGTAATAAGATTTAAGAATTAAGGGCCATAAAAAAAGTTATGTTAACTGTTTCTAAATCAAAGAATTATATGAAGAAATATCTCTGAATGAAAACTATTCCAAATGTGGAATGAAAAGTATATTAAAATAGATAATTTTTCATAATATAAAATTAAAGAGAGAAGGGAAAACTTAATGTAAATAATTTTATATATTTGAAAGTTAAAAATAGCTCAGCTAAAATCTTGTAGAAATACCTTGAAAAAATGGTTAACAAACATATTATTCTTTAGAAGGCTATTCCATTTTGCTTTTTCTAAAAAATCATCCTCAATGAATATTATGTTTATTATATCAAACATATTTCCGTAATTCTTGACATCTTAAACAAAAGAAGCGACTAGTAAATTAGTAGTATCGTTTTTTGAAATAAATCCTTTTTCATCTACTAGAAGTTCAAAGATAAGATCATATTTGTTTTAAAAGCTACCTCTCTAAAGAGTTTCTAGCTTTTTAATGAAAGAGGTTTTTTACAGCTTTTTATCTTTCTTAATACAAAGATAAGCTATTCTATTTAGTCACAATTCTTCTTCCCCATTGAAATCCTCGTCTTATTGAAAATTGTCTGAAGTTTCTCCAAAATAAATTTTATTAAGCTTCTTAAAGTATTCATTCAAAATATTAGTGAAATCAGAATAAGAATCCAGTGGAAAATGGAAATGGCTAAATTTTTTCCAAATTGATTTATGAAGTTTATTAGTGTCAATAGCAGTCTTCTCCTATTAATCCTTTGACTCGTTTGCTATTTTTTTGTATATGAAACTTATTTTTTAATGTTTGACTCTTTAACCATTGGAATGAATTTACTTATAACAGCCAGAACAAAAGTTATCTTAGCATTATATACACTCTAATGTAGCAGATGATTCACATTAACAGCATTGCATTATAAATTAAGGAATAGCCTTTACGATTTCTTAGCACCTTTTAAGTAAAATATTTCGTTCTTATTTGATATAAATATCAGCAAAATTTAATTTTCCAGTTGTCTCTTCCTATTGGATTTCTTATTTTAAGTTAAAGAAATTTACAACTTCAATTTACTTTTTTTGAGATTTGGAAGTTCTTATTCCAATTTATGGTAATTGGTCTTACTTTTCTTGAAGTTTTTTATTAATCTCGTTCATTTTTCTAATTTTTTCGATTTGGTCTTACTTCTCTAGTTCTTAGCTCCACTTTTCTTTAGCAAGTTATTTAATTAGTCACTTTGGTTTATCTTTTACTAAAAACTTGAGTATGAATTTGAAAAAGATAACAGCATGCTCAGTTATAATGCATACCCATAAGAATTCAAGATGGAATAAATGTTTCAATCTATCACTTGTGAGGTATAATAGCATTAAATTACTAGGAACTGATAAGAACCCAATAACTTCCATTACGTTTAATCAGAATCCAATGGACATGGCTCTTTCAGCTTTAGTTCTTTTAAATACTTGTCCAAAAGCTCATACTTCGTATTTTAATGTTAAAATGTTATTTATAAAAACTAAAGTAGGTGCCATAGGAAAAACAGCTGCAAAAAGTACTACATATCCAAATTAAATCATCATATCTGCATAATAGTGAACTATTTGCTTTTATTTTCTCATGCATGCATTTATTTCTACTCAGTCAACGTTTCAATTTGAATACTAGTCTCCTGTTTCTGGATCTAAAACCACTCTTCTATATCCTTTAACTTGAATACCTTTATTCCATCTTTAAAATTGCTATTTGGCTTTTTAGGAAATATTTCTTCAATAAATCCATTTTTTAATTCTAAATTTATAGTAATTAATCAAAACTCTCATTGTAAAGTCTGTGAATTGTTTAAAACTTAAAAGTGAGACTAATTGTAAAAATGATTCATTTAGGTTTCTTTCGATAAAAGCAGCTCAGAAAATTCCAATATAAGAATTTAAGAATCTAAAGACTGCATTCTTAATAATCAGACTTATCTCATATGAATCCTGGTACTTGTGATTTTCCATTTAGACTAATATATTTGCAAAGTAGTAATATATATAATTTAAGACAGCAATTAAGGCACCATTTATTGCACCCGCTAAAATATTTCCAAAAGTTGATCCGTTAATTTTTTTATATTGTAGAGAACCTACAAAAATTACTATAACGGCACCTAAAAATAAAAGCAACAAAGGAAACGAGCCAATAGTCCATAATATTGAACTTTTCCCAACTGTTTTCTTTTCGACTAGATTTGTGATGTCACTTACTTATTCATCACCAAAAAACTCTCTCCTCAAAACTCTTTATTCCTCTTACTGGCTTATGCCTCATCTGTTTGATATTTCACTTTACTTACGTTTCCAGAATTCAATAATAACAGTTGTCCATATGAATACAATTAAAGTTCATATTCCAAGGAATGGACTGTCTACTTTGACATTTATTACTTAATCAATGCTTATAAGTCATCCAATCAAAGCAATAGGTAAATAATAAATTGTCATAAAAGATTGCAAACCAAAATAGAAAGCGATACTTTCCCCTAGATATTGCTTAATTATAGTAAGGTCAGTGTATTTCAGGTGAAAAGTTTCTTTCCAATACTGAGTTCAATTCCTTAAAGGTTGCGTTTTTCAAAATGCCCATTTTCTAATAAACCAATTTTTAAGCATAATATTTAGTTCCTTTTTATTATGCATATAGAAGTAATCTATTATTATTTTCTATTTTATTAAATGATCTATGTTTACTATGCTTTTCAAAAATACATCCAAGCACTCCTATTTTTCACGAGATCTAAAAGGTTCAAATTATCCTTTTTCATCAGGATCATAAATTTTTTGCAGGTTGGATTTTGAAAGCTTAACCTCAATTCCATGGTTATTAGCTTGCTGTTCCAAAATGTTTTGATCAAGCGTTAACATAATAATAATATTATCTTGATAATTGAGAACTAGCCTCGTTGTTATTTTTTCGTTTATAAGCATTTTTATCAATTTATCCACAGATTCTAATTTAGATTGATCTTCTTTACCTAATAAATTTTTTACTGTACATAAAATAACTATATCAGGCTCTAGAAGATTTTACATTGCAAGAATATCTTAAACATGGGGATTATAGATTTATTTCATAGATTGAGATTAAGCATAATCGAAAGGAGTTAAACCTTCGCAGTTAAGAACATTGATATTTGCTTTATTTTAAAGTAGTAACTTCACACATTCTTCATTGCCCTCTTAAGTAGCAAGGTGTAAAGGAGTGTTTAAATAAAGATCTGAGCAGTCGATATCTTAAATTTCTTACAAGGAGATTTAATTTGCAAGTTTAACTTATTAGTAAATCTTTCTAAGATCTTTAGAAACTTTTACTTGAGAAACTATATATTCCTATTACATGCGTTTAATTAAAATTTCTAGTGCATGTTAGTTGCCTTTTAGACTTGATGAATGTATTGAATTTCTATACAGATTTTATTACAACACATCTTGAGGATTTCCTCCATTATCGATGATTTCATTTATTTACTAACATATAACATCTTTTTTTTGAATATTTGAGTCTTTTGAATCTGGAACTCCATAATAGCAGGCCCAATATAGTAAAATAGTGAAATAGGCTTTGTTATTTAATTTCTTATTTTAATTTTGATTCTATTCTTTGCTTATTCTTTAAAGCTCTAAGCTTTTTTCTATTAAAAAATGAACTATTTCAACATATTCATTATTTCCAGCCAAATCAATAGGATATCTTTTCTTTTTATCCGCATTTCTAAAAGGTATAGGCTCTTACATTTAGAACTAATTTTAAATAGTGTTGTCTTAAAGTAAATATTTGATTACATCAAAATCTCCATGATAGCATGCTCAATGAATAACATTTCATCCGGTCTTTTGATTATGCATATATGGATTTGCATTTTTACTTATTAACATTTTAATGCACTTTAGCTTTTTATCTGTTTTTTATACAGAAGCAAGCATTAAAGGAGTATTTCCATATTTGTCTTTATTGTTAATGAGTTAATTTATTCCAGACTCGCCTAAAATTTATTTTAAGCTTTTAACGTACTATTCCAAAGCCGCTCTGTGTAAAGCAGTTCTTCCATTTCCGTCTTTTTCTTGATTTTTGATGTCATCAAAAAGTTCAGCTTTTTTAGTCTTCTAATCTTTATTTTTTCCTCCAATATTGATAATTTTCATGACATTAGTCATAAAATCCACTTTCTGTTTATCTTTCTCTTGATTTTCTTCAGATTCTTCTTATATCTCTATCTATATTTCTTTCCTATAACTTTCACCATCTAAGCTTTTGTATTTTTTGTCTGCCTATTCTGATTTCTCCTTGCTTTTCATTTAATTTAAATATGAGATTAATAAATTAATTTTAATTTAATATATAATAAAGCCATATTTCAAAACCTTTAAAATCAAAAAAATAGTTTTCATAAGCAAATTTAAAATAAATAGCAATACCTTAGAATGAATCTATAGATGTTGAAGGACTATAATAAGCTTAATGTGACAAATTAAGTTCTTATAAGAATAATTAATATAATAAATGATTCTAGTAACTATATTAAGTAAATCTTAATCATTTATTATTGCTTAGTTTCAACACTAAGAAAATAACCTATATTAATTATTTCATTTCATTCAAAACTACCTTTAATCAACTAAATTATCCTATTCGTTTCTAAATTTTAGTATTTAGCACGTTATTAGGTTTTGAAGCTGAAATTTTATAATGATGTAGATAGTTTTTAATAGCACTTAAATCCTTAAATAAGCAATAATAATTTAAAATAGTTAAAATAGGGATAACTTAATAAGCAATATTTCTTTAGTATCTAGAAACTTATTAAATACTTTTCATACAAATAATTTAATTTACTTTATATTTATCAGTTCTAAGGTTTTTAAAAGAGGTTACTAAACTTTATATTCAGATTCTTAAGAAAATAAACAATTTTATTGAATAAAACAGCTTTATTGTAAAAGAGTTAATAGACTATATAGATATCACTTCTGATTTTTCTTTAATTTAAGTTGCTAATTCTTTTTATTTAAAATCCTTTCATCTATTTTTTCCCTATTAATTCTAATTTTTTATTCCTTTAAACTTTTTTTGTTTAGAAAGCTCCCTTTTATAAAAATTTGATTTAATAGTCATAGAAAAAAATGATTTTAAAGTACTGAAATGTGAAAATAATAAATAAATAGTATATATTTTATTTAAAATTTGCCAAGCCTATGAAAAATGAACTTTATATTCAATATAATTATTTAAATAATCTTAAAAATATTTAAAGTTTGATAAGCAAGTACTAATTTATATCTTCTAAGTTACATTTCCTAAATTGCTTCTTTCCTTTAGAAAATTGATAATTAAGCTTTATTGAAAGAGTGCATATTAGTCAGAAAGTAAAAATAATAGCTTATAATGGATAAAAATTTATTAATTTATTTTTTAATTTTAGTTAAATAAAATTTCCTCTAGGCGATTTAGCGATAAAGGCTTTATTGCATAATAGTCCGCTCCTACTATCAGTGCTTAACTTTCATCGTTTGAATCTCCAGAAAGTAAAATAATTTTTGGATGATTTTTTTAAGTCTGGGATTCCCTTATTTTTTATATTAATTGTAATCCTGACATTTTGGGCATTTGATTGTCTGTTACTATTAGACCTATCATATCTTTATTACTCTCCCATTTTTATAATGCCTCAATTCCATTTTCAGCCTTAAAACAAAACATCGATAGAGTTTCAAAATAAGATTCCAGAATTTGGAGATTAAAGAAATCGTCATCAACAATTAATATTTTTTGGAGTGATTACTTTATCTTATTCTGATATACTTAAGTCAATAATTTTGCTATTTAATTTCCGTTAAAATTTCGTGGAATTACTCCAGTTGCCTATGGTATAAGAGAGATAACCCTTTCAGATTCTTATAGATCACTACCTATTACATAAATTGGAATGCTTGGAATTGAATAAAACTTCTCTATTTCTCTCATGAAATTAGTGAGGACAATTGCTTCCTCTGTCTAATAATCAATCAAAACCAAACTTATCTACTTATTTGCTATGCATTCTTTGAAATGTTTCAATGCTTCCGAACTAGAATGAACTTCATGAATAAAGCAATTTAAATTCTTTAGTATTGGATTTATTCAATGGCTTCCATCAAAATCATGAACAAGCAGAATTTTAATTTGTTTAGGTAATTTCATTGTACAGCTAGGCTTCTTATTTCTATCAGAGACATCGAGAGGAATTTCTACTCTAAATTTTAAACCTTTTAACTTCCTTTTTTTAACACTAATTTTTCCTTTCATTTCTTTTAGAATTAACTAGGATATCCATAATCCAAGTCCTGTGCCTCCATATTTTTTACTAATTTTTTTATGGGCCTATTGGAAAGGCTTAAAAAGTTTTGAAATATGCTTTTCCTCAATGCCGCATCCAGTATCTTTGATAGTAAAAACAATAATTCCCCTTCTCTCTTAACCGTAATTATACATAATAGTTTTAGTTATTTAGTTTTAGTCTAAAGTTTTAAGAACAGGACTTTCATATACTTAAGCTTTATTCTTCTAGATTTCAGGATCATGCTATTACATATTAGTCAAAAACTTCTTTCTTGCTTATAAATCGCTAACCTTTATTTTATTAGGAGTCTAAAACGTTCCTAGGTTATCAATACGTATAGACTGTCTTTTCTAATTCTTAAAGTTATTATCAGAACTAGAATCTTAATTGCTAGCGATTGGCATTCTTTTCATTTTTTTCTTAATTTCTTAATAGAATGAAAAATTAAACTTATAGAAAGGATCTGACTTCCTTTTTACTTTATTGGCATGTATATTATGATTCCTTTAATCTGATTTATTTTGCTTGAAATTGTCCTTTGTATTACTAGTCCTAATTATATTTTATGAATTTTTATTTTACTTTTATTATTCAAAAAAATTATCTTTTCCATATTCGCCTAGTTCTATTTAGGATACTGGACGTATTAGTTAAGCAAGCTTTGGAGTGTCTAATTCTAGATTGAGTTTTAAATCTAAGCATTCCATTGTTTCTTTAGTACAAATAGTGTCATTTTCTCTGTATTTTATGCTATATCTAACCAAATGTTCGTTTTGCTAGTTCGCGAATTTTAAGGTTCTATTACCATCCTAGACATTATCAGGAATCCATGAAATTCTAAATTTAACTCCTCCTTCATCGGTAAACTTGATAGCATTAGACATTAAGTTCATAAGGATTTGTATAGTTCTGCATTTGTCAAGCTGAAGATATTTAGGAACTGCAGTATCAGTCTACATTTCTAATGAAAGTCCTTTTCTAACAGCATTTGCTTTGTTTACTTATATAATCTTCCAAATTAATTTCCTAATTTCTATTTTCTCTACGTTTAAATCAAACTTTCCAGCTTCTATTTTCCCTGCATCTAACATATTGCTTATCATCCCTGAAAGGATTTCTCCTGAATCTTGAGCATTTTTTATGAGAGCAATTTTTGAGCTTTACATATCTCCCAAAGATTGAGAAATGACGTCTAAACTTCCAAGAACAGCGTTTAGAGGATTTCTAAGCTCATGAATAATAGCGCAAGTGAAATTGTTTTTATGCAACAATTCATTTCTAGCATTTTATAGCTATTTACTCAATATGCGTATGTAACTCACCAGTTATATTGTTATCACTGTGAAAAATATTGTCAGAATTATCTAAACATAATCAGCTATTTGCTCATCACTTTTAAAATGCAGGATAGAACATATCAAAATAAAAGGAGCAGCATGTGTCTTCCCAGTAACAATGCAATAAATGCTTGGATAGAGTATAAAAGAAATGCCCATAATAAGTTCATTTTCAAAAGATAGGCTGTTGTCAATAATCATTATTACAATAAATTAATACAAGCAGGATAATTAAAACCCTCCTTTCAAACAAAAAGTTATTGGAAATAAAAATAGAAGGATAAAATACAAAATTGCTCGGTTCCCTTAGGAGATTATAGTTATTACTGTAAGTGCCAAACTAAATCCCGAGAAAGCAAGCCAATTTTATTAAGCATTACTGTATAAATAGCAATCCCTTTGATTAATTTTAGATAAAACTTTCTTTATTAGACCAAATTTTGTAGTTGGTAAGTTTTTTCCTTCATTATCTTTCATTTTATTATTACAATAAAATAAGAATTTTAAATAAAATTTCCGTTTTTAACTAATTTAGGGCATGCTAAGAATAAATAAATCATGCATTTATTAGTTAAATAAATTAAGTCTTAACAAAAGTAAGCAGTCAACTCCTATTGCTTAGGATGTGTACTAAGATTAAGCCTATAAATCTGAAATACTCAATATAATATAAGCTAGAATTGCTAGTTTACTAGCTACTCGTAATAAAATTCTTAATTAATACAAACAAATAAATGGAAAATAAGAGATAAACTCTAGCCATTCATTACTTTATAAAACTCAATCCGTTATAATAATAGCTTCTATATGTGTTTAATGTGTTATAAACTTGCTTGCTTCATTGAGATAACTTATGACAAGTTAAAAGCAATAATTTAACTTTTATATTAATAGTAATCCAAAGCAAAATATATAATTAAGTAGTATAGTATTAATATATTTTTGATTATGTAGATTTATATTACTTAGAGCTCATTTATTATGTGATATGATGTTGAATATTGCTGATTATCGAGATAACTTCATTTTTAATAAACACAAAATAAAATTTAAATGTTATTTTCTTAATTTACTACCTAACACACATACTTGCTCACACTTTTAAGATATAATAATATTATTAACTATTAAATTAGATAGCATTAAGAAAAATAGCCTTAACTAATATTTTACTCATAACTATATCAAACTTTAAGTTGTTTTTATTAAGACCTTCTCTTGTAATATAATAGTAATAGTTCATTTCAGCATTAATATAAGTTAAGCAATATTTAGTTGCAAGATTTGCTTAAGTATCGTTTAGTTAAGTGACTTATAAAGTTCTCAACTATAAAAATGACTAATTATCTTATAAACGAGTAAAGATAACACATCATTTGTCTTAGGTAGAAAAATAAGGAAATAAATTATGTGAAGAGAATTATTAGATTGCTAAAGTATAAAGTTTCTTAAATTAGTAGCCTTACTTTAGATATAACTAATTCTATGATATAGAATTTAAAACTAACTTATTAAATTACTAAGCAAACTGCTATATAGAAAGTTTATTACAATAAGAAGAGTGTTAATTATATTTTATAACTAATACAGCAAATATTATATAAGAAAATTAACTATAGCATACCTAGGCTTGTCTATAGTAATTTAAGTAAACTTTAAATTTATTAGCAATATTATTAACTCTAGATAGCCCTAATGATAGAAATGTAATTAATTCTAAGTTTCTTAAGTAGCATTTAAATATAATAATATATAATATTATTATAATCATTATAAATTAAGGTAAGTTTGCTGCTTAAATAAACATACATTATGACACTATTCATTTATTTTATATGCTATTTTATCTTTTTACCTAATTCATTGGTATAATTTGATTATAACCGGTAATAAACAGGTTAATATTTATTTGAATGACAAAGCTAGTTAATTATAAAAAATTGTTGGTAAATATAAGAAAATAGTCGAATGGCCTCTTTATAATAATAAGATAAAAAGTTTCAATAATTTGAATGTTGGGACATAATTGTACTACTTATATTTATATTTCATACGAATTATGTTAAATATAAGAGTTAATGTAAGTTTATAATCGGTTTATAGTTAATTCTTCCTGCTCCTGCTATTTTATTTTTTCTATATTAGTTCTAAGTTGTGTTCTAGCATCTTCCTCTCTTTCTTCTTATTTATTTTTTAAGCAATTTTAAATGAAAATTTTTAGTGTATTTGTCAATCTTAGGAATTTTACTTTTTACAAATTTAAATTAATATAATTTTAGTCTTAAAGGATTAGTTTTTTTATAATCTTTGTCATAAAATATTTGTCGACTAAGCAATTCCTAAAAGACATCTTTATAGAAAATATATTTAAATAAATTATCAAATTTATCATGATCTGAACAGTTTGAAAATAGAAATAGTGTCTTATATTTCATGTCTGCTAAGCTTAATGAAGCTATTTCAGGAAATAAACTTTGATTATTTATAGTAGATTGCATATATCAATAAGCTGTAGGCCTCTGTGTATTCCTTTAAAAACATTCTTATAAAATGCTTCTTTAACTCTTAGAATAATATGCTAATTAAAATATTTTAGACTTTAAATATCTTCAATATCAATTTTATATAATTCAAGGCTTTTTTATGTATTTCATATACGCTAAGTTTTATTATTTGCATTTAGAGAAAAATAATTCTATATCAGAGTTCAGATTTTCCCTACTGATTTATCCTAATTTAAAATAAAAAACGTAAGAATTTTAATACTACCATGTGTGCATACGGAAATCAATTAAGATAAATGAAGTAAAATTAATTGGATAAGGAGATTTAAAGCTTTCCTTGAGATATGTCTTTATAATTTATTTAATTACTTAATATGTTTTTACTATATTTTCATATAGATAATAAGAAAGTTTAGTAGATTTCCCGATCAGTTTTCTTGGTCAATATCTGATTCATATTCTTCTTCTTCTTCATCACCATTGGAACTTTCAAAGCTTTCATAATTCAATGTATCTTATAAAATTTCGTTATTTTACTCAAGAATTTGTTTTCTTCTTCTAAGTAGCTTTTTATGAAATTATTTTATTCTAAAATCAATATGTATTAGTTTTTTTAAGGTTGGAAAATTTTGATTAAGATAAGTTTAATTATATGTCACAAGTTTGAGCAAATCATAGTTTTTGAAATCTTAAAATTCTTAAATCAAATCTTTTAGAGATTCACATTGTTCAATATGTTAGATTGTATCTAATTATCCACAGTTGCAAAATTCTGAATGTTTTATTTCGTAATGTCTTTTCTTCAAATCATGCTGAAAATTGTAACTAAAAGTTCTTAGCTTGTAAATTGAAATTATTTCTCTTTTTTTGTTTTTGTTAATTGTTGTGTATGTGTAATAAGGAAATTTTTCAGTATCGTTTTTTATTTCTCCGAAATAGAAACTTGTTGTAGACATTTTACTCATCCGATTCACTGAGTCTTGATAAAATTTCTTTTGTAACTAAGTTTTCACCTCTTTGATAAGTAATTAAGTTTCATTAGTATTTTCTAAATCTATTTAATAGTGTTTGGTCAACTTCTAAAGATTTTTAAAGTATTGCAAATTATCACTCTTAGATCTATTAAAAAGAAAACTAATATCCGAATCAGGTTGTAATTAAGTTTCTGTTTTTATTTTGGTATAAAATTTTATGTATTTTGTTGTAATATAATATTCAAATGGTAACCAATTTAAATCTATAAAACATGATTCATTAAAGGTCGCATTCGGACTTTATAAGGCCTATCTTGCTACTTTTCTTTAGCTCGCATAAATATTATTTTTAATCTTTTTAATTCCTTGGATGATAGATCAAGGGATTACTTCTGAACCATATTCTACTTTTGGAAGAATAAAAGATCGAAAAATTTGTAAATAGTTTGAAGGTGTAATATTTTTATATTTAGAAAGTTACAAAATAGCGCCATTTACACATTATCTATATTTTAAATATATTTCATTGCAATGAGATTTATAGTATTCATGCTCATTAAATTTGTATCCTAAATATGTTATATTTTTAGATTTTTTAATCTCTATGTTATTCAAAGTAATTTTTAGGTTAGAATCATTTTATCTTTAATTTTTCTTTAAGAAGCAGATGTACTCGCACTTATCTACATTAATAGTTAACTTTACTCATCTAAAAACTTTACAAGTTGCTTAAATCAATGCATTCATATTCGTTTCATCTGAAAATAAGATTAAATCATCCGCCCAAGCCTTAGTAATAAATATTCGACCACATATTTTAAAACCACGCTTTTTTTAATAAGTTTCAATATATCTTATTACAATATCATAAAAGGTCTTTATAATTTATTTATTTCATTTTTAATTTCTTTAAATCCTGAGATGAGACTTCAGGAGTTATATCCCTTCCATACTCTATTTTGGTTATTACGAACTTCATACTAAGTGTTTTAAAATTGAGTGGTGATACTACTCCGTACTTAAAAAGAACAGCCAAAGCTTTAAAAACTGCTACTCTGAGATTAGACACTTTGCTTGCATAATGTAGTTTATAATTTTATTTATTTACCAATTTGTATCCAAGAATGTAATTTTGAATAAGCCTCTTTATTTATCTCAATTTAATGCTTTACTGTTATTTTGATTTAAGTTTAATGGGTAATATTAAAAAAGGATTATATTGATAGTTTTAGACTACATAGTTATAATTAAAAATTCCTTATAATCAAAGAAAATTTTAACTGTAAATATTCTTTTTAACCAACTAAGAGATCATTGATAAGAGGACTCTTAGTTCTTCTTGTTTTTATATAGTTGATAATATAGAAAAGGAAAGGAAGGTAAATAATATGATCATATTAACTGTACTTTTCTTTCTATTGCTCCATATTTTATAAAAGTTATACTATACTTAGAAATCTAGTTGCTTTATTAAATAATGAAATGTGCTAGTTTGGATTAAATATTGCTTATTAAGAAGTCTATTCTATAGTATAGAATAAAGGCAATATCATTAAATAAAAGAAGCTGTTTGAGGAGATTTAGTTAAGGTTATATACTGCTATAAACTTATGATAAGGCAGTAAACAAGATAAAGTAAGTCATGCACTTTATTTATAATATGAGTCTAGATAAGTAAATCTAGTAATAATAACATTAAGTTATTAAAGAAGAATATTACCAGTTGTTAGTTTAAGCCTTAAAGTGAATAAAGCTAAACCATTTATACTAGTTCGGCTTATAAAAGCATTAGAATTTTAAATGTATTGAAGGTCTCTAGTATCTAAAATATGAAATGCTAGTAGAAAAGGAGTGAAGAAAATTAGGATATATGTTGTCCTAATTATTAGATATATAGAAATAATATAATTATTAGAATAAACCAATTTATTAAGCCAATTAAGATTACTATCTTAACTGATGGGTTAGTATGAAAGCTAATGCCTCTTTAGCTTCAGAATTTTCTAATTGATTTAGATATCCTAGAGACTTCTCCACAAAATAAAGATGCATTTATTCAGCCTTTTCGGTGACTCCTGAAATTTGACCAATTCCTTCAGCTCCAAGCATCTATAGCTAACCTTCTTCTTTAGCCAGTAAATATGCAAGAGTATTCTGAAACTCTGTATCTAGTAAATTGCTTTTTGTTTCTTACTAAAGTCTTATTGCCATACCTAGATGAAGTCCTAACTAAAAGCAGAACTCTTTATTTTTATTAAGCAAAATACCAATACCTTAAAATCCATTAGCTAGTTAAGTTGCAGACTAATAGAAATATTGAGCAAAGAGCTAAGTTTTCAAATCCTAATACTATAAAGTCTTAGTTTTAGAAACCATAAACCCTTAGGCTAAATCTTCTACAATTGTGCAAAGAGTTGATACCAAATCCAGATTTTTATAGTCACAACACTCCAGTGATCTATATAGGAATTTACGATTTAGAGAATATATAATCACCTCCAATTAATATCTCTTTTATATACTTGTTAGAGCTTTCTATCATCTTATGAATCAAATGTGCTATAAACACTTGCTCTACTATTATTGGCCACTTTTGCCATTAAATCGTTTAACTTTCTGGACTGGAAGCAATGGCCATAGCGAATAAGGTGGTGATAGTAGCGTTTTGAAATTTTTCTTTTCTGGAGTAAATTTTGTCAATGACATACTATACAACTCTGTTATTTATTTTGAACTAAACTTAGCAAGCTTACCATTTCGTTAAGTCTAGAATTAATTTAACTCTGTATATCCATCTTGATATTTTGATAGAAGCCTTGGCCTTAAAGATAATTGTGAGGTTGCTGAATCTTCATTTTAGGGAGTTCTTTTGGTATATTAAAGAACTTCTGAAACCTGTAGACGTTGGAAGTGAACTTTCTTGATTAAATAGCTTTCATACGTAATTAATCAAGAAAATGAAATCTCATTATGACTTTTAAAAATAATTGGACAAACTTGATAAATTAGAAGACTCATTTAAAAGAATTTCCCCTCTTCCACGCACTTAAGTCTCTTCATAGTTTTCTCCTAACCTATTTGCCAAAGCAACTTCCACTAAGAACGTTGAAAATATAGACTTTTAGAAATAAATTCAATCCATTATTTAAAACGAAGCCAAGCAGTAGAAGATGCTTTAGCTTAATTATAAACATAAGTCTATTGCAGGAAAGCTATTGAATAATCTGGAAGATAACCTCAAACTTTAGCTTTAATAGAAGTAATTTCTCTAAGATTTGTTAAATAATTTCGAGTAAAACTTACAAGAGCAAATGGCTTTTGCTAATAGCAAATATCAAAATATGACAATTCAACTCTAAAATTATTACCATCAAACTATAGCAAACCTTAAGAATCTTCTTTAAAGTAAGATGCTACAAATCAAAAAAGAGTTAACTATCCTGGACTAGAATTTAGCTCAAATACATTTAGCGGCATAGAATCTGACAACCAGAATTGATTCAAATGATCCTGAAATATTTAAGAGACATTCGAATAAAATTTTATAAGTAGCAGAGTAAGCATCCTTTATTAGATACTCTTAAAGATACTCTCATGATTATTGTAATATTGAAAATTCCTTTAGATTTAATGCTGAACTTAATATATAAAATGATCTCTAAAGCAGGGTTATCTTGAATCTTTCAGAAAAGAACAAAGATGAAAATAGTATTTAGTCTAACGAATAAGAAAAGCTAATTGATGAAGAAACTATTTAAACTTAGCAAATGATTAGCAATTTTTATGATGAAGAAGAACAATAAAATGAGGCAACTGGAACAGACTTTAATGAATAAATAGAGAATTTAGAAAAGGAAATTTAGTAATTAAAGGTGATGTCATAAAACTAGCATTATTCTCCTCCTAAAGTATTTTCCTTTGATGTAGATGAAGAAGAAAATAATAAAGGATAACCTGAAGAAATTTTAGGAAATATAGACCTGGAAAGAAGGGACTTAGCAAGAAGAAAAATGGATTTAAGCTTTGAAGCTTCAAGAAAAGAAAGTAAAACAATTAGAAATAACAAGCTAAATAACTAGTTTAATTGAAGAAAACATAAGCATTTGCATGAGCAAAACCCATATCAATCTTAAAGTGGAAGTAAATTATTATCTTAGAGCTTTGTGCAATCTAATTAACAAAGCCGAGTATTGAGAGTCTATATTCCTTAAGGATATCCTCCTTATTCAAGCTTTTACAATATTTCTACTTCAAATGTAAGTTTCTACATAGAAATGCAAAATCTTTGATGTCCTGGAGATTTTAACTAAGCGATTGAATTTAGATAATTCTTAGTGGTATTTTACAGCCTAAAAGGCAAGGTGGGATACGGATTAAAAGGTAGATTTGCTAGATGAAGTAGAAATTCTTTTTGAGGTAGTAGATTAGTATATTAGTATTCCTAAAGGGTATCCAAGGCTATTTCTGAGACAAAAGTGAAGATTTTAGACTCTTTAGTTTATTATAAGTTAATCATATAATCTAAAACTAAAATTCTATAATTAGCACTTTTATAATATTCTCACAGCTCATCATATCAACAGAAAGAATGACATCCTTAGAACATTACAATTATGGATTCTTAAAATAAAAAGCAAAATTCTTCAGTCATCTTAAAATAGAATCTTAAGATATTAACCATAAAATACAAAAAGCAGAAATAAGAATATCATAATGCTAGTTACTTAATAATTATCATAAAGTTGCAATTAAGATAAATAAGCAAAGGTATCAAATAAATAGCTATAAGATTTTTAGAATTTATAATAAAAGCAGTATCAATTTTAATAGAAATAGTCTGAGTGTTTTAAATTTCTTTGAGGAAATGATAAATTTAAGAAATATTTAGATTTAATACATAAACTGGTACAGAAATATAAATTAATAATGAACTTTTATCTATTTAATTTTAAATTGCTAGCAATCAATTAGCATTATTAAAGACTTATAATTATAATTACTTAGATTTATATATTTAATAATTTAAATGTCTTAGCATAACCCTTTGAAAAAGATTAATAAAATAGAGTGCTTTACTAATAGAAAATGATTAGAGTTAAATATAATAATAAAATTATATAAATGATACCAATATTCTATTAATTTAGACCTTTATATAAATAATCTTTACTTATTTAACTCTTATAATTCCTATTTCTGTCTATATCATTAAAAAGGTATTAAATTGCAAATCAGAGAATTAGTAGTTCATTGCTTATCCTGCAATAAATGTGCTTAAGCTTTCGACATTTAGAACTAGTAAAAAATGAAAGGGTTAATTATTTATTATTCTAAATTTCTAGAGTTTAAAATAAGAATAAGGAGATACAAATTTATTACTATCATATAATTCAGTAAGCCTCATATTAGTTAGTTTATCAATGAAAATACTATAGTCCCTTACTTAAACTAGAATCTTTTAATTATAAGAGCGAAGATAGCTTATTTAGACTTTTTATTTCTTTAATAGATAGGCTATTGATAATTGAATATGTAACTTTCTTATTGCTCTCTATTATAAAATATTGGTATTTATAAATAAAACTAGATTGATTTGCTTTAACCTTTGGAATTATTTTCAAATGGCTGCAGTAAATATCAACAACCCCAAGATACCTAATCTTTAGAATTTTTATTATCATTTAACTATTTCATAGTTTACTAAGGTATAGAAATTAAACTAAAGGTCTTTATTATTTTTAGCTGTCAGATAATATAGAAAAGCTTTAAATCTAAGATTATATTTTATTGCATTCTAAATAGGCTAAAGGGATTGACTTTCTAAATTAAAGCAAGTATAAAGATAATGCTTTAAAAGTGAATGCAATATGATATACAACTAGATTAAAACTTCTAATAAGCAAGAAAGTGAATCTGATAGTAGTGTAAACTTATTAGCAAGATCTCTAAGTTACTCTGTCTATTACACATTAATTTATTATTGCTCATAGAATATTACCTATTCATTTATACTTACTCTCTTTCCTATTAACTATATCCAATATATAAACAATTAATAAAATACAATAACTGACTTTTGCATAGTACAGGTTTTTAATGTGTCATGATAACTTCTATTAATAAAAATAGGTTTATTCAATCCTTTTTATAATTTTAGCTATAATAAAAGATTCAGTGTAACTTACTAATTTTCATACATTTGTAAATCAATAATGAAAGCGAGCTAAACAAATAAATTTAAATTACTAGCGATTATTTATAGGAGCGTCTAATTAAATGTTAGTAGTTTAATAATGAGACACTAGATCTTAATCACATAAAATATAATAAATCATTAAGAAATTTAAATAGTTAAGTATAGCTATAGATAATTAGTGTCTTAGTGGTGTGTAACTTTGCTATTACTCACATATCATTTATATTTTTAGGTTTAGCTCAATAGTATGCTGAAATAATTACATATTTAAAAGATTAATCAGTAAAAATAGTTGAAAATACCTAGTAATTCTAAAAATTTAAATACTTAAATGAATACCCACAAGAGTGAGGAAACAGACACTTAATAAAAATTCTTATCTACTGAGCCAGGTATAAAAGATGAAATGGAGTGACACAATTAAAAGATCAAATAAGTAATGCCTCAAGAATTTAGTAAAAAAATTCCTTTTCCTTTAAGAAGATGTCAACCAGGTACTTTTTTTGCTCATAATAAAATATTCAAATTTAGTAAAGATTCTTTATGGTATTTCTCACATAAAAGTAAACTAAGGAATAAAATAATTTGAGTGATTACTCATAAAAACTTTGATAGATTTATTACATTCATTATTATTCTCAATTCAGCTTTTTTGGGAATATAAGACTATACTGATAATTCAAATGAATCTATTAGAAATAAAATAGTCGATATTACTGAACCTATATTTACTTCATGTTTTGTGCTAGAGGCAATCTTGAAAATTATTGCAATGGGAGTTATATGTGAACAAAATTCATATTTTAGAGATGCTTGAAATTGGCTTGATTTTATTGTTGTTACAACTGCTTTTTTTTCATTTTTTCCTGGACTTGAAAATACTTCATCACTTAGAACGTTCAGATTGATGAGGCCTCTAAGATCACTTTCTTTTTTCCCTTCTATGAGATCAATAGTAAAAACTCTGCTTAAGAGTATAGCCTAACTTACTAATGTTTTACTCCTTGTACTTTTCTTCTTTACTATTTTTAGTATTCTAGGTATTAACATTTGAATGGGACTATTAAGATATAGATGTCGATATGAAGATCATCCTGATTAATAAGGAATTTGAATGACAACTGAAGAGAAAAATATTTGTGGAGCCAATTTCGAATGCGAAAGAGGAGAAACTTGTGGAAGTAACTATGAAATACCAGCTGGATACTTTATTTAAGGGGATAAAAGTAAAGCACATTAAATCTATGATAATAACTGGGGAATAACAAACTTCGATGACATTTGAAGTGCATACTTAACAGTTTTTCAATGTAGTACTCTAGAAGGTTGAACAAAAATAATGTATTTAATATAGGATGTGCATAACTATTATATTTCTTCAATATACTTCATTTTACTCATTTTAGTATGCTCTTATTTTATACTAAATCTTACTGTGGCAGTTATGTGAGAAAACTACATAAACATTAATGAGAAGGAAAATAAACAAAATTTTGATGATATTCACGATTAATATATTTAGCATGTTAAGATGTAAAACTAAGAAAAGATACAATCTAAGCAGAAAAAATAATCTTCACTCCTTTTTTGATCTCAGAAAATAAAAAATTATCTATCAATAAGAGAAGTAGAAACACCTATAAGTTCGTATTACAATTATAAAATAACAAATTTTTTCTTTAAGCTTGTTAATCAGAAGTGATTTGATGGCATCATAATGATGTTTATTATTTTCAATACTGTAGTTCTTTCAATGGATTCTGAACCTCCTATTGACAATAATTTATTGGCCATATTTGAAATACTTAATTTAGTATTTACTTGCGTTTTTATTATAGAATGTGGGTGCAAATTGATAGGAATGGGGCTTAGGAGATATTTTAAAGTTCAAATGAATATTTTTGATTTTGCAATAACCTGCTTTTCAGTTCTTGAAATTGCTTCTGGAGGTAGTGGTGCTGTTAGTTCCTTAAGAGCTTTTAGATTATTTAGAATAGTAAAGCTAGCTAAAAGTTAGAGCCAATTGAAAAGACTGATAAAATCTATAGTCGCTACTATATCTTCAATAGCTAACTTTTCTGTTCTTCTTGGTCTTTTTGTTTATGTCTTTTCACTCTTAGGAATGTAATTTTTTGCTGGTAAGCTAAGGTTTAATAAACTTGGAGACGTTGACTAGAATGGTGAGGTTCCTAGAGCTAATTTTGATACTTTCCTATGATCATTTGTGACTGTTTTTTAAATACTTACGGGTGAGAGATGAAATGACGTAATGTATAACTGCATGAGAGCTGTAGGCTTTCTATCTTGCTTCTTCTTTATTGCTATTATCATTTTAGGAATCTTTATCATGCTTAACTTATTTCTTGCTATTTTACTTGGCAAATTTTAAGAAGAAACTACAAATATACTTATGAAAGAAGCACTAAATCAAATAAATTAGAGAGAAAGTGAATAGTTGCAGCTTAAACTAATGTAAAATTAAGAATACCAATAATTTAAGCTAAAAAAAGAAATGATAGAAATATAGAATAATTAAGAAAAGCTACTAGACAAGAATAGTTAAAACCCCTCCCTTATAGATCATAAGGCTATAGATCAAATATAATAGCAATTCTAATTTAATTAGAATTCAAAAGAGTAGTATAAACGTTCTTCTACTATTTAATCCAATAAATCTTTAAAAGGAGATAAAAAACAACCAACTGATCAAGAAGAAGATCAGAAGAAAAAAGACAAAGAATATTAACCTTAACAAGTGTAATCTTAAGATGAACGGTTTAATCAATCTCATAATCCATAAGGAGGAGATTTTACTGGTGAAATTTTGAATAAACCAAAAGAATTGCAGGAAATAAAAAAAATTGAAAATATTAAGAATAGTTTAGAAGCCTTCTTTCAAATAAAGTAATCATAAAATTCTTAAAACAAAGAGTAGCAAGAGCAATAATAAAATGAAGAAAAACAACTAAAATATATTATTTGGTAATGAATGAAGCACTCTACATTTTTTATAATACATAGAAATTCCTTATTAAGAAAGAAATGCACAAAACTTATTTCAAGCAAGCAGTTTGATAATTTTATACTATTACTCATCATTATCTCTAGTTTACTCCTTTCCATTGATAATCCGCTTTAGAATCCTAATAGTAACTTGCAAATAGTTTTGTGATATATAGATGCTATTTTTACAGCTTTGTTTGCTGTTGAGGCTCTCATAAAAATAATTTCAATGGGATTTATTTGGAATCCAGAATTCGAATAAGAACTTTACGAGAAACTTTAATAACCAATCTAAGAATGGATTTAAATAGCTGAAGAAGAGAATATTAATTCATCCAATTAAAATTCAGAAAGCATTATTAAATAACCCATCTAAGAGAAAGCAAGAAAAAGCTAAATTCTTCCTATAGAAAGCAAGGATTAATCTGATTAATGAGCAAAAGAAAAATAGTGTAAAATAAATTTGAGTGCTTAATAGTCTTACTATTAAAATGATTCTTATTTAATGGATGCTAAAACTTGTCCTCCATATTTAAAAATAGGTTGGAATAGGCTAGATTTTCTGGTTGTAACTACAAATTTGCTAAACCTTTTTCTAAGCTAAAAAGGTTCCAATGCCTTGAAATCTTTAAAAGCTTTAAGAGCACTGAGAGCACTTAGACCTTTAAGAATGATTTCAAGGAATGAAAGTCTAAAAATAGTAGTTAATGCTCTTTTTCGTGCTATTCCAGAATTGAGAAATTTAACTCTATTGACAGGACTTGCTTTGTTTATATTTGCCTTATTAGGAATAAACTTTTTTAAAGGAACATTTTATAAATGCAATTTAGATGTAGAAGATAAAGAGGAATGTTAGATCCTTCATGGAAAATGAGAAAACTAATTTCCTAACTTCGACAATATTTTTTATGCATTTGAGACTTTATTCGAAATGAGTACATCAGAAAATTGACCTTAAGTTATGTATCATGCAGTTGATGCTGTTGGTATAGATAAATAACCTAAAAGAAATAACTAGGAAGGTTGAGTATTTTATTTCATCTTTTTCATGCTAATAGGAAATATTTTTATCTTAAATTTGTTTATAGGAGTAATCATAGATAACTTTAAGAGAATGAAAGATATTATTGAGGGAAATTATCTTCTAACCAAGTAATAGAAAGAATGAGCTGACATACAGCGATTTATGTAAAGACATCCACCTTTGAGGGTATACAAACCTCCTGATTAATCCTGAAGATTATTAATGTATAAACTTACTTAAAAGAAGTTCTTCGATATTTTAATAGTTATATGCATCTTTTGCAATACGATTGTTATGGGAATGAATTATTATAATTAGCCTGAATCATATGCATAAGCACTTGAAAATTTAAATCTGATTTTCGCAATAATATTTAACATAGAAGCTTTTATTAAAATTTCAGGTCATGGATTATCATATTTTAGACATAGTTGAAACTTATTTGATTTCTTTATAGTAGTAGGAACAGATATAGGTATTTTAATTACAGAGCTTAGGCTTTTTAAAAATATAAGTGGAATTGTTACTGTTTTTAGAGCTTTTAGAATTACTAGAATCTTTAAATTAATCAAATCTAGTAAAAATATTCGTGTTCTTCTAGATACTCTGATGTATATTCTGCCTGGCATAAGTAATATAGGTGCTTTAGTATTTTTGCTTCTTTTTATTTATGCATCTCTTGGAATGAACCTTTTTGGACCTTTGATGCTAAGAGAAAATCTTAATAAGCATGTTAATTTCTAGAACTTCATTTCTGCAATGTTACTTTTAATGAGATGTGCTACTGGAGAGGAGTGAAATTTAATAATGTACGATTGTGCTGATACTTCAGAATATAATGGAGAATAATGTGATTCCAACTAAAGCTTTGAAGAAATGAAAGAGTAAATAAAAGGATGTGGAACATGAATGGCATATCCCTATTTCATCAGCTTTGAAGTTTTTCTCTCTATCATTATAATGAACTTATTTGTTGCTGTTGTTTTAGCTGGCTTTAGTGATAGCAAAAACCAAAATGAAGCAGTAATAAATCCACAATAATTTCAAGAATTTAGAGAAAGATGGGCCGATTATGATCCCAATGGTAGTGGATTTTTGAACATAAATGACTTTGTATTTTTACTTAATGAGATACATAAGCCAATGGGTATGCTAGAAACGGACATTAATATTAATGATGAAAATTATAGAAGAAAGCTAGAATTTAAAAAGAGAGTATTCTATGCTAGAAAACGTACTTTTAAAGAATCTAAAAATAAAAGAGTTATTCTTACAAATGCCGATATCTTTAAAACGCTAGGACCCCTTCATCTCCCAGATTATGGTGATAAAATTCACTTCCGAGACGTTTGTATTGCATTATCTCAAAAGGCAGTATTTACGAAACAAGAAGAGAGCAAAGAAGAACAAAAATCAGATTCAGAAAAAGAAGATTTCGATGAGGATGGAGTATCAGAAGAAGAAATGATAGTGAAAAAACTATCAAAAACAGTAAAACCAATTAAAAAACATGAATTAAAACAGACTAATAAACTAACAACAGAAGATTTCAAGCAAATGAAATAGAAAAATCCTGTATTTAAAAAGCTATTCAATAAGTGAAATAACATTTACCCATAATTGAAAAAGATAACTTCACAGGGAAATGGAGTTTTTTTATTTTTAGCTATTTTTTTGTAGAATCTTTATAAAAAACAGAGAATGAAAAAAGCAATAGATTAAGAAAAGAAATAGTTAAAGCAAAAGGTATAAGTTCCAATGAAATTAGGTAAAGGAGATTTAAATTTGCACTTTTAAAAAGATTCAAATTATGTAGTAGACTTACCTAAGATTAATGATAAAATTTCTAAGTTTTCCCGTTTTATGTAGTTAGAGTAAGAGATTAAAGAAGACTCTGTCTAAATAGAAGATAATTTAAACTAAGATTTCACTCATCTAAATAAGTAATTTTATTATATTTAGAAGTAGCAAAAATTCAAATTGGTGAAAGGAAAGCAGTGAAGAAGATGAGAAAGAGTAAATTCCAAAGTTTAAAGATTTTAACATGCTAACGACAGAATAGACAGTTAATTCTACAGAAATAAAAGGTCTCAAAGATTAAAATGATAACAAATACTAATAATCAGATTTGAACTCTTCAATTGATGTACAGAATAAAGAATAAAAATCACTTTTTGATTAAGATACTTATTATACTTAAATAGCATTCTATCTTATATTTCTTAAACTACCTTATAAAATTAAGAAGACTTTGTCTATTAATATACCATAAATTAAAGACATGTGGAAATATTAAATAAGAAAAAGTTTAAAAAATAAAAGGTAAGCAAAAATTCATAGCTTTTAATAGCGTTATAAAATTAGATTACTCAAAAGAGTAGAAAAGGAATGCAATTAATAGAATAAGTACAAAATTTTCTGCCCTTCAGTAAGATTTTAATAGAAATAAAGGAAAAATGAGATAGCTTAGTATAATAAATATAAGACAATAATAATATTTAATATATAATCTGTCTATAAAATCCAAGCAAACTCTCTATTTACACTTTTTACCTAAATGATACTAAATAATTTTAAATTTGAATTAAATAGAAAGAATAATGATAAAATCCTAAATATTAAGCTTTAGATTTAAAAATAAATAAGCTATTTTAACTTTTAAGATTATCTATCTCTATGAAATTTTTTGTTAGACATACTAGAAAGAGAAAAATAGTTCTTATATCCAGGCTTTATAATAAAAAATTGTATAAGTATAAGATTATTTTAAATTTATATAAAAATCTCTACCATTTCTAGTATATCATTTCAAAAATTACAATAAAACTCTAAATAAAACTAAAAATATAAGTATAACAATAAATAAAAAATGAAGCATTATTTAAAATAGACTTGCTTAATAATTTAATACTTATAAATAAACATAAAAAGTTAGTCAATTGCTTTTAAAAGCAATGAGTAAGTTCTAAATTTCAATAAAATAAAGCTCATAGCATAATTTTCTCAAAAGAAAGAATAATAACTAGTTTAATAATTATTTAGTTACATATAGAGAAAAATAAAATTGGACTATATACTTAAATAAGCACTATTATAAATAAATATCTTTACTTGAGCATTTGCAAATAGATCTTAATAATGCTAGGATTTCAAAGTCTATTTAAGTGAATTTTTTTATAAATAGTAAAATGAAAAAATCAACTAAAAAAAATTAAATTTCTATCAAATTAATAATAATTGGCGATTCAGGCGTTGGAAAATCAACTTTGCTACTAAAGTTTATTCATCCTTCATGAGATTTGCTCAGAGAAACAAATTCTACAATAATTTCAAATGTAGAAGTAAAATAAATAGAAACGGAGGATTATAAAATAAAACTTAATATATGAGATACAGCTGGACAAGAAGTTTACAGATCTGCAATACGAGGATTTTATAGAGATGCCCATATTTGCATGATGGTATATGATATAACCAATAGAGATAGTTTTAGGAATATTAAAACCTGATATTAAGATTTCTCCTAAAATGTGGATATTTAAAATATTCCTTTAGTTATTATAGGAAATAAACTTGATAGTGAATATAAAGATGTTACTTAAGAGGAAGGAGAAAGCCTGGCAAAATAAATGGACGCTTAATTTTTCCAGACATCAGCAGTTGATTACATTAATGTTGAGGAAAGTTTCATGAATCTAGTAAATCGTTTTATTTAACTTGTAAAAAGTGGTTAAGGCAAATATAAGAACGGAAATCAATTAAAACTATCCAATAGAAATGACAATGAAGATAAATGTTGTTTTCTTGGATCTCAAGACAAAAGATGTAATTGTTGAGTAGATTCCATACAATAACGTTAAAAATATTGTTATAGTAAAATAAGTCTTTATTCATTATATAATACTTTTAGAATTAATACTTTAAAAAGGAAAAATCACTTCTATAGTAAGATTTATGCTAACACTATTTTAGCATGCTTTTAAAAAGCAGAGAATAAGCTATAGTTAAAACATTAACTAGAACAATACAGCTATTAATAAATATCATCAATTTGAATAACAAAAATGTAAATAGCTGGCTTAAATAAGAGAATAATCAAAGTGATTATAAAATTCAATCAATATTTTACAGATAGTAGATAAAGTGATAAAAAATAAATTAAATTTAATCTCATTCACCACAATTTTTTTAAGGTATAAGGATTATACAAATTAATAATAAAGACAAATTAGACTGTAAATTCAAATAAAAATTGCATTGATTTTTTGTCCATTTACTTTGCAATATTTTTAGAGGGAAATCGGAATTAAAGTGATAACTTTTAAATTATCGAGAAATCATAAATTTAGAATAATTTTAAGTTCCTTTATTATTCTTATAATCTTACAGATTGATATATTTTATCGTGGTTAATTTTTAAATCCTAATTAATGTATTATATCTTCTGCTTTATATTAATTAATTTAGATATAGAGAAACCTTCTATTGGATTAAAAATTACATCCTATTAATTTGCGAACTATATAAATAGATAATAACTATAAATAAATTATATCTAATTTATAAATTAATGTATAAGTTTTATTGCTAGTTTTATTTATCTTAAGAAGCTTTATTTTGCTCTTTAGAATAATAAAATATTAGAATTGTAATGATCAAATATACAATGCAGTTTGCATTGTTATACTAAATTATTAGAGATATGTATTAGGTTGATTAAAGATTTTATATTAATTACTAGATAATACCACTTCAAGAAATCTTTTATATATTCCATTCCTTTATTAAAAGAGTTCACTAATTAGATGCAATAACATAAATTACTTTAAATAATCGATATAAGATATTTAGGTTTAAGATTCATCCAAGTATTGAAGTATTAAAGCATAAGACTTTTCGTTACAAAGATGTAATAAAGTAAAATATTAAAATAATTAAGATGTATAAAGCATATCATAACAGACATAGTTATTACTTAAAAGTATGCTTTAAAAGTATTTGATGAAGGAATAATTTATTAAATAGTTACTTAAATTAAAATGATTCTATTAAGTAATCATAGCAGAACCAGATTTAAAATCCACAGGGAAAATTTAAATATACATTTAAGGTTAAATAATATAAAATATACTCTGCTTAAGTATAAATATATTATTAAAGACTTTCTTTATTTATTTTACCAATTCAATAATATTTCTAGAATAAAACGCCAAATAAGTTGATTAAGGTTGATATATAAGAATATAATAATGCAAACAAGTTGATGGAAAAAAGTAATAAATTAATACTAGATAAAATTAACATTTGAAATGATTTAAATATCTTAGCTACTTTAGAATTAGCATTACAATTATCTTTCTAAATTCAAATAAAATGGAATAATAGCAATAAAATCCTAAGAATGGTTATTAAAATACTAATAATAAAGCCACGAAATTAAAAAGAGATCAAAGTTGTTAAGTATTGAAAAAATTAAATGGATAAGTTTATCAAGATCCAGCATAATATAAATACAGCCATAGCTCTAAAAACTTGTTGTCATACTTTGGATAATAATTAGAAAATTAAGAAGTTAAGGATAAGAAAACTAGAAGTTGACTCTAATTCAAATCTACTCTACATTAGATTAAAGTTTATTCATAGTAATTATTCTAGGAAAAGCTCGAGGAGTTTGAAATGCTGTAAAAGATGGGAAATGTTTTTGTTCATAATGAGACATTTGAATAATACTGTGAAGCAGAACTAAAGAATTGAGTAGTTAGCGATAAATAGTTATTTCAGTTTAGAGAGAAATATATTTAGTAATTTGAATAGAAGAAGAATGAAAGGATTTAATAGTTTTAGTATTAAATCAAACAATTTATTCTAGATTTTCATAAATAGAAGCTAACATAATCAAAAAAACTTACTTCTCTGTTATAATAACCTATCAAAATCTAGATTAACTAACAAGAAAAAGAATTCCTTAAGTTATAAAAACTAGTAGGATATGAAACTCTTGCATTTTGGACTTAAGATACATTGTTTTTCCATTAATAAATATATGGAGAATTAGGAAATGGATAGTTTTATTTGAATACTTTATTTCGATTAGCTAAGAAGATGAGTAAATAAGGATACAGTCTTCCAGTTTAAATTCCAGACAGTCTGGTTTTTGGATTCGGATTTAAAACACCTACATTACTATTTACAGATAAAGATGGAAATTTAGTATACAAATAAGATTTGAATACTAATGAAGCATACGAGTAACTATAGAAAAAAATAATTAATAAATAAAAACCTCATTTCAAGAATGCCAATTGGGTAGTTCCTTCAACAATAATAAAGAGGTAAGCTGCTTTGCAAACTGGAGAATAAACTAAAGATCATAAGTTCTAAATGATGATAGTAAAGAACTCAGAAGTATTTTAAGATGCTGAAGGTTCTTGGTAATTGTATAGTACAGCAATTTAGGAATTTCCTTAGGTTACTAATATAGTTATTTAAAAATTCTTACATCCAAAAGGAAAAAAAGCCAGTAAATTACGTGTAGTATGAGACATTTCTCAAAAAAATTAGTATCAGTTCTTTATGATAACAAGTAAATCTAACATGGATTGCAAGGATAAATAAAATTATGATAGTTTGAAATCTATAGATCTAAAAAGCTTTATAGATGAAAATAGCTACTCAAAATTTTAGCTTGATTCTTAAAATCATAAGAAGATGAGTATTAAGTAATAAAATGAGCCGTAAGTAGAAAAACTTAGCTAAATTAGGCACTCTTTAGCAAGAACTTTAACTTAAAAAAATTAATAAGCTGTAATCAGAGAAAACGAAACAGATCTACCTAATAACTAATCTAATATTAGTAGAGTAGCTTCTAAAAACTAATTATCTAGACTTGATTCAAGTACACCATTAATGAGTCAGAAGTCTTAAAGAGATTTCCAAGGAACATTTTAGTAAGAAACGAATAATATGATTAAATCTTAAGAAAGTAAGTAATCAAGATAAAATGAAAATAAAAATGATTTTGAAACTAAGAGAAATAATGGCGATAAAACTAGCAAATTAAATAAAACCATCGGATCAACTGAAATTAAATCTAGACTCTCATATATTCAAAATTTAAAGACCATAAAAGTAGATAAAGAGCCAAAATCAAACAAAAACAATTTAAAGAATGTTTTTAAAAAGAAAGAAAATTAACTTTAGTTCTTCTTGTTTAAAATGCTTAAATATTAGCAGTTGGACCCAGAGCTAAAAACGGAAAAGTCAATTTTGTTGAGTGCATATTTAACCAAAATGAGTTTGTACGATATTTTCATTAACTAGCCTGAATAAAAAATGATAAAAAAGATAAAGATAAATACAGAATAGCAAAAAGAATATAACAAGTATTTATAAATTTGTTAGAAGCTTAGAAATGATTTTAGAAACTAATTCATCGTAACATGCTAGAATTATTAAGAATCTATTCTTTGCAAGATAAGAAATGAAGAGCAATTCAACGATTTAAAGCGTTAGATTCAAATGCTCTAAAATTTAATTAACATTCAACTTCTAAAAAAGAAAAACTTGAGACTTACAAAAATGATTTGTGACTTCTTTCAAGATAATTAATCATAGTGATGACTAATAAATATAAGAGTAATTAAATATGAACCAATTAGTGCTTAAACAGAGTTAAGCTATATTTAGCCTTCATCTAAAAAGTTGCTTTAGTCATTCTAACTTGAGAGAAATATAACTTGCAATGGTGATTACTGTAACATACTTGATAGCATGAATGACATACATGATATCAAGGCGTAAATCATTCTTAATTTTGATCCTAATATAAAGCAATCTTTAGTGCAACTAATTAATGAAAAGGAAAAATGAGCAAACAATATTAATGGAATGTTAAATTAACTAAAGAATGGAACGATTTTGAAAGATACCCCGATAGATCATAAATTCTAATATTGAATAATGAAAAAAACCATTTAAGATGATAGAAAAAACAATAATTAATTCTACTCTAAGCTCAAAAAGATGGATGCTATAGGAATGAAGCAAATAGAAACATACTGAGAAACCTTCGATATCAAAAAAATTAAATATTACGTTAACCAAAGAATCAGGGATAAAAATTCTACTTCTAAAAGTGAATAGTAAGCTTTAATTGGTGCTTATGAGAGAGTTCCTGTGTGTTCAGTCTGTTTTAAAATTTATAAAGATCAAGAGAATAAAAGATTAGCTTAGGAAAAATTTACCTTTAACTTCATAATTCCTCCAAATAAAGATGAGAAGCAAAATTAGCAAAAAATTGATTAACAAGATTAAGAATAGTTTAGCTTAGATTATGAGGAATCTTTAGAAAATTTATCTTAGACTTAATAAACTAAGTTAGAATTACCGAAGAGTGAAAAAGCCATATCAACATTAAAAAATTAAACATTTGGAAAGATTAATAAATTATAAATATTGGAACAAGCTGATATGCTCACTTAATGAGATGCTGAAAGCTAAAAAAACTAATACTTTCCTAGTACAAAATCCTTTAGCAAGAGTTAGTATGCTAAACCTTATAAAAAAGTGAACTATAATCATAAAAACCTGAATTTAAGTTATTCTAACTCAAAATAAAGCAAAAAATTTTCATGAGAACTGATAAAGAAATTCTTGGTTTGAGGCTAAATTTTAAAGAAAAAGACAACTCCAAGAAAAAAGGCAAAAGTTAATTAGTAACCCCTCATTTATCAAAAAATAAAAGACAAACTTTTTAATTCTTCTGATTTTTTTAGCTACTCTACCATGGACTCTGAAGCTTTTGATTAGTTTTGAGCAAGAAATACTGAACATAAGAGTTAATAGTTAAATTAGTAAATAAAAAAGGAAAATGCTTTTTATAAAAATATTTCTGATGTGTAAGCTTAGTAAAATTATAATTAACAGCTATCTAGGAACCAAACTCAAGAAACTATAAATCAAGATCAATTTACTAACTGTGGAAATGAAAATAAGATTCCAAAAATAACGAGAGAAAAAGCTTAATAATTACTTAAGAAAAATTTACAATCTAACTATAGTGATTACGGGTCTGTAGCTAGTATTTCTTGTAAAATGGATTTAATTTCAACCAAAATTAAAGAAGCAAAATTAAAAAGATAAGATCAAGAAGAGAAAAGGCTACAACAATCTTAAATCTTCCAACAATTATGTCAAACGTAATCTCCTTCAAAAATCTACAAACAGTGTTTTACATTTTCAAATGAACATTTATAAAAGCCTGAAAAAAATTTAAAAAAGATAGTTTTATCATAAGAAATAGATGAAAAGTATTACTAAAATGATTACTAAATAAAAATATAAAAAGCTAATTTACAAAATAAAAGGATGAAAGATAAAAAAGATAATACTTTGGACTAAATTGAAAACAAAGACTATAAAATAGAATAGCTACATAAGAATAAATGATTTATGATAGAAAAATGTATTATAATAATTTAACTATTTTAATAATACTATTTAGTAAATTCAGATATATATTTTAAAGTATTTTATACTTTTGTTTTATACTTTTTGCTCTTTGTTTCAAATTAAAAATTTTTAAGCTCAATCAAATTCTTCTTTAGTTACCACTATCCAATATTATTTTTTAAGTTTAAACAATATTTTAAATTATTTTTATTATTTTTTTGTAGCTGAAATGTGTAAAAATAAAAGATTAAGGATATCTAGAGACTTAGTAGTTTAATAGTACAAAATAAATTATAATTTTGAAATATTAATAGCATTTATATCTAAATCAAAAGCTAAGCATTTAATATCTATTAAATCACTTAATAGCTTTCATTTTCTTTATTATTATTTATTTAAACCATTTTAAACTGAAGCGTTTAATTTAAAAGCTTATATAGTAACTAATATAAAATAAAAGGAAGTTTAAATAATTGAAATAAAGATAATATGGGTTTTTATTTTACTTGCTAATAAGCCTTTCTCTCTATAACTATGAAACTGTATGTTTAGAAGATTTTTAAGTTTAGATATTAGTTTAAATTATTATATCATTTGTAGGATTTCTATTGCTTAATAGTGTTATAAAAGGATTTCTTAAGAATATTTAAAATATTTAAAGGAGAAACTGAGATTATACTATTAGAGTCACCTTTGTAAAAGTTGTAGATATTTGGCGAAACTTAATAGAATCTCTCTTTCTATTTCTTATTTTATAAAAAAATAACCCATAAAATATTAATTTTTCTGAGTTTATTTACTTCAAGAATAATAAAGGTATCAAAGATATTAGTCAAAGTTCTTCACTTCAGAATGAAATAAATATATTTATCAGTTTTTAAATTTAATCCTAGAGAGTTTTAAGGTGCTTGAAAATATAGATTGGATAATTTCTTTTAAAGAGTAAATTTAAGTAATAAGAATGTTGATTTCTGGTTGAGTATAAAAGAAGGATTTAGTTTAAAGAAATGATTTGTTTAAATAATAAATTAAAAATGTTTGAGATAGATTGCAAGGTGACTGAGCCTTTTGATTTGAAATCAAAAATATAATAGTATGTTTAGAAGAACTATGGTAATGATATTTGGGCTCGCTTATAAGGCTTTTTTAATGGAATGAATGAAATGAGAAATGCAATATCTACTATGAAAGGTCCATCTGCTTCCAAATAATTTGGAATGATTCCTACTCTTTAGAGCTATTTGCAATTCGTAGAAGCAAGTGAGAAAAGAATTCCTATAGGAAAATTGCCTTATGCTGTGCCTCTTGAAGTTGTTTGATATTCTAGCGAAAAAAATAAATAAAGGTTTGTGAAAAAGCAATCATTTGCTTTCGAAAAAGGTTGCATTATTTTTAATTTAGGAACTTTGTTCAACAACTAAGGAATTGACAAATACTATAATACTTAAGACCACAAGCAAGCTAGTTAATGCTTTCTTTAGGCTGCGAGCTATTTTTAGGAACTTTAGTAGAATTACAGCTCTCACTTCGTGATAGAAGTTATAAATACTTATCTTTAAATATGTCAAGCTTAGGCTTTAGTAATGGTGTATGAAAAAGCCGATAAATAGACTATGGCGCCTATAAATTTGGCTAAAATAACCAACAAAATAAGAGGATTCTATAATTCTGCCTGTAATGTTCCCCTTTAAATAAAAAACGAAGCTTTTTCCCCTAATAAAATATAATTTTTGACTTTTCAATCTTCTTTATATACGTTCCTTACCTACAATCATATGCAGCAGCATTATAGAGATTAGCTCTAAAAAACAGCTAAAGGAAATGGAATGAGGATATTATATCTAAGAAAAGCTTAAGAACTTGTTCAAGTTTTAGAAAACCAGAAAAATTTCAATTTAATTCCCCAAGAGTTTAAGAATGGATTCAAGCCACTTTATATACAAATTTCTACAGATCTAACTTAGGCAGAACATGATAATAATAAAGTTTATATGGATCCTATACCTACTCAATTAGAGCTTGTCCCTGATATGAATGCTCTTAAGATTCCTGATTTTAATATTCCAGCTCATCCAGAGGCTTTGGTACTAGATTTTATGATTCCAAAGGAAGTTTAGCCAATTTGGGGAGAATATAAGCTAAAAGTACAAGAACTCATCAATAAAGAAACTGACAAAATAAATAAGGCTGAATAGTAACAAAGCAAGGAAATGAATCAATGTCAAGTTCATTAGTTGCTAGGAGGACAGAACGGTAATTTAATATTAATTGTATATAGGAAATATTCCAGATTATATATGGAACTAAGTAGCAGAAGTTTAGGCTAAAGGAGGTTTATAATCGCTTGAATAATAGAATAAGTCATTGGCATATCTATCTTAGAATTCGTAATAGGTGATTTAGACTTTGGAAAATGATTTAGTTAAGGAGCAAAATGATGATGACTAAATGAGAAGTATTTATCAATAAAAATGAGCTAGACATCCTTCTATGAGCCTTACTCCTCATTTATGGTAAGATTTGCAAAAATTCAAAAATGCAATCTAATAGGCAGCATAAAGCGATTAATTCGTGATTTAAAAGTATGAAGGTTCTAAGCAGTAATTGTCAATCTTAAGTTAAACCAAAGAGCAATTGAGTTAATAATTGGCTCCATAGTAATAAGTGCAGTAATCTCCAGAACAAGTTTAACTTAGTGAGTTTTTGGATAAAACCTAAGAAAATGGAAAAGCAAGATAATCAGCTTTGAACGATCTTTTAAATCAAAGCACAAATGATCACATTGCAGCTAGTTTGTTAAGAGTACATAGGAAAGAATTAACAAAAGAATAATGCTTCTAAGAAGAATTAGCTAAATATTCACCTCTTTAAGAGGCTATAGATAAATCGCTAGCAGAACAAGCAAGTCTAGTTGAAAATATAAAAACCTTAAGTGCAACTATTAGAGCTCAGTAAGGAACATCAAGTTAATAGTAAAACTAGTTGATTCAACAATTGGAAACTGCTGTTAGACTGTTTCTTGAAACTAATAGGAACTTCAATTAAGGAGTTCATTTCTATACTTCTTTTGCTTAGAGTCTCACAAACTTGTAGTAGAAGATAAGTGACTATATCTATTCAAGAAACATCGAAAAGAACGACATCATTAGTAGAATGAGATGAGCATTAACAGATTTAACTTCTTTAAGCTTTCTAAAATGTAGACATTATTTTCTCTTATAAATCTAAATTAAAAATATAAACATTCTTCATAATCAAACTTTATACTTTAGCTAGTAATCACAATAAAACTACCTTACTAATTAAGACCCTTACTCTTTTTCTACTCTCTTAACCTCTATATTGAACGCAATTATTTAATATACCTTATTTTATTAATGTTTTGATAGTTGGAATATCATTTGAATACTAATAATTAAACCATTAAAAGGGAATTAAAAGACATATTAGTAAGAATTTAAATAAAGAAGAATAAAAAGCAAAAGAAAACTTTCAATAGCTAGTTATTACAGAAAAAGAAATAATAAAGCTCTATGGCTTAAAGTCTATTATTTAATAATTTCCATATTTATATCAAGCTTTTTATATTTGCTTAAAATAATCATTTGAAAGCTACAAAAAGGAATCGAGTAAATATAAGGAAAGACTAAACTTGATAGATAACTAAGGTAATAAAAGAGAATACTAATTGAAATGCATTTACTACATTATCAATTATAATTTACATTTCTAACTTATAAGCACCAAAATTTACAATATTTAATAAATTCTTTCTTTTACTCGCTACTATGAAGAGTTTTATTATTTTAATGCTAGTAAATAAACGATATTAATATTACAACTAAGTCAATTTATGTTTGAGTTAATTATTAACTAAGTATAGAAATTTTATATCTAGCACTAGCTGATAATATATCAAGTTTTTAATTAAAATTATATTAAATCTCTAAAAGTTAAGCAAGCCAGCATATATGCTTATTAAAAACTAATCTCCATAAATTTGCTAAGAATATAAGTATAAATAATAAAAATAAAAGGAACTTTACTTTAAAATACTAGCAAAGCAATTTATTATTTCCAAATATTCCTAAATTACATCTCTAAAATTTCTCTCTATAGCTAGTTATATATTATTTCAAATTAAAATAGCTTCAAAATATCTTATCATTAGCATCAAATTGCAATATTGTATAAAAGATGAATTATCCAAAAAAGAAATGTATAAAAAAGCTAAATTTATTTTAAATAAACTATTATAAACAATAAATAACATATATATAGCAAGGTTTTTCTATAATACAACTAAAAAATCAAGATTTACTGTAATTCCATGCTAAGTATTGTCTATTTTCATATTGCTGTAAACTAGTTAAATTAATAATGAAGTCAAAGCTATAAATTTGAAAATAAATAAAATGCTCTCTTAATTAGCGCAGTTAAACTTAATCTTAATAATTAATATTTGTCACAAGATAATCAACTTTAAAGTAAACTCTCATAATTTTTAATTTCATATATAAAGATAAATTAAATATGGAAAATTAAAAATTCTAGCAAGAAGAGCTTGAGTAGAAAGCGAATTAGAGTAAATTCAGTTAAATATAACTATCAATATTCGACGCACTTTTGACTTTAAGTAAGGAGATTCCTTCCAACATCTACTATTTCTATATCTGTGCTGTAATACAATTTCTGTAACTTCTCTATTTTCCCTTTAATTAAGATATTAGATTTCCTTGAAGGAACGAGGATGACGCTGAGGTTGTTTCTAAAATACTGAAAGTATTCCACATAATTTATCTAATAGAATAGTTAGACAAAATGACCTATCTAATAATCTTTTACGCAGGTGCTTTCTTGGTAGTGTTTCTACTGCTTTCATTCGCATATTCATATGCCTATACAAAGAAAAAGGTAAATTTCATGCTGCCAATAATAATTTTGAGAATTTTTCTAAGTTTAGCAATCACTATACTTTACATTCCATTTATAGAACTATTTTTTTCAATGTTTAACTGTACTGATGATTAGCATAACCTAGTAGAGAATTTTGATTGTTCTGGTGGAATTTACGTGATTCATTCAATCGTTGCAGCACTTGCCACTACTGTTTTTTTATTTATCTCTTTCTGTGTTAATCTTACATTTTACGACAGACTTAAGATCAACTATTCAGCAAAAGTAAATGCAAGGCCGGAGCTATTATATCAAATAAACGTAGCCATAGTAGTGATACTTAACTCAACATTAAGTGATTCAGGCGGTTAGTGAATGTTCGTTATTCTTTATGTGGTGGGAGGCTTTATTGTTTTAAAGAAGTATTATCAGTCACATCATTTCTTCAAAAGAAGCGCTTAGGTAACATGAATCATTCTTACTGGAATCTATTTCTGAACTGCTATCGCCTTGCTTCTCTGTAAAATTCTTTAGAACACTTCCTTTAAGGGAGGTATCTTCATATGAAGCATTGGAATTCCTATCTTCGGAGTTCTTTTATTTCTCCTGGAAGATCCTAGAAGTGATTTACTTATTTAACAGATATCAGAGACAAAGAATGCTAAACAGATAGACGAAAGATTAAGATATTTTTAGATATTAATGAAGAGTAAAGAAGAATATGAAAAGAGCCAAGACTTGCTCTTAAGAGGATACCTTCAATATCATGCTGAGACTTGCCTGCTTCCTAACTGTTGTATTATATATAAAGAGTTTAATTAGCATGATAAAATTTACGCTAAAAAGAGAAAGAAAATCTCTTCTCAGGAATAAGATTATTCATCTCTAGTGGAGTATTTAAACCGATAGTATAAAGATGGTTTGACTAAATACTATAACTCTGCTACTTTAAGAGTCTCATTTGCCTTTTTTATTTTTGAATATTTACAGGCCAAGCACGCGATGCTTGAATAGCTTAAAATTGCTTAAGAAAAATAGCCATTGATTGACGAATATTTCAATATTTACAAATATAGAAAGATAATAGAGGAAGAAGTATAGGCAAATTTGAACTCTGAGGAAAAGCTGGATGTAGTAAATGTTTTAGTATACAATGATCTTAAGAAAAAGTTCCTTTATAACATAGAATAAAGCATTCAATTACATGTTGAGTTCTGGAGTAGTTTGATAGAAGATCAACCAGATTTAAATGAACTCCAAGAGCTAGGAAGCAAAATTAGGCAAAGCATAGATACTTCTTAAGAGTTATGGACTAAAATTTAGCTAATAAATTCTAATGATGTCAAACTTTTAAATCTTTATGGAGTTTATTTGAATGAAGTCATTAATAATGAAATAGGGAAAGAATTTATTGAAAAGGCTAAAATGATTGAACAGTCCAATTTAGACAGAGCTGTGCTTTCTAATTAAGATGAGCTTTTAGAAGGTATAATAAGCTCAATTTAAGATTACAGTACTACAATGATTTAAATTATTATAGACAATGAAAACTTTGGAAAAATTACTAAAGCCACGTTAGGTGTAAATAGACTATTCGGACATAACGAGGATTAACTAATAGGAAAAAATATATGCATGCTAATGCCTCCTCCCTTTAATAGAAATCATGATTAATTTGTGTAGAACTTTATTAAATCAGGAGAAGGTTAAATTCTAGGTAGAGAATATTTTACCTTCGGACTCCACAAATCTGGATATATTTTTCCTATTTGAATCTATGTAAAATAACTTCCTCAGACAGCCTAAGGACATTAATTTTTAGCAACTATTCGCTCAGGTCAAATATAAGGAAACAGTTGCTATGTAGTTCTTGATAAGTCATTTAAAATAGAAGCTATTTCAGCAGGAGCAATTTCACTTTTAAATCTCAATTAGGGAATTGCTAGGAAGAAAATGAATTTTAATTAATTCTGTCCAGAGATTGAAGATCATTAAAAGCAAGCAGAGTGGAAAAACTTTAAGGGAGGATCTATGAAATTTAAGAAACCCAATCTTGACTAATCGGAAAATTTCCATTCAATCAAGAGTGAAGCAAGAGTATCTCTAGCAGATGAAGAAATAAATTTCAAGTGCAATATGTAAGAAATTACTTTTTTGAAGTAGGTTCAAGGATATTATTTGCAGCTTGATCTAATAGAATAAAAGGAAGCTAATTCGCAGATTGAAGTTAATTCCTAGGTTTACGATAAGTCTTTCCAATTTACTTATGATAACGAGCATAATCTCTATTCTAAGTAGTAGATTTAAAATAATAAAGTCTTTCAAATAGAAACTAATAAAGGCAACGTAGAGATTACTTCAAAGATGGTTTAACCAGATTTGATTATAAACGTAAATTCTAAAAGTGAAGAAAAATAAAATTCATAGAAGTCTAGTAGTCAAGAAGATTCAAATATTGAAATTAGCGAGTCCAAATATAGCAGCAGTTAGTAAGAGTCAGATAGTGAAATTTCTTAAGAAGAATCTGACTAATAAAAATAAAATTCAAGTGGTGAATAGTATGAAGAGTCTAGTGACTCTCAGTCTCAATCAAAATCCAAATTATCAAGGAAAGTGACTAATCGATTAATTCCAAAAACAGTTGAAAAAGATACTTGAGATAGAAAAGACTGAAGCTTAAATATTGTAACTAAAAGAATTTAGCATGGATAGTTTATATTAATTAAAGACAGTACTTCAGAAGAAATGAAAAAATCAAGAGCTATATAAATGGAGCAAAAATTAAAAGATTAATAAGAATTAGAGACTCAATCTTTATCAAAGCATAGAATTGTAGAAAATAATAGATACAAAAAGACGATAAAAGATGCTATCAACGACATAAAAGAACCTACAAGTATCAGAAGTCTGAGGTACATTGCCATGATTTTTCTAGTTTGTTTTCTTGTATTAGCAGTTACTGAATTTCTTATTACTAAAAAGTAATTTGAAGATATTAAAGAGAACTTGGAACTGATTGATGCAGCTTATGAAAGATTAATTGAAATCCAGCATATAGGTATGGAAGTTAGGAATTTATTACTTTATTCTTAGCATATAATTTCTTTTTCAGAAGAGGATGAGAGATCAACTAGAGCTAAATTATCACAAAGCATTTTTCAACTTAAATAACAATAAAACTTGCTCTCAGAAAGTGACATAAAAAGGACTAAAAAGCACTAGGAATTGTTGTTAGGATTAAAAATTCCTTTATATTTTAATTACTCGAATGTAATAACTCATTAGAATTATACAATGAGGAACGCGATTGAAACATATTCATCACAAGCATATGATATATATTTTTCTAGTTTAGAAAAGATTAACTAAGACAATCCTTCTGTCTGATTTATTTTAAGAAATACATATAATGAATTTTATCAGTTTAACATTCTATCAGCTGATTATTATATGGATGATATTGTAAGAAGAGCTTAGGAAAAGGATAATACTTTAAATGTTATTTTAATAATCACCATTTTAGTCTCTACTATCAGTATCATTTTCATTTTTTACGTAATATAGAAAGTTTACAACTTAAGATAAGAAGTTTCTTGCCTATTTACTGATATACCAAAGAAGATAGTTAAGCAGATTTAGAATAAATGCTAAAAAATTTTAACTTTACTCTAAGATGACTGGGATAACTGCACTAATGATTCAGATGTTAGTTCTAACTCTGAGGAAGATAGCTAAAATATAGAGCTTATTGAAAATCCTGAAGCTAATAACAGAAAGAGAAAAGGAAAGTTTCTTAAAGGAAATTTGATAAGTTAGAAAAAGATTTGCTTGTAATGCTTTCTGATAATTTGTTGCATATAGAGCTATTATATTTAAAACTATATAACTAGTACAGAAATTTTCAAACAAGTAAGCGATTTAGCTTATGAGTTTAAATTAACAAGTTTATCTGATTCTAATTATTATCTAAGCGTTAATTTGTTGAGGGAAACAATTTCAACTGATGGATAGATTCCTCTTTTAAATAAAAATGCTTTCTAAGTTACTAGTTCCAACATTCTCGATAACTACCGTCTCAACAATAAGCTGCTGGAACTTCATCTTTCTAATAGAGATATTCATACTGAGAAATATATGGACTAATTTGATGAAATAATGCATGAAGACGTATGCTTACAAATAGATCTTAATTTGATTAATTCTTCTCTAAATGAATGCCATAGTTTTGCAGATGGAGTTTTAGTGAATGGATTACTAATAGGATTTGGGAGATTTTTTGAAACTTAGAGAGTACTTCTAAGTGGATATTCTAAAGTAGTTGGAAATAGAACTGCTATCAACGAACTGCTAAATAGCTGGCAATTAGCAGAAATTATTGACATGCAAGATAAATATAATGATTAAGGTTTGCTTACTTTAAGGCATGACATTGAATAAGGAATTAAAGATCGATTTGATATCTTAGAAAGAATTAAATAGATAATCTTCATAGTCTTCATGATTTCTCTTCTCTTCTTCTATATCGTTTTATGAAGACCGTTTCTCAATAATCTAAGCAAAAAAGTAAGTATTTTAATCTAGGTATGGATGGGAAAAACAATGCTCAATATGATTCCTCTAAGCATCATCGCCAAAAGCAAAAATGTGCAGGAATTTTTGGGAAAGTCAAGTATGAATTTAAAGGCATTTAAGTAACTGATTTGAATTTCGCATTTTTAAGTATTATTCATAATAGTAAGCTATTAACTATTAAAATAAAGTCTCAAATTTAAACTTTAATATATTCTATAAAGTAATCCAGAAGATTAATTATATTATTTTCTATCATTTATGAAATTCAAAATACTCCTTTTCGATAAATAAAGCTAATAACTTTTTCATATATTCGTATTAATAAAATAAAGTTTAATATATAATAATAGTACAATTTTGTATAAGTAAATATTAGTGCTTAAATGTATTTATTTTATAATTTTAGTATTTTAAGCAAACAATTTAATAAAGCAATCTTGCAAATACAAATCTCTATCAATGCATTTTATGCAATTTTTTATTAATTTGTTTTACTTCAAGTTTTTTAAGCTATCTTTATATTTTTCATATTAATCTACTTTTTCTATTAGTTGTTACTATATTTCCTTAATATTGCATTTGAACAGAATTAGTAATATTTATAAATTTCTTTATAATTTCATTACCTCCAGTGTAGCCTCAACTAAATGTGTCTTTTATCATAATTTTAATTTATTCTTTGTTAATTTAAGAATCGGATATTTACAAATATTTTACTTTCACCATATTCTTATATGGTTTAACAATTCTCTTATAGCAATTAAATTGATACCAATAATTACAGTTTAAAAGAGTAGAGAAAGGAGATGAATGAATAGTGATTTCAATTTAAAAGATAAGATTATTAATGCCAAGCTAATTAAATTAAATCCCTTAATATTTATTTAGGTTAAATAATAAAATTATTTGATGCTATGTTTATTTCTTAACTAAATATTCAAAATTTATAAATCAACAAAGTTAGTATTATTACTTCTTCAGTATGTTTTTTTCACCTTTGTTATTGATTGTATGATTTGCTCTTACAGGCTTTATTAGTTTTGTTATTCTCTTATTAGGTTCTGCTTTTCCTGCTTCAAAATTTATTTACTTTTACTAATTTACTTAGTCTAAAGCTAGGTTAGTTTCAAAATTACGGTTTTACAAAACAAGTTCAATTTAATGAATTTACTAAATACCTTTGCTTTCTTTTCTTACGGATTTTTTAGAATTTGGTATGTTTCCCTCGAATTTACGCTTAGAAATAGCAGATTTTTGCTTTTAACTTGAAGATTGTATTTAATCTTATTTTTTAGCCATAGTGATAATAGATTTTTTCAAGTCAGATTTTTAAATTACATATTCATTAGATTCTTTCTTATGTATTTCAGCCTCTTCTAATTGATAAACATTTTAAGATTCAATTATTTCTTTTTCCTTTAAGTTATCGAATTAAATAAGCCATTCATCTTTTGCTTTTACATCACCTTTCTGTTGATTCTGACTATTTTATTCTTAAGATGCCTGTATTCTATTAGCTTATTCCATCAAATAGTTGGAAAACTATTCTGAAGTTCTATCTTAATTGAATTTTCTTATTTTAGATTTATGAGGCTTTGACTAAATTGAACTCATTAAATCGTTTTCTTTCACTGCTCTTTTACAGCCCATTTCGAAATTTAAAATCTCTAAAAAATCAAATTTGAAAGGCGAGTTAATATTCAATGGGCTGTCAGATATTTTGAATTTAGCTTACTCAGCCAGCGTATTTTCCGTACTTGTCATGTAATTTTTTAAAAAATTGAAAGAAAAAGATTTTAAATAAAATTCAAATCATTTAATTTTAGCCTTTCTAACCATTAGCCATTCAAATCCTTGTTTAAATCCTTTCAATCATTACTTAAACTAACTTTCTTCTATCTTTATTTCCCGCTATTTTCTTTTTTCTTTCAATGGTTCACTATCAATACATTTTTATGTAGTAAGAGCTTAGATAAGCTTTAAGGAATAAAATTTAAAGCGTAATTTATAACTTAAAAACAATAAGCGAAGAAATTATGAGTTGCTTATAAAAGAGAAATAGATTTCAGTAGCATTCTAAAGCTAGATGATTAAACTATCAAAATAAGCTAAGTTTCTTTAATAAAGCATCTGCTAATATTCTTCAATAGCTTAGTTATAAGAAATTTACTATCTATTAAAAATTCCAAGTCGAAGAATTGGTTTAATTTCTAAATACCAAAAATATAATTGAATAAATGATAATAGAATGATTGCATTGCACATTTTAAGAGCTTTTAGTAATTTAATTAGGTTTTAAATAAAGAGAATAATTACTTAAAGAGCTTTTATTTGTAATTAACTTTCTTCTGTTGCTAATTAAAGTGCTGAACATCATTAGACTTTAAATGCAAAGATATAATTTATTGCTATGAAAGTTTGAAATAAAAATTGCATGAGTTAAAATAAAAAAATTGTTCAAAGCAAGAAACAAAAGAAAGCTCCGATGGCAGATGCAATTCCGGCTGTAGCAAGACCCCAAATATTATCATCCATATATGGGAATAAAAGAAACATGCTAGGAACTATGCTTAGCATAAAGACTTAAGACATCAGACTACTCATTTGCATTATTCTAATAAAAACTCCTTTTTCGTAACCAACTGGCATGTGTAAAGTTGCATTCTACAATTCTGCCATTTCAGAATATACGCAAGTTTTAGAACAATGTGGCTATTTTTTTTTGTTGCATTGCATTACTAATTTTTGCTCCAATTCCTCAGCTATTTAATTTGGCATTGAAATAATCGTTGCAAAACTGAACCCACAAAGGGGAATTATTATGAAAACTGAACTCAAATCGTCTAATCTTAACGTACTTAGTAGGGCAAATGCGCTAATAATGTGAGTGAATCCAAGTAGTTAACTCGATGTAAAGTACTTCTTTAAAAAATTAGAGCTTAACATAAATAAAATGCTTATAATTACAGATCCAAGCAATGCAAAAGCTCCCCAAGCAACTCCAGATTCAAAAATTTTTCTTCTAAGACTAAATTAGCTAGCATCTGGAATTCCATCGAGAACACTAATTCCAACCCAACTAGTAGCATAAATGAGAACCATTATATACGAAGACATACAAAAAAAATGGGCACATAAAAGAATTTTGACTTCAGGAGGAAACACACTCAAATTTTGAATTTCAGGGAAGAAAGAGTTAAAATTAAGTTATTGATCTTAATTCTCTTATGGAGAAAAACTTTAAAGTTGCTTGGATTTTTATCTTAAACCCATTGATTCATTAGGATTTTCATCGTCAGGAATATATCTTGTGAAATGTATATTTTATCTTTCTTCATTATTTAGCTTAATTAATGGAATTATGGATGCTAAAATAAAAGCATAGAAACAAATTCCGACGAAATAACTGAATGCCATGTTATCTTACAAATATTACCATCTTATTTGGAAACCAAATACTGGCAACGCTCCTACTGTGAAGCCAAGTATTTTTCCACAGTTACTCCACCAAAAAGCAGCATTCATTGTGCTTAAATTTTTTTCTTCAGGAACATATTTTTCTAAAAATTAAAGGGATATTTCATTCAAAACTTCAAAACCAACATCGCTAAGTATGAATCCCACTAATCCTAAAGCTAAAGCAATTCTTCTGATTTTATGTATATCTTGGATTTCTTAATCTTCATATCACCATTATCCAAACTTATCAGCATAAGCAAGTAAGAACATTCCGGTAATAGTCAAAGTAGACATAGAAACCATTAAATACTTATTCTTTTAGAATTAATTATTTGTCCAATATTTGAAAACAGGATTTATAACAAGAAGCAGAAGCACTGGAATAAGCCATACTAAGCTATCAAGCAAAGGTGGTGTTTCAAGCTTTATAAAAAAGGGAGTGATGTAAGTTATTTCTAGTGCAAAGCCTGAAATAAAAAAACTTACCAAACTCAACCGCAAAAAGTAGAGAAGTGACTAGATTAATTCCTAACTATGAAAATTAGAAACTTTCTTATTGATTCTGCTTGATAAATTGAGAGCTCTCCTTTTAGTTTTACATAATGAATTTATTCGTTTTGAGTTGGTCTTATTAAATATTAGTTAAGTTATGTTTTTTTGCCGTTTTTATTCTAAAAACGGTTTTAAACAATAAAAGGAAATAGAAACTTATGCTTAAGCTATTTTATATAATTTAACACTCATAATTTAGTATAAAGAACTATATTTTATCTACTTATAACCATTTTATATCAATTTTGCTGTTCGTTATTAAAGTGTTTCAAAAGCTAAAGATGCTCTTATATAGAAAATAGTTAAAATGAAATTACAATAAAATAAACGATTTGGTATGCTATTTAGTAGAAACGGTAATTACTTAATTAGCAGTTACATTAATAGATTCTACTTTTATTTACTTATTTTAGTATAAGGTATTATGATTATCTAATTATCTTCATAAGCATTCATTATAACTAATTAGTCTTTTTATTTTAAGTATATTTATCTCGTCATCTTTACCACTTCTACTTTCATTTTTTAATATAAGCAGAAGCAAATTAAAAAGTAGATACTGATAAATGTCTTAGTCTAAAAATCCATGAAGGATAAATATAAATTTGGCTAAATTTTAAAATTTAATAGAAAAGCAAAATAAAGAGAGATATAATTAACTACTATAGAAATAAATTATCAGTTAAAGCTTATCTCAAATAAATGCCTTTTTACTTAAATCAGATATCATTTCTATTAATTCGTTTATTAATGACTAATTTTAAATGTTTCGAACATCTAAGCTCTTTCAGTGTTGTTACTCTAAATGACCTATTAAATAGATATAATGAGGATAATCTATTAATCTGCTTTTTTAATAAGAACGCTATGTGAAATAAAGGCATACTTGACAATAGTTTTACTAAGATAAATAATTATCCGAGATTTTTTCTTAAAAATATCTAAATTGATTAAAGATATAATTAGATAATTCACAATATTGCTCTCTCTATTCTTCTTTTAATTGAAGTTAATTTAATTAAATTAAATTATCTTGCCAAATAAAATAAATTACAACCATTTAATATCAAGCAAATACAGATAAAAGGTGCTAAATAGCTTTATTTATTTCCTTTAATATCTCTTTAATTAGAATCTTATTGCGATATCTTAAGAAAAATTGCAAATATGGTTGATTTTAAAGAATAGAAAGGATATATAATTTATTTGTAATTAGAAAGTAAATAAACTATAATAAACCTACATAATAGCTCAATTTAGAAATAAAAGCATCTTTATTTTTATACTGCAACAGCTTTACTTATATTATATATGCAATCAATATTTTATCTACTTTAAGTTTAGTTTATTTTAAAGTTTCACACTTAATAAAGCAAGTTTCTAAGTGAAGAAGTGTAATTAATAATGCAACGACTATAAGTAAATAGCTAGACAAATAGCTTATATATTTAAATAGCTAGAAATATATTAATAAAATAGTTTCCTAGAAACGAAAGTTATAATATCATTGGTATAAAAGCAATTCCATACGCCTAACGTTAAGTATGAACTATATGTACTTTCTAATAAAAATTAAATGTTCAATATTTCTATACTTAGCAATATAAGATAAAATCAATTATAGAATTTTTAAGAAAGGGATGTAGATATTATAAAGTAATCTCTTAAATATAAAAACATTTTATTTTATTATAATTATAAAGCTATGAAACTTACTTATGCAATTAATAGCTTTTTATTTATATTTTATTTATTTCTCTTTTAACTTTAACTAAACAAACTATAGAATGCTAAATAAATTAACTATTATCCTTATTTTACTATTTCTATTTCATATTAAGATAAGAAGCTGCCATTTATTTTAATTTATCCTTTGAGGGTTATTATTAATTTTATATTTTAATAAGATATCTAAGGCAATCATTTAATTTCCATAAATAAAGCATAAAATTCCCTAATATAACCATAAAAACTCAACACAAAGCAATATTAATAGACTTATTGAACCTAATCTTTCTTTATACGCTTTAAAAGCATTGATAATTTAAGAACTAGCAAATAAGATAAGCTTAATATATAGGTGCCTTATTTATGAAAGAAGATTTATCTTAAGAATATAAAATAGAAATTAATTATAGAAGATAAAATAAAAGTATTAAGATTTATAGCAACTAATCAAATTTTAATTTTAACATACTACAATAAAATACTTTAATGCTTTACTTTAAGAAAGCTTAGTCCTATTAAGATTTTTCTAGTAAACTCTATGCTTAAACATATTAATTTATTCTGTTAGACTAGGTAATTGAAAGCAAATTAAATAAAATAGTTTTATCATATGCTTTATAGTTTTTGCTTAAGCTATAAATATTGCAACAGTGAGATAGATAAAATAGTAATAAGAATTTAATTTGATTTAATTAAGGACAAAAGACACCCGTTATTTTTGTCCCTAAAGTTGAAATTAGAAATAATTCTTTGATAAATGTAATCTAAATTAAATTTCAATGAACATACATAATATAGTCATGCTTTTGCTTTTAGTAAATAAAACATTCAAACAAGAGTAAGGATTTATTACTATTAGTGATGATGATAAATGAGTTAATAAGAAAAAGATGGAATAAATTAACATGCTATTAAGGTAAAGAAGTAAAGATTGAAATTAATAATAAAGTCTATACTTGTATATTAACAGTATTTTATTCTCAGTTTAATTTAAATTATAAATACAACTAAATAATTTAAAATGGGAAAGTGCCTCACCAAATAAAACAAATAGCAAAAAGGAGATGATTTATTACAAAATGAATCAGTTAGATAAATTAAACCTCAATAAACATTAGAAAAATAAAATCATTCAAAGTAAAATACAGAAGAAGTTAAATAAAAAGTCTCAGATTAAGAATAAGAAGAAATATAAGAAAACTTAGATATTACTGTTTAAGACATAGATCCATAAAATTTTCCCACTAATAAACTATTTGAAGTTAAAACAATAAAATCTTAGATTAACTTTATCTCAAATAAATAAAATCTAAGTGAAACTGAAGGAAGAATAACTTAAGATATTAATTAGTCAACATCCATAACACAACAAAAAGAAATTACTAAGTCATTTGAGAATCTTTCAGGGAATCATTAAATATAGGATAGTTAGATTAGCCATCATTTATTTTTACCTCAGTTTTCTTAAATTTATGCTTCATAGGATAATGTAGAATAAAAATTTTGAAGCCCATTAACTTAAAATTAAAGTTTTTTGGAAAAACTTAAAACTAGAGATGAAATTGAAGAAGAAAACTCTGAGGAACCTACAAATCGTCAAAAAGAATGCTTAAGCGCTTTTCTAAAAGAAAAAGAATTAGAATTTTCTTCTTTTAAGACTAATCATATAGATTAAACATAGACCAAAACACTAGATAAATCATTTGATTATAATATTAATAATTAAACCTAGTACGAATAACCGTTATGTAATAGTAACTAATGCTCTAATAAATAACAAATTAATTTATCTTCCCAGCACAATCAGAGCTATTCCTGTATAAATGACTATGCTAAAGCCCAGTATTAGAACGATGTTTAATAGATTAAATGCTCTTGCAAAAAGATTAAAGAAGAAAACATTATCTATAAATCCTTTTAAAATTAGGAACAATTTATGCTTTTTAAAAATAATTAATCTAAGTAAAAGTAGTAAAAAGAGCCTATTCATTAATTAAAGTATAATTGTTGCATATGCACTTATGAACATTAATCAGATTCTTGAATAGAAGTAGATTAATGTAAGCATATTTTATGTGAGTAAGGATTTGCTTAAAGTTTAAAGATATAGACTAATTAAAAAGAATCAGCAAAAAAATAACTAGCATGTCCCGTATAAGGTTGTAGCTAATAAATAAAAATTGAAATTGCGCTATATTCTTTAAGATTTGAAAAAGACATTTTAGAATAATATTTTTCTTAGCTTTAAGGGAAGTCTCAATAATAAGACTAAGAGCAGCATCATAAAAGTACTGACTTGAATTAAATTTAATTTTCTGGATAATTTTAAAATATTTTAAACTGTCCAAATTGTAAAGTGCTAATCTAAAAGTAAATTAAATCTAATCAAATTAAATGTATGAGTCAAATATGCTAAGGAAATTTTGAGTTTTGCTCTGCTTGCAGAGAATAATTGGTTAAATGTGACTGCAAAATAATTTAAGATATACCTAATAATGAATAGAAATAAAATTATCATTCTTATTCCGAAAAGTTAGTAGATGCTATTAATTCATAAGAGATTTTAGATTAAAAATAGAAATTAGCAAAATACAAGTAAGTTAAATTTATTTTAAAATAGTACTGACTGTTACTAAACTGAACAATCACAATAAAATATCTAACTGCAACAAACGTGTCGAACTGAGTATAACTAAGAGTAATCAAATAGTTTTTAGTTAGAAGAGGAAAAAATCTAATAAAAATAAGATAGCTAACAAAATTCTACTATTGATGGTTCTAGTAAAAACTGTTAAAACCCTTTCTATTAAGATTCTTAAAAAAGTGAATCAAATTTTCCTTCTAAAAATTAAACAAATGGATAAAATAGTATAACTTAAGTTAATGAGTATAACACAGACCAAAGGTCACAATTTTTATTAGATAGGGACCAACAAGATATTAATTGAGATTAAAAGTAGCACAATGCAAACTACTTATAATAAATTACTTATTTTGAATTATCTTTCATCTTTTTTAATATAAATATTAAACCAAGCTATTTTAAAAAGAAATCTTATTAAATTAAATAAGTTATTCTTCTCTTTAAACCAAAAAAATAATTAAAATACTAGAGTCTAAAAGTAAATTATAATGATGTAAGACTTATTTATTAAAAGCTAGCAAAAATACTAAATGTTCATTTAATATAATTTAAAAATTAGCAAGTAATTAATTTATTTTAGATCATCATAACAAATCTCTGCAGTTTTATTTTAAGATTTTTTATTATTTTGCTTTTTTATTTTTACATTATAATAACCATCTTTAATGTAATTTTAATATATAAATATAAAATAAATAAAATAAAGTATTTAATTTTAAATTAAATACTATCTTAAATAATCTCCTTAATAGCATTATCTAACTTAAAGCATATTTAAAAGAATTATAATCTATTTTAATTGAGAATTAACTTAGCATTGTATCTTTTAGCCAGTTTAAGAGTTATTATAAAGATTAGTTTATTTCTTTTATGAAATTCTTTAATCATTTTGCTTGCTAAATTTTCTAATTATTAATCGATTTTAATTAATTAAGAGAGATAAAATTAAAGCATCAGTATCAGTTGAAAAGAAATTACATATATAGGATAAATTTAACGTTAATTATTGGTATGTCTCTTTTATCATCACTGTATTTTTCTATGTTTAAATAAATTTGAAAACAATTTTAAAGTTATAATCTACTGAAGATATTAGAGATAATTTAATCATTATTTATAATACTAGATATAATTTAAGCATTATATTAAGTTAACTTAGCATTCCTTATGCTTACTAGCTTGTATTGCTTACTATTAATTGTAGAAACTATCTATTTTATAAATGTAGCATAAAAACTCATGTATCGATATTAGTTTATTCAAATCCAATTACTTTTATCTAAAAGAATGAATTTAAACTAGATAATAATATCTCTTGTGCAATAGCATAATAGAATCCATATTAAATACTTATATTAAAACAACATAAGCTAAAATATAAGAGTAAGCTTTTAATTTATATATGCTTCATAGGATTTACTTATCTAATTTTATATTGCCAAATTATATTAATACCTCTAATCTAGTTAGATTCTTCTATAACTTGTAAAGTTAAAGCTATAAGCTATTAAATTGTAATATAATATGTAATTAGTTTCCTATTTACAGGGGTATTTTAAATAAACAACTATTAAGAAATATAATGATTGAGGCCTTCATAGCTACTAGGGTATATTAAACTTTTATTTTAATATATATTAATTTATGCTGCTATTTTAAGTTTAAAATATAATCAGATTATTAGTTAAATACCTTAATAAACTGCAATAAAATAATAGATTTCCTAATTGATTAATAAAGGGTTTCTTTAAGATTTCAAGTTAAGGCGTTTACAATTTCATAAGTAAACCCACTGTTATTGATTCTGTGCCATTCCTGAGCTATCCTTTGAAGTTGTTCTATCTAGAAGTGTTTTAGAAATTCTATAACGAAAGCAAAGCAGTTATTTCTGAAGCAATGATATAGGATTTTATCATTTTGCATCTTTAAGACATATTAATTGCAGAATTGGATAATTCTCTAATATGTGATGTTAAATTTACTTCTTTCACCATCGTAAAATTATACAACATCAAACTCGAAGGATTTAATTAAAAGGAGATTTTCAACTTCTTGTTAGGTAATTTCTTCCAATAATATTGCTACTAAGCTTTTATTATTAAATGAGTTATTAACTTCTACTTTGATATATTTTGAATCAAATAGAACTATTAGAAATGCGTGATTATAACCTAATCTAATTCCTTTCTTCATAAGACAAGTCTTTTGACATAGGACTATTCTTTAAGCTTACTATTGCTTAAGTGCATAGGGTAATTCAGGGTTAACTATGAATCTATCTCATTAGTAAACTGCTTTCTTTTTGTAAGGATTTAGTTAAGAACTAGATGCTCCCATTTATTTAATCTACTTTATTTTAGACTTTTGATAGATTCTAGTAAAAGAAATCACTTCTACTGATTAAAATTAACGCTTTACTACTATTTTTAATTAATTACTTAGAAAATGAGATTTTCAAACTACTTTCTAAATTTTAAGACTTAGAAGCTTATAGCAGTCTTAACTCTTAAGAAATCAGTTTAGTAGTAGGAAAGTAAGAAATAAGAGAGCTGAATAAAAATTGAATAGTCAAATTTTAAACTTTGAAGTGATTAGTGACTATATTCTTATAAAACTACTCTTTAGCAATATTTAAGCTTACCTTTATAATCTTATAGTCTGCTGCTTTTCTTAATTTAACTCCTTACTTTATTTAAAATTAGAAATACCTTATATCATAATCTTAGTCAAAGTTAGAAAGGTTAAGCAAAATTAATGAATTATTACTATAAGCATAAAGCTTAATATAAGCATACTTTGGAATACCTAGTATAATATTAACTTTTCAATATATTTCCTTTCTTTTCTTTCTAAATCAATGAGATTAGGTATAGAAAGGCTAATGATTGATTAATACTTATATTAGCTTAGATAAGTTGTAATAATAACTACTTATAAAATTATGAATATAACAAAGAAATCATCAAGAATACAAATAATCTAATGAAACTATATAAACTTAAAGCCAGGTAAGTAGTTAGGTGCATTAAGAAAGTAATAAAAGTAACTTTAGAAATTTCTATAATTAGATAACAATTAGCTTAGTAGTTATTATAGTCTTAGTTTAATATTAATTTAATTTCCCTCTTTTAAGTAATAGCAGATTATAAGTTAAAAGCTTTTATAAGCTAATTAGCTTATAAATAAATATCAGATTATTTTATATTATATTATCTTTCTTAGAGTTAAACAAAGATAAATATTCCAGATCTATCTGATATTTTTAGTTTAATATACATATTCTCACTTCAGAAATGTTATGACTGAATATTAAGAAACAGATAATAATAATACTTTAAATAAGTAACTAAACCTAGAAATTAATACTCTCTATCATCCATTTGAAATAAAATATTATGGATATTATCATAATGAAATATATAACTGAAGGTATTATGTAGAAATTATTTTAAGACAATAAAGTTATATATTCAGTCAAAAATAGACAATATTTTATAAAATTTATGAAAATTGAACTAAATTAAATTAGATAAAGAATTGTAAGCAATTACTTAAAATATTAATAAACTTTTTTAACTAAAAAATAAAATCTGAAATCCTTTAATTTGCAAGTCATATACTAGGTAGCTTTCATATTTTCCTTATATTTGACTATTTTAATAATAAATTGCCTCTTGATAAATATAAAAAAGGTCAATAATTAGCAAGAATTAATAATCTCCTTTATGTTTAAATAGAAGACTTTGGTTTTATTTTTTAGGTAAATTACTAGAATAATAATAACTTAATTTTTCGTTAACTTAATAAACCATAAAAAGCACTTACCTCTGTTTATTTAAAAATCAAAACTTTGTTAGATTTTGTAAGACTCAAAAAGTGTTTTATTTTCAAGAAAATAGAAAGACATTCAGGCTACTAGAAGAATAATTTTAGAAAGTTAGTATTAAAATTACAAAAATAGATAAAAGGTGATTGGAAGCAATCATAATTGAAAGTATTTATTTACTTAAAAGTAATAGTTCAAATTTATATCAAGATTTGCGTAATTTATTTTTTGCTCCTTCTATTAACTTTTTCACCAAAAATTCCTATTCATGCAGTTACTTTAATGCTCTCAAATAAGAATCTAAAGATTTTATCTTTCCCTTTTACATCAATGTATTTAATGCTTACAAGGTATCTTAAACTGAATTTTTTTGACAAACTAAATTTAATATCTTTTTAGTCCTAGCATCTTCAATGACTAACTCCTGCAACTACATTTATGAAGGAACTTAGTTCTCGAATTTGTTTATATATTCTAAAATTTCGCTTTATTTTAAATCTATTTCTTGAATGCATTACTTAAACCCTTAGATATCATTTTCTACTTTTGTTCTAAAATTCTAAATATTCATTCTGGATTTTTGAAGCATTTCTTTCTATTGATTTTGAGAATTGATTTCAAATTAAAAAATTTCAACTTAATCAGAGTATATTTACTCTAATTTAGACTTACATTATTATATGAAGTGCTCTTTCATTTCATTAATGATTTACTGCTCTTCATTATTTTTCTAATTATTTTGCTTTTACTATGTAGTATTCAAATTTTATTACTACCTTTACTAATTTTATTATTCATTTATTTTCTATTCTTAATGAGCCAGCTTAATATCTGGTTTTTTAGAATTGATTGTCTTTTAAAATTCTTATTCAGCGATAAGTTGAGTCATAAAAGTACTAAAGTTAATTTGCTCTTCGAAGTCAAGTTAAGCAGCTAATTAATACAAAAGAGACTCATGTTGGCTTTTAAGATGGTAAAGAATACTCTTATGAAGATTATTATCTTTACACAAAGGGCATTTTCCTTAATCTTATTTATGAAACTTTATAATGTGTAGCATTAATTCATCGATATTATTATTTTTGCAATTACAAATATGACAACTGTTTACTTGTAAATTTTCCTGTACTTATTTTTTTTCCTCTATAGCTAATTGATTAATTATTTTTTTTTGCTGTTGCTAACTTTTAAATTTCTATTTTTAAATCTCAGACTTGCAAACTTTGCATCTTCCTTTTCAATGATTATTGAATAAAGTTAATTTTATCTATTCTGAGCAAAACGAAGTAATTTCTTCCATTTAAATTTATTATCTGTGGAATTAATTTTCCATAACACTCTCCTTAGTAAAAATGTTCTCACATTCAGGACAAGTTTTATTTTGATTTTACTTAAATTGCTTTATCCAATTATCGATACATCTTTTGCAGAAAGAATGGCCACAACCTATCAACATTGCTTCTTCCAAAATTTCAAAGCACAAAAAACATTGAAACTGCATAATGTACACTTTTTTTCACTCCTCCATTTTAGATTTATATTTTTAATTTAATTATTTCCTTTATATTTAGTCATTTTATTCAACTTTAAGATAAATATAATATGTAAAAGCCATTACCTTCTATTTATATTATGAATCTTTTCATTTTCACATAATGTAGTGTCTCTTTATTTTTAATTAAGTCATTATTGCTTTTAGTTTAACTTTATTCTATTTAAATATGTAATTTTAATATGATAAATCCATTTAATTGAAAGTATGAAATTAAAAGTTTTATTTTTAGAGAATAGATTAATTCCGCTATTGAAGCATTTAAATTTTATCTTTAATTTAATTATTTATTTCAAGAGCTTGAATTAATAGGCTTTAATACCTTTCTATTTAGTTCTATGATTTTCCTATTTATTTCTAAATTAGCATAAACTCCTTAATATTTTTAAACTAGTTAAGCTGAATAGAAAACAATTTAACCTAGTTATTATTTACTTATCAAGTTACCTTTTCAAAATTAAAAGTAAATTAATGGTTTTTCTTTTTCATAAGTGTCCAGTTTATAAGATAAGCAGCTATAGAATATTAATAAGCTAAATAAGCTTTTGGTATTTAAATTGCTTACTTTAAATTAGACTTTTACATCAAGATATTTTAAGTAATTAAAAAGGAAATTGACAAAATCTATAATTTCTAAATTTTAAGCTTTAATTAAATATTTGATAAACTTAAGCTAACTATTTAAAATAAAAATTTAAAGCTATAATTTATTCCTTTCGCTTAAATTAAACTATAAAATAGTTAGCTTTTTATTTAAGTAAGGTATACTAATAAAAGTTTAAATTACTATAGAAAGCAATCAATTATCTTAATAAATCACTTCATTTTGTATAAAAAGACTAAATACTGCTTTCAGTTATATTTATAGAAGTTATATGAGCATTTAATTAATAATTAAAAAATTTATTAGTATATCAACTAATAGAAACTTGTATGTTAGAAAGAAAGGCTAAGTAATTTAAATATTAGCACTAAGAGATAAATGAAGGTAGTGCCTATATATAGATAGCGTTAATAGATATTTCTAAAATGTATATAATTAAGAATAACTCTATGATACTTGCATTCTAACTATTTTATTTTTAATTTATCAAATTTACAATTTTAAACTTTCTATTATTTTAGTGGATAGCAATAAGAATCCTTAATTCTGGCGAATATGTGATTGAAGAATAACCTAAATATTACTGTAGTTAAGAAAGTTGTTTATATTTATTATATGGTGAAATTTAACCTTTGAATCACTAAATACTTAGAAATATCTAAATTGATTTAAACCTTAATTCTATTTATTATCAAACCTAGTTCTACTTTAATGCAGTCTTAAGTTTAAATTAAATCTTAAAATGCTTTGAATGTAATTTTCATATATAATAAGATATAAGCCAAATATAATAAATTTATTAAAATAATAAGAAATTGACTAAGTTACAATTAATTAGCCTGCTTAAGCAAATTTCATATTTTACATGTATAAGGTAATTAGCATTTAAGATTAATAACTTATGGATAGTAAAATATCTCATATAAAAAACTAGCAAACATTAAAACTCAGTTAAAAACTAATATTTTTATAAGTTATCTATTCTAAAATGTATTTTAATTAACTTCTAATTATTTTTAAATCCATTTTTTCATTAGAAATTTGCATTTCCTTAGAATTTTTGAAAGTTGCTAAGCGTTTTTAATCTATAGCAAAGATTAAATAATATTTATTTAGGCATAAGTCAAAAAGAGAATGTGCTGGAATATAAAACTATTGACATGTCAAGAAAAATAAAAAAACACTATATAGTATTTTAGACAATAGTGAAAAAATAGAAAGCAAAATAATTTAGAAAAATAATTTAGAGAGAATTATGAGACAATAGAAGAAATCTGAAGACTTAAATATTATACATTATAAAACATTTTGCTTAATTAAATCTACTCTCATATTCCTTTTGATGCATATTATATAAAAATAAATTTAATGTTTTAATAAATTTTGTAATAGAATATGTTTATAAGAAAAGAAAAATAATTTTTTAGTTAGAATAGATTATTATGAATACTAAAGTGAAAGTTGTAAGTATAACAGAAGATAGAGGTAGTTAAATAGAAAATATTAAAAAAGTAAGATAATTTTAATAATATATTAATTTAACTTAATTATAAATATAATTCCTTTAATTTTAATAAATTTATAACCTTAGCAATCTATTAATATTTTGAATGTGGCAAATCATATAAATATTTCATTAATCTAATTTCTAATTTTAGCTTAAAAATTTAAAGCATTTATTTATTGATTGTAATATTAATTGTTCTCTATATAATTTTAAATATATATATTTTTAAATTTTCAAAATGATTATTAAAGAAAAATTAATGATAATAGTCAAATTTAGTTTCTTCAAATTAAAACTAATCTCATTATTTAACAATATCAAGAGCATTTCTGTTTAATAAGCACTAGAAATACTTTATTAATACTAATTACTTATTCATTAAATTTTATAGATAATTTGATTTGATAACTAAAATAGAATAAAAGATAGTAATAAACATAAATTAAAATGATATGTACTAGTTACTTTCAGGATAATTAATTATTAATTATTATTCTCTTTATTTGTAGAAGTAAAGAAATTACTTTATCTTTTAGCAATTTAATGCCTGCTTTATCTTTATATATTCAAACTCTTTTCATCTCCCGAATTTTTTTTCATATACGACTTGAAAATTTGAAGACCTTTAACTTTAGAATATGATATCTTAGATTTAGTAATTTAAACTAGATTTAATTTAAAGGAAAATAATAATGTATAATAAAATAAGACATAAACTTGCTTAATCAAATTATATGTATTAGGATTTATGTCTAAATAAGCAAAATAATTAATTAAATTTAAATATTAATAGCTTTTATATTTTATATTATTTAACCATATAATAATTACTTGAAATTGGCACTTATATAGAGTTATGATAAAATAACTAGAAATTATTTGATTATTAAAAGTATAATTAATTTTAAAAACTTTTTTGTATTTGATTATATCTTTTGGCTTTTTAAGTTAATTTTCAATAATTTAGAAATAAAATACCTAAAGAAAGTTTATTTTGAGATATTTAAAGCAATCTTTAGTTATCTAAATAAGTTTTACTTTTATTGCAGAAGAAAAATATTAGTTTGAATTACAGTGATATAATATATATAATAATCCAGGAATCCTTTGAGAACTTTTATATTTTCTTTATGACTATTAAAATATTTTCCATTTTAAGAAGAATGCAAAATTTAAAAAAATTCACTGACTACATGATTAATAAGAATTTTCAAATTGATTGTGTAAATAGATAAGAAAATTTGAGAAGTATTAAAAATGATAGATAGGAAGAAAAAGATAATTTAAGTAATTGATAATTTACTAAAATAAATTTAATTAAACATTTCAAAATCTTTTATTTCTCAAACTCTATAGAAAATTCTTTTAAAGGCCACTATATTAAGTGGCTTTACTATATAACCATTTGCTCCAGCATTTTTTGCTTCTCTAACAAAGTTTTATCCATCGTTTCCAGATAGAATAATAATTTAGGCTTTATAATTTTTCTTTGTGGTTTAGTTAAGTTAAGATTCAAAAAGCCTAATTTATTTGGTAGCTTCTATTCCAGAAAGCCTAACCATTTCATTGTCCATTAAAATAACACTGATTTCTTTATAATTGCTTTGGTAAATTTAAACAGCCTCATCACCATCTTAAGCTATCAGATTTGGTATGAGTAATTAATCAGCAAAAAGTTAAACTGTTTTCAAATTATACTACTCATCATCAACTATTAATACTTTACTTCGGTTAGATTTCATATGCACATCCTATATAAACTGAAGAAATTAACTTTCATTAATCATTCTAGAAATCGCTCCTGTAATTTAGCTATAAATAAGCTTAATTCTTTCAACTTCAACGCTGTCATTAGCTAGAAGGTAAATAGGAACAATTTTGCTTGTTTCTTTTTCAAGTTTTTTGACAGAAGCTATTAATTTTAACAAATCGAATGGCTCAATCTTGTTATCAATTAGGATTAAGTCAATTCCTTAAATAATTAGTTTATTTGAAGCTTCTAAAAGAGATTCAGCATCAATGGTAGTATATAAAACATTATATTCTAACTCATTAAGTATCTTCTATAATTTCAAGTGCATATTTTCCTTTTGCATGGCAAATATAATATTCATTTTCTTGGGAAGTAAATAGCTACTAAAGTCTTGAAGTTTTTATTAAGGAATTTATAAAGGAATTTTAATTGTGAAAATACTTCCTCTTTCGTTATTGTCTTTTATTTCAATTTCTCCTTTCATTTCCTTTACTATTATCTAACTTATTCATAGACCTAGACCCGTGCCTTGATATTTCTTATCTACATCTTTAGCTCTTTAAAAAGGCTTGAAAAGTTTTTTCTTTTCTTCATCTGGTATTCCAACTCCTGAGTCTTTAATAATTATAATCAGATCTCCTTTTTTTTCGAAACCCTTCGAATAGAGAATAGTTTAAGTTGTACTTATAGACTGGCTTAATTCAATTTTAGGGGATTCTTCTATATTTAAATCAGACTTTGAAGAATCATTGAGTTGCATTGAATTCATTTAATATGGCTAATTACCGTAATCATCTTGACTCATAAGCATCATTATTTCTTAAGTGCTTAATTAATCTTTATATTACTACGAACTAATCTATTGTATACCTAGATATGTTTCTCTCTAATTTAAAAGCAGAGCAGACTTAGTTTAGAGATATTGAACAGGTTATTTAGATCCTTTAAATTTCCTTTTCAGTATAATCTAAGGCTTCATCTAAGGAGATAATTATTCTTTTAAATTAAAAGATTTAATTGTGGGAGAAAAGGCTTCGTTAGTTTAAAGAGAAGTGTTTTGATTCATTTATATCTATTAATTTAAAAAATTCCTCACAGTATTTGTATCGGAAATCTTTCTTGTATTTTTAAATTTTAAATTTGACAAATTCTTTTCTTGATGATGTTAGCACTCATTTAAAGATATCCTTCTTTATGCATGGTTAATTGGAGATTATTTTAATGCACTTGCTATTTTATTTTCCTTTATTTCTTATTATAATCCGGTACTTTTTTATTTCTCTCTTTCTATTGAAGAAAATACATCTTTTAGGCCTCTATAATCATTTTGATCTATAAGTTAATTAGTTTATTTTAAAGGGATTTGAATAGCTTTTCCCTATAGCACTAAGTTATTCCTTTGAGTATTTTAGCACTAACTTTCTCTAGATTTATCTCTATTTCATAATAAATTACTACCTTTTTTAGGAGAATTTGATTCAAACTATACATAGTTTTCATAAGACTTACTTTCTACTGCTATTGCAGATTTTCTCTTGCTTTTTACAGGTGATTAATCAAAAAAGTAGTCTTCATTATCAGGTTAAATTTCGGTAATAGATATAGGGCGAATTAGATTAGGTAAGTCTTCTTACTTCTTTATTAAACTTTGATTTTCATAGGAAAAGGGAATTCCAGTTTTTTTCTTCTTCTGTATTGAATATCTCGCTAGATGAAGCATGTTCTTAGGTGCCAAAATTATTTTAGGACTTTCATCTTAATCTTATGGATCAATTGAACTTAAATCTGGATCTCATTCTATATTGATAGACACTCCTCCTTCATCAGTATATTTTATTGCGTTTCCCAATAGATTCATAAGTACTTAAATCATTCTCTACTAGTCAAAATTAAGGAACTTAGGAACTTTTTCACTTACCCTCATTTGGAAATAGAGTCCTTTACGAATGGCATTTGCTTTGTTAATTTAAATGATTTTCCAAATAAATCTTCTTACTTCTACTATATCAGGATTAAGCTAAAATTTACCACTTTCTATTTTTGCTGAGTCTAAAATATTCGACACCATTCCTAGCAAAATTTCTCCAGAATCTTAAGCATTCTTAATTAAAGCGATTTTAGACTGATCTAATTCTTAAGTATGAAGAGCAAGAATATCGAGACTTCCTAGAACTGAAGTTAAAGGATTGCGAAGCTCATGAATCAAAGCTGCCAAAAAGCTATTCTTATCTAGCTTTTCTTAATTAAGTTCTTAGTTTATCTTTAGTAACTTATTGTTTGCTTCATTCATTTAAGATAGTTGCATGTTTTGTTCCTAAGATTACTAGATATAGATTTAGATTTTTGTTTTACTACTATCAAGTTCTTCATTTCTCTACTCTATTTCTTGCGATAATTAGATTTACTTTGTCTCTTCTTCCTTAAGTCTAAATTTTAGGTTTCTTATTTTTTAACCTTAAATTTGCTGAAATCTGATTAAGTTACTGATGTAGAACTGAGTTAGATTCAGTATAATAACTGATAAAACTAGAATTATAACTTCAAAATAATTCAATAGACTTAAGTCTAATGTTTATATACTCAATCCATGGTCATCATTTTCAGATTGAAGATTTAGTTAGAAGTTACTATTTCATGTGCTGTTTTAGAATCTTAAGCTGCAGCTATAAATAAATGTGATTAAAGTCATAAAATAAGTTTATGTAACTAAACTAGAAACAAGTGGAAGTGTCAGTATATATAGTTCAAAAAAACTGGAAAGAACTATATGTTTTTAGAAAACTTATCTTGCTAATAGGCTTATTAAAGCATAAAATCCCACAAGTTTTGACATACTCGAAGAAAATCTCAAAGCAATAAAGCTTCCAAGTGTAAATATAACAGCAATCGAGGCCATAAGCTTTTAAGTTTCTAAATAAAATTGCTTACTCTTAACATGCTCTTAAAATGATAGCCAAAGAACTATAAATCCTAAAAGATTGTTCACAACAAGAAAAATCTACCTTTAAAATTGACAGAGAGTCTACTGTTCTTATCTTTTTTTGTGGAAGAATCTTTACCACATCCTATGCATTTTGTTTATATTTACTGACAAAATTAAATAAAGCATTAATAATACAATTAATTTAAACTTCATCAATATGCAAATTATTCCTTAATGAAAATTACTTTCTAATTTATTGAAACTTCATTCAAGTTCTCATTTCGCAAACTCTTAATTTAAAAATAAATTCTTTGGAGTTTTGAGAAACTTAATTAGTTCCTGCAAATGTTATAACTAATTTAATATTTGTTTATTAGATCTTAATGAAATTAATAGTTTACCTTACTTTTTATTCTAAATTAATATAAAATTACCATATGTAGGAAACTCTGACTAAAGATTAATGTTTCTGTTAGCTTTAAACTGTATTTATGATGTACTTTACATTAGTAAAATGAGAGTTTTTATTAATAAAATAGTCGTTTTTGCTTAAATTAAAGATTAAAAGTTTCTGACTTTTTAACCAGGATCTTATATAGTTTTTAAACTATTTTTAAGATTTTTTAAAATTTTTATTACGAATATCTTTTAGGCAATATAATGATTCTTATTGATTGCTAAATTTAGTATTCGCATCTTAGCTTCTAGGATTATCTTTTAAGAAGCATAATGAATTAAAGCATATTCTCTCAACATATCTATTTAATTATTTATTGAACTCTTAAAAAAGTAGAGAGCCAATATCTACTCTAATATAAAAATTTTCCTCATACACTATTGTGAATTTGAGTTTAATAGCTTCGCATAAGAAACAAAACTAAAGCACTTAATTGAATATTTAATGTTCCATAATCATAAAAGGTAATTAATTTAATGACTAAGAAATCTTAAATAAAATAAAATTAATGATATTTTATAATTCACCAACAGAGCTAAAGTACTTTGCATTTAAGGAATTAATTATAAATTCTGCAAATATAAAAATGGAAATATAGTCTATTAAATGGCTTAATCTTCTAATACTAGAACTCGACTAATATATATATGAAAAATGCATCTGAGAATAATCCTATTTCTTATTAGAAAATAGAACTATAAATATAAAAATTAAATTAAACTTTCTATCTTAAATTAATATCAAATCTTTTATTAACTAAAAATTTAACTTCTTCCATCAATATGTGCCTTTCCGTAGTAATATGAAAATAAATTTCTGCTTTAAAAACTCTAATCTGAATCTTTCTTTCAATGAGATTTAAAATGAAAAAATAAGAAGTAAAATTTATTATCTTCTTTAAAGTATAATTGTTAAAGATTCGCAAGATTTGAAGTTGCTATTATTTAATTTATTATCATAGAGGATCCATTCATTCAAATATAGAAAATTTAAATTTTATCCTCTTTTTAATTTTAGTCCCTCTATTTGTAAGTTAGATATCTAAAAGTTAATTTAGGTGATATTTATATTTTATTTAAGGAGTGTTATAATACTTAGAGTAGCTATATTAATGGAAGAAGATAAAATAAATAATTTTATAAGATTCACTGTACTTTATATGATGCTTTTTTAATTGGTTAAATCTTAAGTAAGCTATTTTATGCTTATTATTAAAGTATATGCTTCGAAACATAAAGATACTTCCGATTTATAACCTCCAAGCAAATTAATGAAAAACTAAAGTTAATTTTAGGAAAATAGACTAAAAGCACTCCGAAATTACATATAGAACTTTATTTTCGTTACTTTTCATCTTTAATTTTAACTTTTCAACTAAATAGCAAGATAAATAAAGTTAGAGTATTAGATGATCAATAAATCTCTCTACATTTTTAACTTCAACCGAAATAGATTATACAGAGGAAATGGTTTAATACTATTTTTATTCTTTATAATTTACAAAATGATGCGTACATGCAAATGTTATATATGCTTATCTTTTAGTACTTTAAGTTAAATATAAAGTTGTGATGGATTTTTTAATTTTTAGATTTTCTTGATAAGCCAAATTTTAAGCAAATGCAAATAAGAAATTTAATTTTAGAGTGTCATCTGTAGCTTATTAGTATTTTTATAATATAGTTATGAATAAAATTAATTAATTAATATATAGTTTCCATATTTTATTTTTTGAGCTATAATTAAATCAAATTAGATACTCTATATATAAAGATTCTTTTATTATATCTAGCTCTGGTAGCTATCATAATCATTACAAAGAAAATAATAAAAAATGACTTGACTATTTGCTTTTAGTATTTGATGTACTTAAAGCAGATTAAAAATATAAATATCTATATTAGATATCATACTAGTTTTTAAATATATTTTAGCTTATGCTATAAGGTAATTTAAAAATTTAGTACAAGGATTTTCTAAGTTGGCATACTTATATTTTAATCTGTCATTCATAGTTTTTTTATAGATCGATATATTTTTTATCTATTGTGAAACTTATCTAGTGATTTTATCAAAAAGGAGAAAGCTAAAGTGAAGACAGATAAAAATTATATAACATCAAGGATAAATTGATTTAATAGATAATATAAATTATTTATTAGACTTAATCCATAAGTGCTAGGAATGATAAAGTTCCTTAAAATAAAATGTAATATTAGCAAACTTAATTTTGGCATTTATTAAATCAAATTTTAATATTTTAATCTAGATACTCGCTTTTCGAAATTTGACTGTAGTGTTCCTTATTTAGCATTAATTTATATCTTAGACAACCCCTTTTCAAAAAATTAAAGAATAGTATTAAACTTCATTAGGAAGCTAGATAAATTTTACTTTTTGCAACTATAAAATAACTATTTACTAACTAACTAGTAAATATTATCTTTGCTCGCTACACTTAGGAATTACTCACTTTAATATGAGCTTAGCAAGTTTAATTTCACAAAGAATAAGATATTGAGGCTTTGACATTTTAACAGCATTTTAAATTAATAAAATCAAACATGAACAAAAAAAGACACTTTCATTAGCAAATAGAAAACTCATTTAGTACAAAATGATTTATAAAAGCTCTTGGTTTTCTTATTTTATTCCTATTTCTTCTCAACTTTTTCAGCTTCTTACTTGGGATAAACTTAGTTCCTTGACTTTCATTCACTTTTATAAACGTTAAAAGTTATGAAGGTAAAAATCAACAAATAAATATAACCCAACAACCTTAAAAAGGAAAAAAGCTGAATTAGAATTTAATTGATACTAAAGAAGTTTAAATCTCAGTAAGTGAGTTAAAACTACTTAAAAGTCACTAATGTAAGAACTAAGAGTGAAGCATTAATTACAAATAGGATTAGTCTTGAGATTTATATCTCTAATTGAGATCAACATATTTCGAAATTTCAAAGCATAGAAAGAATAAATTTGAATATTCTCAAGAAGTTAAAACAAGTGGAACTTATTATTGTGATTAAGTAGATAAAAGCATATAAAGATATGACGGAACTTTTCAGAAAAGAAAAATATTAAGTAATAGTCCAGGAAAATCAGACCCAGAGTATGTGAAAGGATTTTATATTCGTAATTGAGGTTAAATTTCTAACCAAAGGAAAAATGGCGCGGTTACAAAATTCCTAAGTAAGGATGTGATTTTGTTCTTTACTAATAAAAAAATGTACAATGAAAATTTAGTGGGAGTAGATTTCATGTGCTAAAATTAATTAAGTAATTAAATCCCAAATCTCCATTTTGTAATTGAAAAGGAATTTACCAAATTCGCTATTAAATGATATACTAAAATGTTCGAGGATATTTAAGGAAATAGTTAGTAATGCTTTGCTTCTGATCACTTTACACTACCCACTTTTAACTTAGTAGATTATGAGCAATGCTATGAATTTTTATAATCCATATAAGCATCAAATTTTTCAAATGATTATTTAGCTAAATAAGTAAGAGGTCATTTTGGAAGTGGTAAGTAAATAATAGATTAATAGAAGTAAAAATAAATATACAAGCAGTTAAAGGAAAGTGATTTTTGTGATTAAATGAGAAACTCTGCTAGAAATAGTAAACTTTTCCCAAGTGATTTATAAAACTAAATTTATTGACTTGGATTTAAAAATTTTAGTTACTCTATATTTTAAAAACTTTTACCTAATCCTATCTTGATGGAAGGAAGAAAAATAGATTTGAGAGCCTTTGTACTCATATCTTAAGTTGAACCTTTAGTAGTATATTTTCATAAAGGATTCGTAAGAAAATGTGTGGATATTTTTAATTCACTAAAGAGAAATATCAAAACTGAAATCTGCCATCCCAAAAAATTTTAAAATGAAACCCTCAATCAAATGTATCCTGATATGAGATCTAAGAAAAATTTCTTATTTCCTTCATTTCAAACTCTTGCTGAGTATTTACTGAAAATAGGCAAAATAAGTAGCATAGATTGGCTGGAGAACGATTTTATTAAATAGTTGAAATTACTTGTTAGTCATTGAGTTTTTATGATTCATCCCTTTTTAGTTAAACATCCAGGAGGTTTTTAGTTAATGGCTTTCGATTTTATTATAGATTAAAACTTAAAATTGTGGTTTCTGGAAGCTAACACAAACCCTACCTTATAGAATTAAGCAGATTCAATGACTTGAATGTTTAGTATGATGGACCAAACATACAATATGTAGTTCGAGAGGTTAGTTGATGGTTGTAATGAATTTGATTATATTTTAGATAATGAAAAGAAGCATAATTCCAGTTGAAGTATTCTGATTGATATGCGAAGACCAGATTTTATGAAAAATTACTGGGGAAAGACTTTTGGAAATTAGATTTCTTCCTGTTTCCAAAAAATAGATAAAGAGTTTTACAAATACTATTGAATATTTCAATTAAAATTTAAATTAATACTCAAATTATATCCAATTTTGCATAAATCTTTTATCTATAGTATATTCATATGTTAATGATATCAGTTAACTCTTATATTAGTATCTGTAATACATTTATGAATAAGTTAAGCAATCAAATTAAATAAAGTATTTATTATAATTTAATTTATACTATATCCTATTTAACTTTTTGGACAATTAAGATATATTTTAGTTTATTTTATCTTCCTTTATCATACCCTCTAAATATATCTTTAATATAGACTAGCTTATTATTGCTTTAAATATATAAATGGATACTAGTTTCTATATTAAAATAATATTAGCATACTAGTGCTTTATTAAATCATCAAAAATATTTAATCTTATATTCTTTCATATCTATTTTGAATAAAGCTTTACCTCTTAAACCATTTAGATATAATAAAACCTTTGAATATAATGCATTTCAGTATATTAAGTTATTTGCTTAATCAGTTAATTAGAATTACTATTAGTTATATAGATTAAGCTTATATATTTGATTATATAGATGTTAGGTTATATATCTCTATTATTTATCTTATTCTTCATATTTTTCTTTTTTGCTTCATTCATCTTCCTAGTTTATTAAAATAAAGTCTATGAAACTAAACTTATTCTCTTTTATTCCAGCAATTGCAATTTGATTTGTCTATTTGAATACAATACTATCTAAATTCCTTTAAATTATAACAAAAGCGTATATTTTTTTAAATAAAGTTAGGCATGTATACTATCAACTCAAAAATATAGCAAAATGAAAGTATATTTAAGATAGAAGTGAAGATAACATTTACTTTATAATTAAATCCTCTAAGCAATTACTATCTATACTCACTAATTTAAAATAGATGCTATATTATAATATTTTATGTAAGTACATAAGTATTATATTAATAAGAAAGAAAGGTATGAACATTTATTTTTATTGTTTAGTTATAATAAATAAGTATAATTTAAATATGGCTTAAAACAATTATCTTATTACTGTTTGGAGAAGTGTGATGATACTTAAAATGAATGTAACTTGTATAAATTTTAATGTATATATCTTTAGAATCTAAATTTGTTTTATTTATAAGATTCTTAAAAATCTATTTAACTTACTTAATAAATAAATACTTCTCTATAAAAGTAATTAATTAAATTATCAAGATTTATTTTCCTCTTTCTTTTGTTATAACGATGGATATTTAAGCATTATTACTCCTCCTGATGAGATTGTTGAATTTAGCATCAGTTTGTTAAGTTTTTATTGCTTTTATAGCTAATTAAATGAGTCTTGGAATCACTCTTATTTTTTTGTTATCTTTAGCAGCATTTCCTGCTAGTTCCAAAATTTAAGTTGCAAGATTCTCTGAAATAGCTGCCATATAAGCAGGAGCACCTGCTCCTATTCTATCTGCATATTTACCACATCTCATAAATCGTGAAATTCTTCCAGCTAATATTATAAGCCAGCTATACAAGATTTTGTTGATTTCGCTGTCGTTTATTATTTACCTCTTCCAAACTTACCTTTTCCTCCTTTAGCAGTAGTTGACATTATATATTTCTCAAGTCCTAGTTCTTTAAACCAAGAAATCTGCTAGATTTTTAAGTTAAAAAAGTAAATAAGTTTATAATTGATAAATGCAAATCTAATCAATCTACTTAAATTAAAAATAGTTTTAATTTTTAGTAAAATAGTTTGCTTATAATCAATTTAATCATCTATTAAGCTTTTTAAATATCTATGAATGATCATTAGAGCTTTATAACAGAGGTATTATAAACTTGATGATAGAATATCTAATACTTTTTTATATATTTTGCTTATATAAGCTTAATTCTATCTAAATTTGACTCTATATATTATTTATAAAATGAGGTAATCTTAAATAAAGCTTAATCTATCTAAATTAAAGCTTTTATTAATTATAAGAGGAAAGCATAAATAATGTAACTAAAATTTAGGAACTATTTTTTAAATTTCAGCTTATAATGCAATATTATAACTTTCATTTAGCTCTTATAATGTATATTAAAATTCCTAATTCAAATTCACTGTTTAAACTAAACTTTATTGAGAATATTGTATTGATTGGTTTGATAGTGATTTTTGACATTTGTTTGCTTTTAAAGTGCTAAATTTATATAATTAGAATAGCTTTTCAAAGCTGTGCATTATTTTATTTAGCAATGATTTATTAGCAGCAAATTTAAGAAATTTAAAAGAGCAAAAAGACAGCTTCATCTACGCAAGATCAACTTGAGACCATAACTTTAGTTTCTCAAGATGCAAATATCTCTTTGCCTTCCTTCAATATAACTATTCCAGATTGATTTATTGAAAAAATACCTGAGTTTTATAAAAATCCCTAAGATTGTACAAAACATCTTGCAAAGAAACGCAGACTTTGAACTTCGCATCAGAAAAGAATAAACCACGAGAAAGAGGAAAAAATTAAAAACTAATTAAATAAATCTTAACAAATGGAAAAAGTATATAAGTAAATGAGGCCCATTCGTAAAACTTTAGCTAGAGGAATTCCTTAAAATAAAGTGATTATTTAGAGTGTAATAAATCAAAATTTTGATTAGCTCAAATAAAATCTTTCTCCGAAAAAGCTAAATGGATAAAAAAACAGCATCTAAATGATAAATTAAGAATTTACTTTTAAGCAAAACTATCTACAGAGTAAAACTGAAAATATAACACCCAAAGATTCTCCTGATACCAGTCAACTTCAATAACCCAAAAAATCCCCTAAAATTAGTTCAACTCCTTCTAGTCCATATCTGAGTGCTTTAAGAAAAGCAACTATTACAAAAAGAATATCCTCATTAATGCTTAATAAATGTGTTTCTATTAAAATATTTTGAAGTGAAAGAAATCAAAATAGTTGAAAACCAGAAGCAAGAGAAAGTGCAACTCTTACTGTATGTTCAGACTATGCTTTATTATTTGGAGGTGTTTCTAGAAAAATTTACAATGATATAGCAAAACTAAATTTTGATACTTGAAACTGAGAAAAAGTAAACTAAATTGCAGCTCCAGAAGCAAGATATGGTCATAGTTCAATTTCATGATAAGAAAATTTGATAATATGTTCAGGAGAGTATAGATTTGTTACTATGTAATGAAATAGAAAAAGTCTCAATGACGTGAAAATGTTCAGAACAAAAACAGGAATGTGAGAAAGCTTACTACAAAATTCACTTTGCATTCCCCTAAGAAAATATCATGTTTCTTTCCTTGTAGGAAAGCATCTTATTATTCATGGAGGAGTAGGATAAAACGGGGAATTTTTAGGAGACATTTATGCTCTTAATTTGTAAAAATAAAATTACACAGGTCTTCTCACTTGTGGTGAAGATCCTGGTTCTTTAGCATATCACGCAGGAGATGTTGTTTTGAGTTAATATACTTTAAACTAAAGCAATTTTGGGATAAACAAAAAATACGTTAGTGAAAGAACAAATATAAAGATATAAGGAATTTATTTTTTTGGAGGTAAAAACAGGTAAGGAAATGTTACTAATAATTTACATATTCTCGTTACTGGCCTCAAAAAACAAAAGTGGATAATTCCTGAATGTATTGGAAAGCCACCAGCAGCTAGATGCATGCATTCAGTTACGTATTTAAGGCAAAATAATTTATTAGTTATATATGGAGGTAGAAATGATTAGATGCATTAAATAGCTAGTAATAATTTCATTAGCGATATTAGTGTTTTAAATTTGGAGCATCTAATTTGATTTAACGTAGAATGCTTTGGAAAATTTCCATCACCAAGATGAGCTCATTGTGCTATTGCATATAAAGATTGTCTTATAATTTATGGTGGTGTGGAAGAATAATAAATCTCATCTAGATTGCTTATCATGGAGACTAATTAAGAGCGAGTGAATAAACTAATAGAGTTTGACGTAAATTGAAATAAGAGAAAAAATAAAATCTAGAAAATGTTTAAGCAAATGAGAAAATAGCTACCTTAAAAAATACAATAAATTGATAAAAGCTAACCCTCAAAAAAATTATAATCACCATTTAATGATAAGAAGACCTTTAAAAGCTAATTTTCTTTTTCAATAGATAAAAACAATTCTTCTTCTTGAAAATAAATGCTAGGCTTTTAGATCCAAAAGATATAAGAATAAGATCGTAATTGTTTTGAGTAGAATATTCTTAAGTCTTTAATTGGAGTTGCAATTAAATAGAAGAGACTGGTCTAAACTTACCAACTAATTTTAAATGAGTTTCCATATTTGAAGCCTGACTTGGAAAGCTTTAATGACGAAGATAATATAAATAAAATGATTGAAAGCTCTTAAAAGATAAATGATTCTTGATGAACTAAATAAGAAGTAAAGTGAAATAACTCTTTTATAAAGGAACATATTTCCAATTTACTTTACCAAACTATTGCAAAATAAGAAAAGCTTGATATAAGTGAATCTAAAAACAACTTTCATTTTATAAGAGAATAATAGAATTTAGATATGAAAATTAACTCTAAGAGATTAATTCAATAGGAAGAAAGAAGTAAATATTCGTTTGATGAGATGACTAAAAGTAGAGCTTTAAATAGCAAAGATTTATTTTCATAATATCTAAAAAATAAAGAAACTTAGAATGAGCAAAAACCTCAGGAGTTGGATTCTGCAATTTAGACTTTATCCTAAAGTTAAAATGAATTTGTTTTAAAGCCAGTTCAGATAAAACAAGATTATCAGAGTTAAGAAAAAATTTCCAATATAGTTGAACAAGAAAATTAGGATTAAAAAACTAAGCAGAAAGCTAAAAGTTAAGTCTTGGATCCTTTAAAAGTAGAAGCTTAATAAATTAGTAATGTAGATAACTCACTTTAACTTGTATAAAGCAAATCCAAGGATAAAAATTTAAATAAGAACTAAGATTATTAATTTCCTAAAGTCATTAATAACCACAAGCTAAGTGATGGAATAAATAGCATTTAAGATTAAAATTAAAAGAGATGATAGATTCCTTAATTGAACTTCAATTAGAACTTTTATGCTACCTAAAAGTTACCAAGTGACTTTAAAACTAATTAAATCAAATAAAAAGCTTCCAAAAATTAAAATAGAGAAGCCCAAGTAAAGAATAAAAATTATCAATAGAAAGATAATTCTAAAAAATAGCTTTAATCTAAAGAAAGTTAATTTTAGACCTCAGAGAAGTCTTAGAAAGAAATTATCTAAAGAATTGATAATTCTACTTTCGAATTTTCTTTTAAAAAACCAATTGAAGTTTAAGATTTTGTGAATAAACATATCTAGAATATGGAGTAAGGTGATAATTATTAACTGAACAAAAATTAAAAATAAGAACAATTAAACAGAAAATTATTTAACTAGGACTAGGACTAGGAATTTCTTGATTTTTTATACAGTGATAGAAATTAAGATCAAGAATCTGCTCAGTAATTTAGCAAACTCTAAGGAAGCGGTTTTAATCTTAATGAAAAAAACGAGGATTATAAAAATTAAAATAATGATGTGAACAGTGGAAATTTTTGTTAGAAAGTGCAATCTATTGCTTAAGAACTTCAATAGAAAAAAGATTTAAGTAATTATATTACTTTTGAGATGATTCCCTTAAGCTAGAATGCATCAGATACAATTAAGTGAAATTTAATTTGATGATATTTAGTATAAATCAATTTTTATAATAACTTAGATAATTATTTGCCTTATTCTTCATCTTCGTCTCACTATTTTTTTAACCTGTTTATAAAAATAATTTTAGCAAAAGAATATAAATTTAATGTTTTTAATAATTCAGATCACTTCAGCAAAGGTATAATATTAGCTTCATTCATAAAAGTAAAGTTTTAAATCTCTAAAATAATCCACTAATATATAGCCAAAAAAATGACCAAGCAAATTAATAATTATAGACATAACTATAAAAATGATACTAAAATAGATTTATAATGATTGAGTATTACCATAATAGTAATGCTAATAACTTTCTTCGAATAATAACTACTTCAATTAATAAGGCAGGATAATTTAAATTATAGAAAGATCCTATTGATATAAGATATTGCATTGCTAGAAAAGAATAATTAACAAAATGAAATTAATAAACTGATGAGATGCTTTTTTAAGAGGTATAATGAAATAAGAAGTACAAGTGTCATTTAATAAGTTTCTAGCTTATTATACTTATTTCTACTAATACAATTAGTTTATTTTTAATTATAAATACTTTCATTAAAATTATTCCTGCTTTTATTAATTTCTACTTTATTATACAATCATATTTTCAAAGTTTATATTAAGAATGTATAAGGAAAAGTTATCAAAGAAGCAGAACAAAAGGTACTTAAAAGAAAGCAAATAAATTAGAGGGGCGTAAATAATGGATGCATATAAAGCAGTTAAAATGAATGAGACATACTTATATGAAGCTATTATTTAGTTATTATTTGTTATTATTTGCTATTATTTAGTTATTATTTAGTTATAAAGCTAATGAAAAAATCAAGCAGGTAATAAATCAGAGATAAATTATTGAGGGATAAAGAAGTAAGAAAATTAGACTCCAAAAGAGCCTTTTAAGAAATTATTAGCAAGGAAAAATGAGCTGTACCAAAGTAATACTTAAATACAGGTGAGAAAGCTTAATGTTTAAATCAGGTTTATTATGTCCTCAAAGCAGAGAATAATCTTAAGTTTAATAATGGTTTACTAATTAATCTGCTAATATTAGCAACTATCTCAAGGGAAGTTAGACTTAAAGATAGATGCTTCAAATACCTTAACTATATATCAAGCCTTCCTTAGATGAAGATTTTTCTTAATATTCATATAACAAAAGTTTTCTTCAGCTAAATACCTTACCAACTAGGGAAAAAATAAAACTAAAGCAGTATTATGGAGATTTTGATTTTGAGCATGATTTTACTATTAAATCTTATCCTTAGTATAAAAGAAGAAAAGAACTATGTAAGTCTTCAATATAGTCACTAAAAATTGAATTTATAGAAGGCAACAAGAATCTATTTCCAGACTATTTCCTTCAAATACTAAAGATAAAAAGGAAAAATTAGCAGTCGATAAATCGCTACCAAATGTATAGAATTTATAATAATATAAAGGAAGCTAAAAAAGAAACTTGTCTATACCAAGCACATAGAAATAGAAGAACTTAATAGTAAAATCGACTCAAGATAGTTAAGAAAATCCTATTATCAAGCCCAATTACCATATAAAAAAAAGAAGATACATTAAAATAAAGCTTAAGCTTCCAAAACTTTGATAGAACATTATATTTAAGCACTATTTTAATAATAATATGTTCCTTTTATTAACTAATTTAGATTCAAAAATAATACATATAGTTAATATCTACATTATATCTTTAAATTTTATCTCATTCTTATTACTCCAATAACTTTAATGGAAGTATCCACTTTTAAAATTAATTATTTTCTTCATCTTTATCTATTCATTCATTTCTTCTATTTATTCTGGATTATTCACACTTTTAATAAAAATTATTAATATAGTTCAGATATTAAATTAATAAATATGACTCTAGCTATATACGGATAATTAATTAATAGAACTTCAGCTAAAGATAGAAAAGTACAGCTATGCATTAAACTCTCCTATAGTAATAAAAAATATAAGGTATAATAGAAATATCTCATTAGTAAATAGAACTTTAATATAATTAAACAAATATTAGAGTATGAAATAAGTTAAAGTATATTAAGAAATAAATTGCAGAGAATAATGCTAAAAATATAATATAAACCACTACTACACTTAGTAATTACATAGCTAAACTAAAAGATTTTAACTAATAGTTTATATTTAAATATTTCCTATTTTCAAGAACTTAGGCTTTAAATAAAGATTAGATAAAATTACAATGATAATGAAAGATTTCCCTATTTAGAAGAGAAAATAAATATTGAAACAGAGTAAGGTTATATAAAGTTGCAATAAGCTAGCCTTTCATAATAAAAACTATTAGTAAATTATTAAGCTCTAAATATTTGCTGATAGAGATGTATAATTCTAGTAACTTTAATTAATTAAGAGGGATTTCATAGATTTATTATAAATTAAACATAATTAAAAATAATATCATAAAAAGCTTTAACGAAATAACTTTACAATCTGATTTATTAGAGAAATTTGATTCACCATCTCAAATGTTATTCATGAAAATTAGATAAACTACTTAATATATTTGAGTTTTATAATATATTATTGATAATTATCAGAAATGTAATAAAGGGAAAACTAAATTTAATGCAACATTGATAGATGTTGAAAAAAGTTTGACTCAATAGAAATAATATTTTTATTTTATTAATTTAAGAGAGTTAAACTACCACTTGGAATAATAATAGCCTTAAGAATCGTTTTACAAAAATCTAAATTTTTCACTTACTTTAGTTGGAAAGAACGCCAGAACATTATAATACAACAATGTAGTTATATATGGAAATTCGCATGTACTTGTTTTAGCATTGTTATATTATGACATAGTAATTAGATATTTGGAAAGTAAAAGTGTCTAATCGGGATTCAAATTTCAGGGTTTGTGTGTTAGTTTCGCTTGCAGAGGATGGGCAGATTTGATTCTTCTTTCCAAATCTGCAAAATAGATGTAGAATCTAATAAATGAAGCAAATAAAGTTTTTGCATGAACTCATTTAAAGATCAATGATACCAAATCTGAATGCATCTAATTTCTAAATAAGAATTAGAAATAATAAATCTTAAATTTCTGATTAGAAAATTAACCAATTGATTAAAAAACAAGTAACATATTTAGAGTAATTCTACATCAGAAGAAGAATTTGAATCCCCATTGCAAAAAGTTGTATTCAAATATATAGCTGCAATGAAGAAAGCTGTTTTTTAACTGACGAGACATAAGAGCTCAACTCCTTAACATTTTAAAACTTTATGTTGACTTTTTACATTACCTAAAGAAGAATATGGAGGAGATTTAGTACCACAAGTATTCAAAAAGGAGTAACTATAGTTCTGAACAGAATTGAATCAAATATGAGATTGATTTCAAGAAAAGCTTTTTAAGTAGTAACTTCAACATTTAATGAATTAAGTTATAAACACCTGAATTAATTACCTTTCAAGCACATTATGGCTATAAAATTCTTCAGATTCTACTATAAAATGAAATAAGAAAGTATTGATTTTCCAAGATCAACAATAGGCTCTCTTTTCATTAATATCTGGAAAAAATGAATAAATACTACGATTAAGTGTAGCAATTATCAGACTTTTAAAATATTTATCTGCAGAATTAATAGAATAATACCAATCTTAAAATTATTAATAAACATGAAAGAGACAAAATGCAGCTACTGAAAAAGTTATGAGAATGAAAACAGCTAAAATATATACTGAATAATGGTAATCTTTAACAATTTCCACAAATTATTTATACGAAATTAAGCAGATAGTATAGGCAAGAAATAATCAGTATATATAGACTTAGAATCTAAACTTATAATTTTCGTAAGGATCTTTAAGATTGTCATTATCCTATTGATAATCTCTATTGCATGTGTGGAGAGTAAGAGATTTTCTAATATTTCTTTAAATGTATTTACTATTCTAATATAAGGAAATTACTATAGGAAAAGATGCGAATTATGACTTAAGGTGTCTCATACTATACGATCAAAAATATATAAACTCATTTTAAAGGTTTAAATTGGAGTATTTAGACTTATAGATCAAAATATTTCACAAGAAGCTAATGGCAAGGAGATTTGAAATTCTAGAAATGGTGAAAGCAAAAAAAGGAAGAAGCTAAAGATGAGTAGAAATAAGAACTAGATAAAGAAAAATGATAAGATCAAGACAAGATTAAAAAACAATTTAAAAACATTTATTACTTCTATAATTGAAAGAAGCAATTCTTGCTATTAAAGACTTCAAAAAACTCTTTTAGTTTAAATTAAAATTTAAATAATATCATAAAACTCTATCTAGTTACTATTTAATAATTAAATAAACTATATTAGCCTAACTAACGCATTCTAAAATTTTGTTTTTATAAGTATAATTTTATCATATCAAAAAAGTATATTTGAATATTAAATACAGGAAAATGTATTAAAAATGGCTATTAATATAAAATATTATAAGCAAGAATAACTAATTATAATAAATAGAAATAGTTAAATTATTTATTAGAAGAATAATTTATTTAGTTAAACAATTTACCACCAAATATTAAAGAGGAGCCTGCATTAAATAACCATAAATTTGAATAAATAAAGTATTATTTCACCTTTAATTAATGCTAAAATGATAAAAATATCTAGAAGTATCCTTAGTTGGAGCTTAAATATATAATGTTTCTAATATTCTTCTGCTTACTTGAAATTGAAATATAAATATAAAAGATTGCAAAATATTACTGAAGGAAATAGATAAATATATATTAAAAGGTTATACAGTTAACAAGGAACTGTGTTGCTTTTAAAGAATTCAAGAAAGTAAAAACAGATAGCGAAGAAATTTGATTAATTTTTGATTACTTTGTATAGCATTTTTTAATAAAATGAAAGCTATTTAAAGATTAGGAGTTATAGGAGCAGGTTAAATGGGAACTGGAATCGGAATTATAGCTGCTCGAGCTGGACTTAAAGTAAACTTTGTAGATTCAACTGAAGCAATGCTCAAAAGATCCGATAATTTTATTAAAAAATGGTTGGAAAAAGAAGTATCAAAATAGAAATTAGATGCTGCTAAGGCTTAATAACTACTTTAAAATGTTTCGTTCTCAAAACAACTTTAAGACTTACAGCAAAGTGACTTTGTAGTTGAAGCAGTAACCGAAAACTTTGAAGTAAAAAAATTAATTTTTGAATAATTAGATAAGATATTACCCTAAGAAAGCATTATAGCTTCGAATACTTCTAGTATTAGTATTACTCAACTTGCCGCAGTTACTAGGAGACCTTCTTAGGTGATTGGAATGCATTTCATGAATCCAGTTCCAGTGATGACATTAGTTGAAGTTATAAAGGGATTGCAAACTTCTTCCTAAACATTATAATAAACAAAAGCATTAGCTACAATTTTAGGAAAAACTACTGTAGATTCAAGAGATGTCCCGGGCTTTATAATTAATCGTGTTCTTATGCCGTATATTAATGAAGCTGTATTCGTTTTGTATGAAGGAATTGCTACAGTTGAGGAAATAGATAAAGGAATGAAATTAGGGACAAATATTCCTATGGGTCCTTTAACTCTTGCAGATTTCATTGGACTTGATACATGCCTATCTATTATGGAAGTTCTCCATTAAGAACTTGGAGACTCAAAATACAGGCCTTGCCCTCTACTTAAAAATTATGTTTTAGCTGGTTGGCATGGTAAAAAATCAGGGAGAGGCTTTTACAAATATAGTTGAAAGAAACAAATATAAACTTATATTAACTTCATTAATACTAATTTCTACATTTTTCCAAACTCTCAATATTTAAATTTCTCTAATTAAAGTACATAAATCTGGGCTAAAAGAATCTTTCAATATAAGATTAATTATAAATGAAGTATAAATACTTAAGAACCAAGTAGGGATTCATATTATTGTACATATTATTATTCAAAGGATATATTGAAATAATTTCTAAACTACTTCTGTAAGTCAATTAATAATAAATAATATAGATATTACAATTTTAATTTAATCAGTATTTATCAACCATGCCTACTATAAATATCTATTCTAATATAAATATGAATTACCTTCCAATTAAACTCTTACAAATGAATAGAAAAAATAGGAGATTTAAATAATAAACCATATAAAAGAGTAAAAGTAATTAAAGTAATTAAAGAGAGTCTTAATTTGTAATTAAACTATTTTTGTTTTCTTCTTCATCACTTATAAAGGAATTTCTTTCTTCTCTTTTTTTGTACTTTTTGTCTAGTCATGTACCTAGTCAAAAGGATAGAACTAGAATTAAAGAAGCTGCAAATATGAAGATGAAACTTAAAATATTTTTTCAAGTTAGAGGTTCGTAAATAGGGTCTTTATCCATTTTTTCTCTTATAAGAGTACCAGTTAAATTTGTAATTCCATAAAAGGCAAAGAAGATAGCGACTAAGTGTAAATGTCTTCAAACAAAGTAAATCTCATTTAAATAATACTCTATCAATAGTAACAATAAGAAACTTCCATGAATACAAGCATTCTCTAAGTAATATCCTACTTCATAAGGAAACAAAATGCTCCAGAAAATAAGAACAATCACAAACTCAAATGATCACACAAAAGAAAAATGAATATGTAATATCTTCCAACAGTTTTCATACAAGCATTTTGAAGCATAACTTAAAGAAATCAATATAAAATACAGCGAAGTGAAAAACATTCCCCAGCAAGTCATAAAAAGGAAATATTTTTCACCCATTGTAACAAAAAAGTAAATTTGAGTTCCTAGACAATATAAGGCAGCAAAAAATCTAAAGAATTTGAGTCTAGCTATATTCTTTAAAGAATCATGAATTTTATTGATAACATTCTATGAGAAATAGTAATCTTTTAATTTAAGCAATCTAGATGTTTACTCCATTTATGTCCTATCTCTTATATTTTAAATTTAATTAATATTCTTTATAGATAACAACTTAGCTTAATTTTAGTTAATTAAGTACTTTGCTTGACAAATTAAGATCAGCTTGCTAAATTAAAATTAATAAATTTTATTTTTCATCTGCATTTAAAATTATCTAAATCCTTATTTAATGACAAATGTGAATTATCTATGAAGCAGAGTAAATTTAATGTTTCATATCAATTTTTAAGAAAAAAAGGCTGTAAAAATAATAATAGTTAAAGATTATACAATTTAAAAAGATTCTATATAGATTAAGATAATAAACCATCATTCTAGTCTTTTAATAATTTACCTTTATCATTTATAATATCATAATTCTGCTTTCGTATTAAATTGATTGTACTCAGTAATGAAATATAAGATATAAATGCTTTTTTATATTTTAAGTTAAAAGATAACAAGTTAAGAAGGTATTTTAAATTAATTTGCATATTAGCTCTAAAAGTAAGGCTGCTATTTAGAAGAAGATAGAGTTTATTTCTTTTAATGAAACTATTTTAAGAACTTAAAAGGATTTACTAAAATGGACTATATTCTTCTATTAATTATCTTATTTACTGTAGTTTTAAAAGAACGAAAATTACTTATAATTAAATAATTAAGTCTAAAGGTTTTATATGACTCATCTTTGTTGTTTTAAAGGCTATCAACTTAATTAGATTAATTAACCAAGTTTAAACTAGAAAATAATTAGAATTAAAGCTAAATAGGTTTAAGAAGATGAAGCTAATGAGTGAAGTAATAAAATTTTAAGTATATAATGATTTCTATAGATTTAAAGTTAGAACTTAACTATTTAATTTATTTAACTTAGTTCAATGCAAATCCAAGGTTTAAATGCTTAACTTTAATATCCTTAATTACATTTTAATTCATCTTTCTACTATTTTTAAAAGATCTAAGCTAAACCTACTTAATATGATATTTATGCTTATAGTTTAATTCCTAATAGTAGTAGAAAGTATTAAAAGCAACAAATAGTGTATATTATTCTTTGGTACTTAAAGTAAAGGAATAAAGGAACGTATTAGATATAAGTATGAGTGAATAGTGAATGTGTAAGATATGAAAGATACATCTGTAATTGTTTATTCTGCTTATAATCAATTAATTGTTTAAAATGTATACAGATCGCTATGCTAATCCTAGAACTGATTTTCAAAGATTTAGTTAATCAACTGCCACTTCTCCAAGATCTAACATTTATACTTCACCTATCACAAAAAGCAACATTAGAAGTAACTATGCTAACTAATCTGCAAGAGGTTCCTTTTTTGATTAGGAAGCAGTAAGAAGTATTTAGCAAAAGCAAGTAAGCCAGTCTAGCGAATATGAAAGCTTAATACTAAAATATAAGGAAACTGTCTTACTTTTAGAAAACGATATCTAGAGAGAAAAATTACTGCAAACAAAGCTCAGTCAGCAACTTAGCGAATAGCAGTTCTAGAACTAACAATTAAATAATTAAGTTCAAACCTTAAACTAAGAAAAGTTAGAGCTTCAGAAAAAATTATTGTCCTGTGAATCTCTAATCAAAAATACAGCCAATGAAAAGAAAAAGATAACAGAAACCTTAGCAAATGTACAAAAAGTTGTAGAAAAAAAGGCACAAGATAGTAATATCAAAGAAAGTTAATTAAAGGAATGAGAATCAAGCTTTAAAACTTTGACAGAAAAGAATATTCAATTAGTGTAATAAGCAAGTGAACTGAACGTAGAAATTTTGAATTTAAAGAGTGAGAATAGTTAACTTAAGAACTAAATTAGCGATTTAGACGAACAAATCAAAAATTTGAAATAAGCATAAAATCAACTCTAGTTTAAAGTTTAAGAACATAAATAAGTTATAAAGGAAAGAAATTTCAAATTTCAAAGTAAAGAGTTTATAATAAACCAGGATTTTTAAGAATAAATTAAGAATATGAAAGCAAACTTTGAATAGGAAAAGCAATATTTAATTCAGCAGCTTAATACTAAAATCTAAGGTCTTAATAATGAAGCTAGCAAGCAAAATAAGCTAATTATTGAGTAATCTACTCTTAATGAAAGTTTACAGTAAAAAATTAACACTAGTGAGGAAGATCTCAAGTTGCTTTTTGATTAGTTAAGCAACATTAAGAGAGAAAATTTTAATCTCAAACGAACAATAGAAGAATAGACAATTGATAAGCAAATTTCTTTAAATAAAGAAAAAACTAATTCAGAAGCTAAGCAATAAGAATGAAAAGCTAATATTAAATAGTAGGAATAGCAAAACAATCACTTAAAGGAACAAATTTCTAACCTTGAGTAAGAAAAAAAGAAGTAGCAAGATTTTTTGAAAAAGATGGAAGAAATTGTTCGTTAAGATGAAGATTACATTATTGAACTAACTGAAAAAATAGAGGATCTTAATAATTAGGTTCTAGAGCTAGAGAAAGATCATGAAACTATTTTAAAAGAGAATATAAGTCTGAAAAATATAATACACAAAAGTGAATAAGAACGTTAGCTTCTAGAAGATGAAGTTAATTAGATTAGATATTTCCACGAAAACTTCCGCAAACAAAATAAAAGCTTAGATGAAGTACTTAAAGTCGAAAACAAAGAACTTAGATAAAAAATAAAGGCTTTTGAAAAGTAATCAGAAAGTAAAAATTTAAACTAAGAAAAACTTTAAATGCAAGAAACTATAGAATTCCTTAATATTAATAATAAGCGTTTAAAGAAGTAGTGCAAATTAGCTGAACAACGAGCTAGCGAAATATAGAAAGCCTTTAACAATTTAAAATCAAAAAAATCTGTTCAAACATAAAACTTGACTGAAATTACTAACTTGAAGTAGAATGAATCTTAGAGATAGATAAAAGAAATAAGAGTTAAAAAGAATTCAAAGCAGAATAAAATTTTAAGTGAAATAGAAGAAGAAATTCAATATTTAAATGTTTTGAATGAAAATATTCAAATACAATGTGAATCGGAAGATAATCCTCTATAAAAATAATTTGCAGAAAACTTAAAGCATGTAATTCCTTATACAGACAGTTGAAAAGCTTCAAGCAAAGCTATTACGCTTCTCCAATTCTTAAGACAAAAAAGTTTGAATAATTTTATTAAACATATAGTTATTTAAAAAATAAAAAAAGTTATCTAATCATTCATTTCATAGAGAACATAATATCTATTTTATTCAATTATTTATAAATATTAATCAAAGAAAAGTAAAAATAAATCAAACAAGCATTTGATGAATCTTTTTAACTTTTCAAAATTTAAATTTTATAGTTTGAAAGAAGGTTGTTAATAGTTAACTTATAGGAGCTATGCTTCTTAATAATCTAAATAAGAAAATTAAAATATAAGATAATTAGATTAAGCTTCAAATAAGTATCAAAAATCTACTTGAAATGTTTTAGCAAAATATGAAGTAAATTGATGCTATTTTATATTAAATTTATTATTTTTACATAGAAAACTAAATAAATATTAAATAAATTTAATCACTGAGTCTTTACGAAAATCCTGTTTCTAAATTTAGATAGCTAAATTCTATCTAAATGTTCTTATGCTGGTGGCTATTTATGGATTACTTCTTAAAGCTTTTATTTTTTAGCCATTCATTTGAAAAGAACTGTTCTGATGTATTTATCAAAATTTTGCTAATCTACTATTTCTTGTTCTCTAAGGTCAGGCTTTCACTTATTAAATTCCTTTCTAAAATAGCCAAACTTACTGCTTTTGAGTTTTTATCTTTTATAAGATCTTATCAGCTCTTTTCATCTTAATGTACTAAAGAATTGTAATTCTTCTCCTGTTTGAGTTAGGAGATTACAAGAAATTTTTAACGTAATCATGTCTCTCATTGTCAGTAATATTAACAAATTTCAACGCTTGTGAATCTGTTATATCAAAATATCTTGGCTAATCCTCACTGCGATCAGTTACAGGCAGAATATTGTCCTATTAACCTGTTAGGCTAGCGTTCATTGCTTAAAATATCATTTCTTTTTGAGCTGATGAACTAAAATCCTAGAGATCATCTTTAAGACTTTGTAATTGCAATTATAAGCGAGGTTTCCCTTTTGAAGTTGTATAAGGACGTGAGTGCTTTTCTCACTTTTCTATATGATCTTATTTTATCCCCATTTACTTCATTCTCCTATTATGTTCTTCAACTTTTCTATATAAATCGAATTAGGGCCTGTAAGATACAAGTCTCTGCATAAAAAATTACAGTTCGAGGTCTTATCATTCGTATCTCTTATTTTTTAACCAAATTACTAAGACCCTAAAGTTAATCAAATTCTGTTTTTACTCTATGAACAAGCTTCTTGGTTAAATCTTAGAAGCAAGTGATGTTAGTTTTCTTATAGATTTTTTCTCAAGTTTTTTTTGCAAATTTTTTCTAAAGATAACTACGTCATGCTCTCTAAATTTTAATAACATTTAGTACTTATCGATTCTTGCTTAACTTGGCAATTCTCTTTAAGTTTTTCTTAAGCTAAAAATAAAAACTCACTTTGTAATGTCTCCAGCATTTAGTGATTACTTTAGCAGATTCTATCTATAAATTAATTCTTAATTATTAGAAGAATATAAATGACTTTTTCATTTCTTCTATTTCTCTAAGCTTTTTATATGTTTTATATGCTCTGTATTAAAGATTACTAATAACTCCTTCAATACTTTTAAATTGTAATTACATGATTTTCTATCTTCTGAAATTTAACTCTTGGGACTATTATTTTTTGCTTATATCGTTTCCAATGCTTTTAAATAATGCGGGCTTTTCTATCTCTAATTTTATAAAATTTTTTAGATTTAAAATATTCTATAAATTTTCTAAAGTATATTTGAATTATAGATGCAGCCATATTTCTTCTTCTTTCGTTATATCGATTTGAGGCTCTTTTTATTAGTTACTACTCTGTAAGATTAGTAACTTCCTTGGTATCAAAGTCAATACTATATCTTTCACTTAGATTCTAAGCTAGTTCTTTCTTATTGTTTTTTTGCTATAACTAAGTGAGTTTCTTCACCTCTCTCTTCTTCAATTCATTAGCATAATAAGCATCATCAAAAGGTTCCAATACTTTTAAAACTTAGGTAGAATATTCATTACAGATCCTTGTATTTCTCAGTTTTCTTGCTAAAGTTTTTTCATTAGAATTTTTTTATCCACTGGATTATTCTTAACTATTTTTAGGAGTTGCTTAAGCTTCATTTTTAGATTTAGGAGTAAGTGGTGGCTGGTATTTAGAATTTTAGATAATTTTATTGGTTGACTTGCTATTTAGTTTCTTAATTTTAGTCTTTTCTTAGTGAGCTTATTGAGACATATTTTTGTATTTAATATCTATTTTTATTTTCTAACAAAGAGATAAATTTCAATGCTTATCAGTCATGCTTTCCTTTTAATACCTTTTATACTTAATTAAGTTGATTGAAACGTTTAATATAAATACATTCCAACATGAAATATGTTACAAATATCTTAAAGCTCATTAATGAGAAGTAAATAAGTATGAGTATTGAAAGAGATATAAAGTACTAATTACATTAGAAAGGGAACATATTCTATCTATTACTATTTTAAGCTTCTATTTTGCTTGATTTAGTATTAGTACTTAATAATTAGCATAACACAATAAAAGATATAGTAGTATTTTATTAAGGATATTGAATAAACACATCTTACAATACTATATTTGCTATTCTTATACTTGTTTCATAATAAGAAGCATTAGTTTTCTACTCATTACAAGCATGAGGCATTTTATAAAATTATTAGTTGTAGCTGGACTATAGTGCTTTTAATCAGATAAGCTAGAAGCAAGTATTAGAAGTAATTATAGAAGCTTATTTTGACTAATCTAATGACATTAATCTTATAAACAAGCTGTTTCTAATATTTAATTGGTAGCTTTGCTTTAATCATGGATAATAATTGAATAAATATTAATAATTTATAGTTTTAATATCATAAAGCCTTATTTACAAATCATTAGCCAAATTCTTAAAAATAGAACTTTAACACTACTTTAAAAATATTCAGATAGAAATATATGTTGAAAGATGATAAAAGAATATGAAAATCTTAATTTGGATATTAGATTAAGAAGGACTTGCCAAGTCAAAAAGATTAGAGATTAAAAGATAAGCTTGAACATGAAATAAAATTATCTAGATTATCAAATTTATTAATGTAATCTAATTAAAATTGCAAGGTTTTTCCTTCATAGTAAGTGTAGATTATAAGTTTACAGAATTAATTATAGATAAAGATAAAAGTATAAACTACATAATCATAAACAATGAAAAGTGTTAATGTTTAAGCATTTTTTTGCTTATATATTATGCTGCTTGAGAATTGTAAGTTTGGTAAGTTAGAAAATCTTCATAATGTTGCTGAATTTATAACTTACTTCTAATTCCTTTTTTGGTTTGCAGTAAGATACTATAGGCATATCATAGTTTACTGGAAACTCTTCCAGATAAAAATGAACATAAAACGCTGAATAATATAGTTATTCCACATCTTCTCCTAGTGTTGCCGTCAAAAAAGAATCCATTAGTTCTAAATACTCAGACTCAGCTTTAGGTAATATAGATTCTTAATATCTTTATTATTATGTCATGTAAACAGATTTATTACTAGCTTCAGATTCGAATTGTAATTCTTAATTATCATTAAAAATATCATACTAATCGGAACTATAGCTCAACATAGCAAAGTTAGTCATTCTCAAATATATTTATACTATTAAATATAAAAGACTAGCACAGATCTGATTTTTTTTGAACAGCATATAGTTATTATCCAAAATGACAGCATCAATTACTTACATATAATGACGGTACCGCTTATAACTCTTCTAGTTAGATTGTTTGAAGAATAGCATTCTATTTTCTAGTTCTACTATTTTTTCGCTTCTGGTGTTGATATCTTAAATAGAATTTATTTTTTCGAGTAGCTATTGATTGAAACTACCAAAATGAAAAAAAATGAAATCATCCCATTGAACTAATATTCAATTAGCGAAATCGAAAATAGTAGTTGGATACAAGAATCAGTTAAGAGTTTTAAGAATACTTTGTTCCATTTAAAAGAATTAACTAGGAGTATATCCAAAATCTGTAGTTCTTATGAACTCAAATTTACAAGGAGGCTAAATTTCCTATATTTAAAAATTACTTCCATTTTTGCAGCTATAAAGAGACTTGTTACTCCTACTAACTACAAATTTTCAATAGCCAAATTTTCTTCTTTAGAAAGAAATAAATCTGTGTACATAATTGCATAATGGAATGTTATTCTCTTTAAATGCAAATCAAGACACACTTCATTCATCCAATCCATTAGCATTATGCGCATATGAGGTTTCAATTAACTCTAGATTTACTCAAAATAAAATGGATTAGGAGTTAGTTTCATTTCTTTTTCACTAAAATTACTAAGAGATTCCACATCTTAACATATCCATTTTTGAAATCGAGGATTTTAAGACTTTTTCTTTTGAGATTACGTATTGGAAAGAACAGATTATTATATATTAATTGGGCTAGATAAAATAGATGATATTTTGCTACTTTCTTATAATTGGCTATTAACTTTTGCTGAACTATCTTGAAAATCTCCTTAACTTTCGTTAGTCTTTGTACTGAAACGATATTCTGAACTTCTTTCACTTTCGCAAGTGTTTGCAGTTGACAAATTAGAGCCACGGTCTATTGATAATTTACTATTATGATACTAAGAATTGTAATTCTTGAGTTTCTTACTTACTTTTGAAGTTTATTTTTTCACAGAGCTTCCTTAAACTCCTTATTTATTTACCTGTGCAATGTTTGCTACCTTTAAGCTATTACTGCTTCTCGATCTTTTCTTCATTATTTAGGAGGGAAATTCCTTCAATTTAATTCAAAATTAAATATGAAAAATAGAGGCAAAGTACTTGTGATATATTTCTTTATTTTTAGAATTAATGAAACTAATTCAAAACTTCTTATCCTATTCTTAAATTATATCACTAAAGAAGTTTCTAAATATCACTTTTATATACTACTTAAATCACTTTAATAAGTCTTTTCATTGTTTTACTTTCATTTTTGGGATCCTTCTTGCTTTAATTAAACTAAGCATCAAGTCACTGGTGCTTATCCTTAACGGATAATAAAACTAAATAATTGTATTAAATAGATATTTATTCTTTAGCTTTAGCTATTAAAATGTAATTTAATAATTTAACTATCTTACACCCTAATTCTTTCTGCAACTATCTACTCAAAGAAGTTTAACTATTTCTATGATTTTTATTTCTAAATTAATTAGATGACTTAATAACGATTCTAAAGTTAATCTTAATAAAAAGAACTTATCACATATAAGTTAAGTAGCCTATGCATAGTAATTTAATATTATCCATATTTTAAATAGCTAAAAATATTTATTTATATGATAAAACTATATACTAAATTTAATATACTATCTAGTAATTATTTATAACAGAGAAGTAACTTTTAGATGATGCTTTTAAATAACGTTTATTAATTAAAATAGATTCTTCTATTTTAAACTTCTAATTTATAAAATAGCTTAAATTATAAGAAAGCCTCTATGCATAATTCAATTTTCTTTTTGAATATTCTCTAGTACTTCTATATTATGTATTTATGTTTATATTGTAACATATTATTAAGCATGCCGTAACTTATTTCCTTATACTTTCTAATAGCTATATAACAAATATAATAAAAAGTAAAATTAGGTATAAAGTTTGGCTATATCTATATCTATTTACTTTGCTATAGTGCAAGCTATAATTAATTTAAATAAGAAAGGGCTAAATATTCCATTAATTATAACTTAAACTCTTAATCTTTTAGTTTAGGGTATAAGAATGAGTCTTTATCAAATATCCTACTTACTTAATTATTTATTTTCTATATTGTTTATTTAAGAAATAATCATCTCTTAGTTGGATTAGATTACTTTAAACTATTAATTAAAGAGATTAATTTAAGCTTTAATCATAAAGAATAGAAATTAAATAAGGAATTTGGTAAATAAGTGCTTTAAGGCAAATAGCAACAAATTAAAGGCAATTTGAATACTAGAAAAATAAAGCTTTAACATTTGAATTTAATTAGCTAAAGAAGTGCTTACATACTAAATTGCTGTTAAACCTCTATAAATCTTATTGATTTGATTAAACTTGAATTTTATCTCAATAAAGTAAATAAGCAAAGTTATAAAAAGATATTTATATGAAAATAATATATCTAACTACGAAAAAATTAATAGATTTAAGGTTTTATTCCCTATCTTTGTAATAGATCGTCAAAAATCGTAAAAATTAATTAGTTTCTTTTTAAGTCTCAATTTTCACATAAAATCATTTTATCTTGGATTTAAAATTTTAGCTTTAATTGATATTCTATAAACATTTTTATAAATGCATAGCAATAATTTTAATTATCATGATTTTTACACTAAGAATCATCTAATTTAACTAAAATTAATTAAAAAAGATAAAAAATAAATATTGCTAAAAGCTTAAATTAAAAAATTTGGAAATAACTAGAGCATATATAAAGAATATTAGCATTTTATTAATAAGATATAAATAAAAATGCTTATTAAGCACTAATTTAATCCTATTTTTTCTTATATTGCTTATTCTTCTTTTCAAGTCTTAATTTTCTAGATAGAATTTTTATTTACTTTTTCTCGTACAAAAGTTAGCTTAATTTGAGGATATATTAAAAAAATTGTATTAATAGCAAAAAGTATTAAAATTTAATGAGACTATGTAGGAAGATAATCTCTGCTATATGTTGATATGAAACAAGAAAATTGAAGAAGCATGTATCTATTATTTAAAATAGTTTGACACAAAACTCTACTGTAAAATAGCATCATTTAAGTTCATTCTAAATTGAATCCCATTCTTCTTTGTCAGAACTCACGACTTACTCTACATATGATACCTCTTTGAAAGGAGGTTAAGCGGTTTATAAAACTTGAGGTTCGTTTTTCCCTGCGATAAATTCCTTTAAATAATCATACTTTTAATCCATTCATTCCTAAACTTTATTGGCAAAGCTTTGAGGCTACATAGCATTTATAGTTGCCTTCATCATTTCTTGTGTTGCCTTTAATTCTGCTCGTTCTTCTTCTAACTCTCTTGTTAAATACCCTAGTTCATCCACCGCTATTTCCAAACGTTTCTTTGTTTGCAGCAGAACTGAAACATCGAGACTCATAAGATATTGTGCGTCCATTTTCTGATAGCTTTAATAAATTTTTTATAATATATTTCATACTGAGATAACACATTCATTATCTATTAATACCTTTTAAAATAAGTGTTACTTAAATTGATTAGATAAATATATTATATCTTTTACACATGTCTGCCTCTATTCATATATTGTATATATACTTGCTAAAACTCTATCATTATGCTATTTACTTAGCACTTCGTAAGTAAGAATAATTTTTATGTTTAATGAAGATTTAAATGTGAAATCTATAACTATAATAAATACTCTTTTAAGTATTTAAACATATTTAGAAATATCAAATCACATTTTGAATTTATTTATTCTCAAAAGTTTCCTTTTGTTAAATAAATTTCGTTAAAGAAGTTAAAACATCAAAATTAATTTCCTGTGATAATGTTGTATTTAACGATAGGAGGCCTATTAGCACTTTTTCTATTCTTCACTTGATTCTATTCAAAATATTCGAATACAGGAGCTTCTCTTCTCCTTATATGTCATGTTACTATATCATATCTTGGTTACTTGTTTCTTCTAGAGGCCAAGGAATTTATCACTTGCTTATCTAAACTGCTGACCTCTTTTGGATTCATAAATTAAGAGTGTGCAGCAGATATATAATCTATTTGATGGTTTCCTAATTTTATCTAACAGTTTGCCAACTCTTACTTAGTTCTTGCTTTTTAAGTTAAAGTTTATTTGACAGGAACAGTTGCAGGATCAGCAAAATAAATTTATTAAGAAGTTTGGAGTATTCTTTCTTTTCCAAATACAACTTAAGATTATTACATATTCTTCTTTATGTATTTTATTTACTCAGTAGGATGTGGCTCTACAAATGCTTGCTTAGTAGTACTCAGCCACTCTACTTTATCATTTCCCATTCTAATACTCGATTTCACTTACTCTTTTTTAGTGGGTAGACAATTAGCAAATCTAGGTTTCTTCATGAGATTTTTTTTTACTAAATACCTAAATATAAAAAATGAAACGATGATTATAAATCTTTCTAAGCTTCATAACAATTAAACAAATATTAATCATCAGGCTATTCATACTACTTAAACTCTTCCTATCTTTTCCTACCTTTAACACTAAACTAAATGCACAAGTTTTATCTAAATATTGCATAAGCTTCTTATTACTTATATAAGTGCTAAATAATTAGTTAATATGACTACTATGCATATAGTTCTTTATTAAGCATCTATTTAAATTTGCTATGCTAAACTGTGTAAATTTAGACTGCTAATTTAAAGTTTTCTTTCTAGATATTTTAAAATAAGTAATAAGTACTTAAAGAGAGACTAAAGAAAAAACTTCTATTGCATAATTTAAAAACCACTATAATCCATTATCTTTTTCAGCAATATCTATTTCGTAAAAATTTTGTAGATAGAGGTATTTTAAACTATTAAAAGGAGAAAAGGTTAAATAAGATTTGAATGATGAAAAAATGCTATTGATAATAATTTTAAATTAAAGCAACTAAATTTTCGTATGAATCTACATTTATTGGATAAGAATTTTTATATTAATCATATAGCTTTCTTACTCTTTCAAGGGTTTACACTTTAAGAAAATGATTAATCATTCAAAAATGAAATACTAGTAAAATAGTTTAAAAGAAGTAGAGTAATAAGTTGTTTATCATATGAATAAAATTATTAAATTAGATTAAGTTTAGTTTAAAAATCAAATTCCTATATCTTTGCAACTGCCATTAACTCTGAAGCAAAATTTTTAGTGCTTAATCTTCGGCTTCTAGATTTTTTTAGAAATCTTTCTCAATGAAGTTTGATATTCTTATAGGTCATTTTTAATTTCTTAGAATTTTTTAGTGAAATCTGTATTTATATGCTAGCACTTATTTATAGTTGTGACAAAAAAATCATTCACTAGTTAATTGTGGTTATCCTTTTGCATATTTAGTTTCTTCAGAACTGGGAGTAACTTCGTTTACAGATTTTATTTTTTTAATTCTCATAATTATCCTAATTCTATTCGTTATGTCATTTTCCCCTTAGTCAAAGCAGTTCTTTGCTCTATTTTAATTTTGTAAGCCTCAAGTTATCTTTCATAATACTCAAGTGAGATTTGCTTTTTTATTTATTGTCTTTCTTAATTAGTTTTTTTAATCTCTTGCCTTAAATTTTGGATTTCTTTAGGTGTTACATTGATATCTTTATCCTTTAGCATTGCTTTTAATTTGTGATTGATTAGTTTGATTTTCATTTTATCATCATTAAGCTTTTTATTAAACTTTTTAGCAAAATTTTTAATTTTATGCTGAGTTACTTTTACGCGGGCTGCTTCATTGCATTTTAGCTGAATGTCTTCATAATATTAATTCCATTAATGCTTTTTTGTATTTAAATCTTTTCCATTCTCATTTTTAGAAGATATTGATCTTGTATGATTTATTTTTGTATCTTTTTCATCTTAAACTATATTAAACAAGTTCATAGAAGGGTATTTTGAGTGAAAGTTGGAAGTTTAATAGCTCTACAGTTTTTTGAGTTTAGTCTCCGTTTGTGGGGAGATTAAATAAGAATATTCTGGTATCGTACATGTGCATTTGGAAGAATTGCAGATATAGCAGCACATTAATTCTCTTTCTGTTAAGCAATGAACAGTATTTTAAGTGATTTAAGGTTTAAAAGTTTTCTTTGACAAGTGTAAAGGCCTGAAATACTTTTAATGCATTGTTTTAGCAGTTTAAAATTACTTTACTTTACTTTTTATCTCTTATAGCACTTATTAAGTTACCTCCTGTTGTTTTAAATTTTCAGGAATACTCTTTTTCAAGTTCTAAGCATGCCTACTAACAATATTTTCTTCTAATAATAAAGGTCTAAAGTCAATCTTTTCTGTATACTTATTTTTATTTTCGTTACTCTTTAAATTGAACATTGTTTCTTGATTTGGATTTCTGTTAATCTTTTTGAAGAGGAAAAAAGTTCCTCCTTTTTATTTATTTTCAGCATGCATATTTTTTATTTTAGACCATGAGCTTTCCTTCTACGTTTCACTTAAATCTAAGAATTTGGAAGATCTTTTTTCATTAATTTACTTCATTTTCTATTCTAATATTTAGGAAAATAAAGATTGATGAAGAATGGAGCTTCTTCTTCCTGTGATACTACTAAATTATTCCTATATTTCAATACTGTTTTTTCTTCTATTAATAGAGACTTCTTATTGAGTAGTACTATCTCCTAACACTGATTATAAATTTTTCTTACTATCATTAGTTGGAAGTATAGTATATTAACGCTATATAGTTGATTGATTCATTTGCTTAAAATTACTCTAATCCTCTGTAGATCTCCTGTTAAATGGCATTCTATTTTCAATATCTAAATTATTGTCTTTCTAGTTAAATTCATACGTTTCGAAAACTTTTTCCTCTTCTATTGTTTAAGTTTACATGTTATCAGACTATGTGTTTTAATATAACTAGTTAGAGTCAGCTTTACTCTATTAGTCTCAAATTAACTTTTGTATCCAATTGGTATTTGTTTTCCTCATCTTTGAAAGAGGATTATTTATCTTAATCTTGGAGTTTCTTTTACTCATTTTTGATTTAATAGAAACCTGTAAAATAAACAAATTTTGCTTCTATTTAAAAATAAAGTTATCAACTGTAAAGGAAGCAAGCTAGTATTATTTTAGTTAAAAGCCAAGGAAGAATTCCATAAAGGAAGCTAAATAATGGATTAAATTAAGAGACTAGAAAGCATTCTCTTTATTCAGATGTCACTATCATAAATGCAAAAGTTTTAAAGAAGACTAAAATGCCAATAGTATTAAATCTATCTTAAATCCATCTTTTTAAAGGCAAATTAACTAATTTTAAAGCTTCAGATTGCATAATTGTTGAAATAAATATGATTGCTATTTTATAATTATCAATAATACTAAATCTTAATTAGTGATATATTTATAGAATACTACTTCAAGAAACATTTCATATTAACTTCATTGGATTTTGGGTTAATTCTACAAGAAATTAATTAAAAAATTAAGGATACATTAGCAATAGTAAAATTATAATATTATTTATAGATTCAAAGTATATTAAATGAGAGTTTTATTTTAAAGTTAAGAAATTTAGCCTTATGATGTTGCTTTCTAAGGTTTAAGCTGAGATTGAATATTAGGAAATTACGCTTGAGAATAATACTGTTGTTCTAGTTCTTCTTTTACTGAATTTTAATCTAATTTTCCTTATTGTCATATACCAGATATTGTTTTATTTTCTATTGTTAATTTCCCAGGGCCATTCTATTTTCCATTTTCCCACTGTCCATTATAAATTTCACCTGTATTAAACTATACCTTTATCATTTTTATATACACCTTTACCATGTTTCACACCATCTTTATATTCTCCTTCATAGAATCTTCCATCAATCCAAGTAAATTTTCCTAGTCCATTTATCTTATTATGACTTCATTATCCAATATATTATCTTTTGTCAGACCATGTGAATATTCCAATTCCATGAAATTCGTTTTAAAAGAAATCTCCTTCATATTTTGAGCCGTCAGAAAGTGCTAATAATCCTTTATTATGCTTCTATCCTTAGAAATAATTTCCTTCGTATTTGGTTCCATCTTATTAAATTTCTTTTCCTTTACCTTGCTTTTTTCCTTGATAAAATTCTCCTTAATATTTAGTACCATTTGCTAATGTGAAAGTTCCATTTCCATGTTGTTATCCATCAAACCAATCTCCATCATAAAAATCTCCGTTAGAATAAATTAAAATTCCTTTTCCAAATCTTTTATCATGTCTTCAATATCCTTTATAAATCGACCCATCTTCATATACCATTTCACCTTATCCATGCTTAAGATCTCCATTTAAATTTCATTCTCCTTCATAATATGAACCATTAGCATAATGCTCAGTTTGCTTTTTAGCAACTTAAATATTATCCTTTATTGTTTCTTGGTACTTGTAGCCTTTTAAGTTAGATAACTTTTATTTTACAGCGGAACTAACTAATTAATCTATTTTAATAGCCTAAGGAGCATTTTTAATTAATATCTCTTTATTCTTTCTTCTTCTATCAACTTCGATTAATGTTTTCGCAAATGCTCTTAATAGTTTGTGATGTTCTTTATCAATAGAAGTTTTTTTACTTTTACCATCTTAAAAGATTAATTCCCCTTAGGTATTTACTTCACATTCGCATAGTTTTTAGCAAATTGATTAATTACCCATATTTATTTTCTCTCTTTAATTCTTATATATTAAGTTATTAATCTCTTTAAAGAGTTTAAAGCTTTATAAAATAGTATTCATAAGCAATCAAGCTTTGCTTTAAGGGTTTTCTCCTTATTAGTACAAGCAAATATATTTAAGCTAGTAAATAGGGATATTAGAACTATTCAATAGCAATCTTAAAACTATAGCTTTTGTCTTTATTTAAACTGCCAATGATTTAAAATAGCTTTTGCTTATTATCTTTATTTTATGATTGCTTATTTTATCCACATTATTATAAGATATTTTCATAATTATGGATGCATGTAAAAATAAATATAAACATAATTGAAGAAATAAGCAATTACTTGATCCACTATGAAATAGAAATAAGAGTAAATAAGTTTTATTTATTTATAAATAATGTAGTTACAGCTTAATTCAAATTTAAGCCATTATTAATTATATATTTCCCTATGCTGTATTTATTTAAGCAAATGACGATTTCGGGTTTCTCTTGATAGTTTACTTCAATTAATTTAAATTGTTTATTTTAGTTTAAGAAGATTCATTTATCATAAAGCTAGATTAGTATAAAGTTAGATGTTTGTATAATATTAATTTACATGTTCTCTTTTAAAATGTTAACTTAATCTTACTCTATTCAACTTAATTTTCGCTAGAAAACATATAAAGTCTTACTTTTAACTCTAAGCTTGCTAAATACATTATATTCTTCTCTTTTATCTAGTATCTTCTTCTGAACCATTTTAATATTCTTCACTGCAACTAGCGTTGTTCTATATAGGATATAATCCATTATCAAGATCAATTAAGATAGTTGTATAGCAATTTGTAAGCTTTAAATTTGAATGATTTGTATTTGAATATTATAAACAATAAAAAGCTAAATTTTATTCTTAAATCTTATTAAGCTTTACTTTATTTAATAATCTCCCTATCTATCTTGATGATATAGCATACTACTAAAATCCATACAAATAAATAGATATCTTGGCTTGCATATCTTTGCAAGTGAGTGATATTTATATAAATAAGAAATTTGATTTAGCAATAGTATTTCTACTAAACATTTAAATTATTGTTTTTCCCTCTATACTTTAAAGCATTTCTAGTTTAGAGAAATAAGATACAAGCAATATATTTATCGAATTTTGCAAATAATTAATAATCTAAGTAGTCTAAAAGTTAAAAGTTTCCAAAGGTAGTGAGACTTAATCATAAGACACTGAAGATAAGAGCAGACTGTGTTGAAAAGGCAGAATAATATAAATGCTTATAATATTTAGCTATTGCTAAGAACAAATGCTTATATACATTAATTTGCTTTTCAATTTATATATTTTTAAGTTAATTACTAGCTTAAGATTAAAAATAGTGAGCTATTTAAGAAATTTGATTTAGAACTAAGTAAATATCTATCACTATAGCAGCAAGAAAGTTAATAAACTCTATAGCTTTTTATGAAAACATTAGTCTTCTATAAGTTAATTTTAAATTAAATAGTATATTATTACTTAAATAGCTAATCCTAATAAGTGTATTATTACACAGCTAGCTTTAATTAAATAATTGGATTTAATATTCTAGAAGCTAATGATCTATATAATTAGTTTATTAGAGGTTATATAAAATTAGCTTTTATCCTAGCTAATTAATTATAAAATTAAAGTTGTTAGAGCAATGCAAAGCAGAAAGATATCATACTTTTATTTTATTCGATATTTCCCTAAATAAGGTTAATAAGGATAATCTTTAAATTATCGTTAAAGAATTGTATAAGTAAAGAAAATAAGCATGAAAAACTTTAGTGCCAAGATTAAATCTAAAATGAAATGCATAGAATGTAGATAATACAAAATTAGATAATAAAAGAAAGATTTGTATAGCAATCTATTTTAAATTCCTTAAATTTAAAAGGATTATATGCTTAAAAAGAAGAGTATTAGAGCTTACTAAATTTAATCAGTAAAAAGCCTTAAGTTTAGACTATAAGATAGAAAATATTTTAGATAATCAATAAGCTTTTTGATTTTAACTAAGTTTTCTCTAAATTAATTTATCATATCTCTAATTAGTTTTAATAGATCGTGAAAATATTATATAAACTAGTAAAATAGAAAGATTAAATAAATAGCTTAAATATGCAAATTATTAGGAATAGAAGCGCAAACTCTAGTGTTATCTACTTGAGTTGCAAGTAAAGAAAGAAAATTGCTTAAACTAGCAAAATATGCTTAAGAAGTAGTACTAATATTAATTTATTTGCTCTAAACTTCAATAAGAAAAAGTATTTTGTCCTATTAATTTAATATAATAGAATGCATTTTAAAATTTAGAAATAAGAAAGAATTGAACAAACTTATAGAAAAGCATAGATTTTATTTCTACTTCTATTATACTTTATATTGAATAAGCTAACTAATATTAATAGCAGTCAAATTAGATGAAAATAAAAAGACTGAAGGAGTAAAATTTATCTAAATATGCTTATGAGGATAAAAGTAAATGTTTTCTTGATTTTATTAAATTAAAAGAAAAGATCTTAAAATAATATAACTATAAAGGAAGCAGAGTAGCTTAGATATAGCTGATATTACTAATTGGCTTTAAACAATCCTATTAAATTAGTTATTCATTAAGATAATTTAATCTCATTATTTACGACTATACGCTTTATATTACTATTCTTAGTTAAAGTTATTTAACTCTTGTTATATCACAAGCTTCTTATGGAAAATTTTGGCAACTAAAAAATAAAAATAAGGAAAGCGAGTCCTGCTTATATAAGGAAAATAGAAAATTACTAGGTAATATAGAGGAATTTAATAATACATATAGGTTAAGATAATTCATAATTAAATAAAAAACTAAATATTAAAGAGAGAAGAATATGCCTGTGATGAATCATTTTAGTATTTCATACAATAGAAACAAATAATTTTAAAATAGTTGGTGTGTAAATAGTAAACTAGTAATTATTTAATAAATAACTTAATTAATCCTATCATTATAAAAGTTAGTGGTTTGGACTTAAAGAGCCTTAAACTATTCTTAATTTGATTAAGTGAAAATGTAGACTTTTAATGATTGTATTTATGGAAGAGTTAGGTAATGAATCTTGCTGATATTTTGAGCCATGCAAAAATCACCATATTTTAAATAAAAGAAAGCTTTAACAAGTGCAAGTATGAAATAGAAATTTCACTTAAAGTTATTAAATCATAAAGTTTTGTTTGAATTTAAATAAAATGGTTGAAGCAAAATAAGATTTCACTGTTTCCTATGCTGATTTTATTTCTGAGAAAACAGGAAAGATTAGAGACACGTATAAAATAGGACACAAAGTTGGAGATGGAGCTTTTGGCTCAGTCAGAAAGATTACTCATAGAAAAACAGGAGAAGTTAGAGCTGTAAAAACAATTTCCAAGAGTTCTCTGTCAGCAGAAGAGAAAGCCAGCTTTTTCAATGAAGTAAATGTCTTGAAGGCAGTTGACCATCCCAACATTCTTAAGCTTTACGAATTTTACCAAGACTCTAAAAATTATTATCTAGTGACAGAATTTTGTACCGGAGGCGAACTATTTGATAGAATTATTGAAAAAGGACATTTTACTGAAGCTATGGGAGCTCATTATATGGAATAGATTCTTAGTGCAGTTCTCTATTGTCATTCAAGAGGAATTGTGCATAGAGATCTTAAGCCTGAGAATTTTGTCTTGGATTCTCCTGCTGAAGATGCAGCTATCAAGGTTATTGATTTCGGAACAAGTTAATTTTTCCAAACAGGAGAAACTCTTAAAAAAAAGTACGGCACCCCATATTACATTGCTCCTGAAGTTCTAAAGAAGAATTATAACGAAAAATGCGATGTTTGGTCTGCTGGAGTTAATTTGTATATTTTAATATGTGGATTTCCTCCTTTTCACGGCTCAACAGACGAAGAAATAATGAAAAGAGTAGAAAAAGGTATCTTTACTTTTCCTTCACCAGAATGGGATAATGTATCTGCCGAAGCGAAGGATCTAGTTTAAAAGTTGCTAACATATGACTACAACTAAAGAGTTTCAGCAGAAGTAGCACTACAGCACCCTTGGTTCTAAAAATACAAAACTTAATAAATTGATAGCGGAGCCACATTAAGCAGCTTAAGCAATCTTAAGACTTTTAAAGCAGAACAAAGATTAAGCAAGGCTATTTTAACTTTCATCGCTAGTTAACTAAGCACTAAGTAAGAAAAGGATTAACTTTAGGAGGCGTTTAAAGCTTTAGACTAAAATAAAGATGGCAAGCTAAGTAGAGAAGAATTAATATAGGGATATGAAAAATATTTTGGCGCTGCTGAGGACATTGAAGCTGAAGTTGATAAAATTATGAATTAAGTTGACACAGACCGATCTGGATTTATTGATTACACAGAATTCGTAATTGCTACCATGGAGAAAAATAAACTTATAAGCAACAATAAACTTCAGGCAGCTTTTAATTCCTTTGATACTGATGGAAGTGGTACAATATCGGTTGATGAAATTGCTTAAATGCTAGGAAAAAGTGGAAAATACGACAGAAGTTACTGGGCGGAGGTCGTTAGAGAAGTAGATGGTAATGGCGATGGAGAGATAGACTTCACTGAGTTTTGCAAGATGATGAACAGCGCTTTCACGTCTTGATGAAGAACATTACATTTTATAAATTTTTATTATTAATCAACTTAATTTAAAATTAAGTCTTAATTAATCTTAGGCAATTAAAATGCTAAAGCATGCTTATTTAATTTAAAAAATTTTTCAAACTTGCATGTTTATATGTAATTAGAAAAAGTTAATAAGAAATGAGAATTTTTGATAAAAGAAAGTATTAAAAAAAAATGAATTTTTTTGAATTTCAATAATATTAAATCTAATTAAGTTTTTTCTCAAGCACTAATTCCTCCTTTCTAGAGCAAGTTTTGCACTACGCTTCTTGATCCGCCAAAGATGAGCAAATTGGTGCAATCTCCAAGAGCTTTTCCTGCTCGTCTCCAACGCTTCTCAATAATTGCAGAGGTTGCATGAGCGAGATCATCAAGGATGTCAAATCCATGAGCTAATACATTCTACTTGAGCAAATTTACTAATTCGATAGGATCCTAAGCAATTTAAACAAACTATGAGATGTGAGATTTTATCTATGAAGCTACATCTTAGTGCTATGACAAGCAACTATCAACAGCAGGAGGCAAGATTCCAAAAATAGTTAAGATTTCTAAAGCTCCTGCTTTGAAACCTTCAATACTGTGTTGCTTAAAATCAGTCATAGCAGCTTGTAAATGATTGAAAACATTTTAGACATCAAGACAGTTAACTACTTCTCCAGCAACATCTTATTTGAATACACCAACAAGCCATCCCTTAATGAAAGCTTTAATATTGATATCTAACATCTCTAGTTCTCCATTTCCTCCAAATAGAAGATAGTTTAGAGCTTCTCCCAAGTAAGTTCCAGCTTATTGCCAATTCTTTGCTACAATGCTTTCTCCTGCACTAGCAATGTCCTTAAGAATGGTGAATCCATGAGCAAAAATGTTTTTCTTCAATAGAGACAAGAGTTGAGAAGGATCCTAAATAACAGCTTCAATTTAAGCAACTTTAGCCTTCATTCTTTGAGCAACGTCTTAATGTTGTGACATGCATGAGTCGATTCCTGCTGGTAATAATTTCATTACTATATAAATTTCAGCCATTCCTTATTCAAATCCTTAAATTGAAAACTTCTTAAAGTCTTCAAATGCCGCTTGTAAATATTGATTGATAATTTCAAGGTTCAAACACTCAACTACTTCTCCAGCAACATCTTCTTGGAAGACTCCAATAATCCAGCCTTTTACAAATGCCTTGACATCATCAGCTGTTTCAAATAATTATCCACCGAACAATAATAAACTAGTGACATCTCCAAAATCTTAACCAGCTAGTTTCCAATTTGAGCTTGTAATAGCTTATCCTGCATCCGCTAAGTCTTTAATAATCGTGAAGATATTAGCTTTGAAGTTAGTTTTCAAGATTGCTAAAAGTTGATTTGGATCTTCGAAGTAATGTATAATTGATTCAATTTTAGCCTTCATTTTCTGTGCTACATCTTAATGTTCAGTCAGACATTAGTCGATTCCAGCAGGTAATAATTTCATAACAACATAGATTTCAAGAGCTCCTTATTCAAGGCCTTCAATATTCAATTTTTGGAAGTCAGCAAGTGCAGCTTGTAAGTGTTCGTATACGACTTCAATGTCTAAACATTCGACAACTTCACCAGCAACATCTTCTTTGAAGACTCCAATAATCCATCCCTAGATGAATGCCTTAATTTCATCACTTTTCGCTTTCAAACTTCCACCGAATATTAAATAGTTTGTTGTTTCTCCTAAATACTAACCAGCTTGCTAATAGTTTCCGGAAATAAATGAAGAGGCAGCACCAGCTGCATCCTTAATTATAGCGAAAGCGTGAGCTTTGAAGTTAGAAGCAACAACTGGAAGAACTTGAGAAGGATCTTGAATGTATTATTAGATTGTAGCAATCTTAGCTTTCATCTATTAGGCAACAGCTTCGTGTTATGACATGCATTAGTTAATAGCTCCTGGAAGTAATTTAAATATTTCCAATAATTCCAAAGCTCCTTTTTTGAATCCATCTAAGTTTAACTATTTAAAGTCTTAAAGTGCAGCTTATAAGTGCTAGTAGACAACGTCAATTTGTAAGCATTCAACTACTTCTCCTGCAACATCTTCTTGGAAGACTCCAATAATCCATCCCTTAACGAAAGCTTTAACATCGTCTTAGGAAATTTTCAAATTAAACTAACCACCGAATATTAAATAGTTTGTTGCTTCTCCTAAATACTAACCAGCTTATTAAGAGTTTCCTGAAATAAATGAAGCAGCAGCACCAGCTACATCCTTAATTATAGCAAAAGCATGTGCTTTAAAGTTAGATTCAACAACTGGAAGAACTTGAGAAGGATCTTGAATGTATTATTAGATTGTAGCAATCTTAGCTTTCATCTATTAGGCAACAGCTTCGTGTTATGACATGCATTAGTTTATAGCACCTGGTAACATTTCGAATATTGCCAATAATTCCAAAGCTCCTTTTTTGAATCCATCTAAGTTAAATTATTTAAAGTCTTAAAGTGCAGCTTGTAAATGTTGTGTGACAACATCAATTTGTAAGCATTCAACTACTTCTCCTGCAACATCTTCTTGGAAGACTCCAATAATCCATCCCTTAACGAAAGCTTTAGCATCAATTTAGACCTATAATTCTCCATTTCCACCGAATAGAAGATAGTTTAGAGCTTCTCCAAAGTAAGTTCCGGCTTATTGCCAATTATTTGCTACAATGCTTTCTCCTGCACTAGCAATATCCTTGAGAATAGCGAATCCATGAGCGAAAAGATTTTTCTTCAATACTGATAAGAGTTGAGAAGGATCCTAAATGACAGCTTCAATTTAAGCAACTTTAGCCTTCATTCTTTGAGCAACGTCTTAATGTTGTGACATGCATGAGTCGATTCCTGCTGGTAATAATTTCATTACTATAAATATTTCAGCCATTCCTTATTCAAATCCTTAAATATTCAATGATTTGAAATCAGCAAAAGCAGCTTGTAAATGTTGTGTGACAACATCAATTTGTAAGCATTCAACTACTTCTCCTGCAACATCTTCTTGGAAGACTCCAATAATCCATCCCTTAACGAAAGCTTTAGCATCAATTTAGAACTATAGTTCTCCATTTCCACCGAATAGAAGATAGTTTAGAGCTTCTCCAAAGTAAGTTCCGGCTTATTGCCAATTATTTGCTACAATGCTTTCTCCTGCACTAGCAATATCCTTGAGAATAGCGAATCCATGAGCGAAAAGATTTTTCTTCAATACTGATAAGAGTTGAGAAGGATCCTAAATGACAGCTTCAATTTAAGCAACTTTAGCCTTCATTCTTTGAGCAACGTCTTAATGTTGTGACATGCATGAATCGATTCCTGCTGGTAATAATTTCATTACGATAAATATTTCAGCCATTCCCTATTAAAATCCTTAAATATTCAATTATTTGAAATCAGCAAAAGCAGCTTGTAAATGTTGTGTGACAACGTCAATTTGTAAGCATTCAACTACTTCTCCTGCAACATCTTCTTGGAAGACTCCAATAATCCATCCCTTAACGAAAGCTTTAGCATCAATTTAGACCTATAATTCTCCATTTCCACCGAATAGAAGATAGTTTAGAGCTTCTCCAAAGTAAGTTCCGGCTTATTGCCAATTATTTGCTACAATGCTTTCTCCTGCACTAGCAATATCCTTAAGAATAGCGAATCCATGAGCGAAAAGATTTTTCTTCAATACTGATAAGAGTTGAGAAGGATCCTAAATGACAGCTTCAATTTAAGCAACTTTAGCCTTCATTCTTTGAGCAACGTCTTAATGTTGTGACATGCATGAGTCGATTCCTGCTGGTAATAATTTCATTACTATAAATATTTCAGCCATTCCTTATTCAAATCCTTAAATATTCAATGATTTGAAATCAGCAAAAGCAGCTTGTAAATGTTGTGTGACAACATCAATTTGTAAGCATTCAACTACTTCTCCTGCAACATCTTCTTGGAAGACTCCAATAATCCATCCCTTAACGAAAGCTTTAGCATCGACCTAAGAAATCTTTAATTTCAACTATCCATTGAATAGCAAAAGATTAGCTGTTTCTCCTAAATCTTTGCCAGCTTCTAAGTAATTTTCTGATTTTAAAGCACTGAAACTTCCTAAAATATCTTTCACTACAGTGAAAGAATGAGCCATGAAGTTAGATTCAATAGTTGGAAGAATTTCTGATGGATTTGCTATCAAAGATTTTATTTATTCAATCTTAGCCTTCATTCTCTCAGCTACTTCTTGATGTTGAGTCATGCAATTGTCAATAGCATCAGGTAATATTTGATAAATTTTCAAAAGTTCAAGTACTCCATTTTTAAAACCATCAAGAGTCATTTACTTAAAGTCAGCAATGGCAGCTTATATATGTTGATTTACTTCATCAAGTTCGAGGCATTCAACTACTTCTCCTGCTACGTCTTCCTAGAAAACTCCAATTAGGAATCCTTTAGTTAGCTATTTAAGTTAATCTTAACTCATGCCTAATTTATTTCCAAAGATAAGGAGATTTACTAGATCCCCTACATCATGTCCAGCTTGATACCATTGTTTATTTTGAATGGCCCAAGCAGAATCCTTCAAGTCAGCTAAGATAGCGGTTCCATAAAGTTAGACGTTTGACATGATCAATTTTTCTAATTGTTTAGGATCATTGATTATTTAGGTTATTACTTTAATCTTATTCAAAACTGATTCTAGTAATTCAGGATAATCTCTTAAACAATCAACAACACCCTTTTATGTTTCTTCGTAAAGAGCAAGAAGTTCTTTGAAACCCTATTCAAAACCTTACAGAGTGAACTAAGAGAAATAGTCATAAGCATTTTAGATATGCTATTCAAAAGACTCTAAGTTCATGCAATCAGTAGCTTTTTCAACAATATCATCTCTGAAAACTCCAACTAAAAGTCCTTTTACAAATGCCTCAATATCTTCAATTTCACCGCTCTATAGACTTTTAGCTTGTCCAAAAAGAATAAGATCAGCTACTTCTCCAAAATCTTATCCAGCTTGATGCCATTATGCGGCTTTAATGTTCTTCAATGCATCATTTACATCAAGAACAATTTATAATCCATGAGCTTTAATGTTGTTCATTATTAACTGCTCTAATTGAGATGGATCTTGAATGATTTGTTGTACTTCTTGTATTTTTTTCTAAATTTATGCAACTAAATCTGGATGATCTCCAATGCATTTCTAAACACCACTTTATAGAGAGTTATATACGAAATATAGCTCTTTAAATCCATCAATAAATCCTTGAAGGTTTAGTTCCTTGAAGGCGTTAACAGCATTTGCAATATGTTGCTCTAAACTGGCAATGTCAACACATTCTGTTAATTCTTGTGCTACATCCTCGTGGAAGAATCCCTGCAAGAATCCTTTTAAGAAATCATTCATTACTTGTGAAGTGGCTCCGAGTTGTCCGAATAAAGAAAGATCTACTGCGTCTCCAAAATCAACACCAGCTTATCTCCAGTTTTAGGCTTTAATCTAAGCAAAAGCATCTTCTACATCCTTGAAAATGGTGACTCCGTGAAGTAATACATTCTTTGCAACAATCTATTTCAATTGTGATGGATCTTAGATATAACTTATGATAGTAGCTACGTGATTTTTCATGTCAGCAGCAACGTCACCGTGTGCTTACAAGCAAACATCAATAGCATTTGGTAGAGCTATGAATACATCAAAAAGTTCAACTAATCCTTCTTCAACGCCAGCTGCAGTTCCTTTCTTGAAGTCGTTAATAGCATTATCAATGTGAACTATTAAGTCCTATAAGTTAAGGCATTCAGTTACTTCAGCTGCTACATCTTGATCGAAGACTCCAATCAACCATCCTCTCATGAATTCTCCTGCATTAGTTAAGTCGCTTGAGTATGTTAAAGTTCCAAATAATGCAGCATCCAAAGCATCACCAAAATCTTTTCCAGCTTCTTCGAAGTTTCCAGACTTAATAGCTGATACTCCTTATTCAATGTCTTTGAAGATTGTAACTCCATGCTTTAAAACGTTGATCAAAACAGTTTTGCCTAGTTATACTGGGTCTTCAATATAAGAAATAATGGTTTTGACTTTTTTTACCATTTCAATGGCAACATCGGTATGCTAGCTTAAACATGAAGTAATTGCTCCTGGTAAAGCTTTGAAAACATCGAAAAGTTCAATAATTCCATCCTTTATTCCCTATACTGTCTTTTATTCGAAATCTTCAATGGCTTTTTGGACGTGGCCTTCTAAGGAAGCAATATCTAAGCATTCTACTACTTCTCCTGCTACATCTTAATCAAAGACGCCAATCAACCATCCTTTAAGGAATGCCTTGACATCATCCAAAGATTTGAGCTAAGTATTGCCAAATAATGCAAGATTTAATGCATCTCCGAAATCAGTTCCAGCTTTTTACCAGTTTCCTGACTTGATTGAAAAAATTCCATCAGTAATATCTCCAAACATGGCGAATCCATGTGATAAAGAGTTCTTCAATACTTAGGCAGCCATTTTTACTGGGTCATTCAAATATCCAACTATGATAGCAATTTTTTATTTCATTGCAGCAGCTACATCTTAGTGTTAAGACAAGCAAGAGTCAACTGCAGATGGAAGTTAAATGAAAAGTCCAAATAGTTCTTTGATTCCATTTACAATGCCTTGTACATTTTTCTGCTTGAAATCTTCAATCATTCTGTCAATGCTGTCTTTAAGTGAAGCAATGTTTAAGCATTCTACTACGTTGCCAGCTACATCATTATTGAAAACTCCTATTAACCATCCTCTAAGGAAGTTCTTAATATCGTCTTAAGTTGATTCTAATGAACCTGTACCAAAAAGAGCCAAGTCTACGGCATCACCGAAGTCCTTTCCTACTTCATACCAATTTTTGGCATTGATTGCGTCAATTCCGTTTTGAATATCCTCGAAAATAGTGATTCCGTGAGTAACAGTATTTTTAAGGATTTACTTCAATAATTCATCAGGATTATTAATCAGATTAATGATAGCACCAGTTTTAGCCTTTATCGAAGCAATAACGTCAGCATGTTCAGTGAGACATAAGTCAACAGCCTTTGGAAGAGCGACAAAGAATTCGAAAAGTTCGATAACTCCATCCTTGATTCCTTCAGGCGTTTTCTTCTTAAAATCTTCGATTGCGTTTTAAATATGTCCTTCTAATGTGTTAAGATCTAAACATTCAGTGGCTTCGGCAGCTACGTCTTAATTAAAGACGCCTACTAACCAGCCTCTGGTGAACTACTGGATATCTTCCAATGTTCCTTTGGCAGCAAAAGTCTGCGCAAAACAGCTAAGAGCTAAGAGTATCACAAGAGCTCTCATTTATTATCTAGCAGAGGAATACAGCTTAAATATTGCTGCGTTTAATGGTTTAATTTTAAAACGTCACACGTCTACTTTACATTTTAATAGACTTGATTTGCTTAAATAAAATCTTTTTATTCTTTAGATTCTAATGGATCTTTGAATACCTCATTGAACTAAATTTAATAACTAGCAGCCTTCTCTGAATAGCCATTAATAATAAATACATGAGTGTTGCTACTTTTATCTTAGATTCTAGTAATTATTATTATCAGCTAATTTAATTCTTTGAGACAAATTACATTGATAAGCAAGGATAGTGATAGATAAACTTATGTAAGAACTAAACTCATAAAAGAAATCTGTTCCGCACTTTATTTGATTATTTTACTTAATTTATTTTATATCTTTTCTTGCTAATGATCATTTTAAGTTAATTCACTTTAACTTATCTAAGCTTATTGCTTTGTAAATTACAAAAAGAATACAATATTTAGTTAAATTTTTAGAAAAATGTAGAGTTTAACAAAAGTAGAGGTCAAATGATGTAGCATAGAGTCACATCTAGAATTAAGATGATTATAGATAGTTATTAGTTATAGTGCTACATTCATTAAAAGTAGGCATTTAAATTTACCTGCTTTACTTTACTTTTTGCTCTTACTATTTTAAATTTCAATTTTTAGGTTATTCAGGAAGTTTATTAGTTAAAGGATAGGATGGAAAGCAACTAAAATTAGAAGAATATCTTTTACTATGGAGACGTGTTTTGCTCTAGTTTTATAAGATAAAACTTTATATTAGTTGAATGGATTCTGATGAGATTACTTTAAATAAAAATATTAAATATAGACAATAAATGCATTAGAAGAGAAATAATCAAAACAGGACCTTCTATATAAGTATTTGCTCTATTCTATCTCACATTCATTATGATCTCATTTTAAAACATCAGTACAACTCAATCAAAAGTGGATTCAAGTAGGGATTTGAATTTTATTCTTTCTGAATATAGAATTATGAATAAGTAGATTATTTTAACTGCTAATTAAATTATTAGCCTAATATATAGTTAATTTTCAGACTAAATATAAGCATTTGCTAATATTTAGAGAAAGATTTGTAAAAAGCCAAACTTAGTGAAGGAAGTCATAAATAGCTAATAGAAGTAGCTAAAGATTTAGAATAATATAATTTTTCTAACTAAATTTAAATTATATATAATAAGTTAAACGCTTTTAATATATAGAGCATAACTCTTAAAGCATCTAATTTTAATCATATGCTTAAAGCTAAATTCAGGAAATAATCTTAATAGCTATAAAAAATCAATAGAATGCTTTATTAACTGTAAAGAGTATAGCCAATAATGCAAATCTATTATTTAAACTTCTATTTTATTAGCTATAAATACCAAAATTAAATGTAAACTTAATAGTCATATTGCTTAATAATTATCAATCATCAAAGCACTCCTTACTAATTATTGTGAGATTTCCTATATTTAATTAATAATAGGGGTTTATTAGTTACATATCAACTAATTATAGTATTTGAATTATAAGAAATAGACTAATAGATATACAAAGATATTTAAAACTGAAAGAGAGTTATCTGATTTAGTAGTATTATTATAACTAAATATCAAAGGACTTTGCTTTTCATGTTATTTGCTAGTTAATCATTTTAATTATATTCCTTTTTCTATTGTATCTAACTTAATAAAAACATCTAGTATAAAAGAAGTCTGAATAAGAAAGACTCGAAGGGAAATTAGTTTTTATTCTTGACTTTTAAGATGTAATACTATTAAAAGGATTTGATCAAATTAGGACTCAAATTAGAATTTCTTTATCATACAATTCTCTTTTCTTAGACTGATTGGAAGCTATTAATATGAGTATAGTATTCTGCCTTATAATTTAATTTCTTAATAATTATCTCATTTAATAAGCTTATATTAAGAGACAGATAAACTAATTTGCTAGCCTAAGAAGAATGTAGAAATGAATTATAAAGTAGATAGGACTTGATAGATGTATATAATTTATATAATGCAACCTTTAATGGTTAATGAAATCAAAATTAAAATTAATATTTCAGTATATGAAAATTTGAAAGCTTAACGATATTTAATAACTTTAGATTGAATAATAAGATTATTGTAATGTTAGGAGAAATCGAATTCTCACTTAGAACCAGTTTTCTCTTCTTTCTTCTCAGTTGAAGCTGCATCCGGCTTCTTATCACCTTCTGGACTACTTTTGACTGGTTTTTCTGCATTCTTTTGGTTATGAGCTTTTAAAAGAGCTTCTCTAATACCAAAAGTGCTAAACCAGTCGCTTTCCATCTTTTCCACACGAGAAATGAAAAGCTCGTATTTATAAGAATCATTTTACTCAAACACTTATTATCCAATAATATCCGGAGATACTTAGCCCCATATTTAAGTAGAATCAATTTATTTTTTGCTTTCTTTATTTGCTAACTTAATTAGCCAATCAGTTGTAAGATTTATTGCTATTTCAGCGTAGTTTTATAAGAATTATTATTTAGTTAGATTATCTGACAGTGAACGGTCAAGGTTTTCGAATATAAGTCTGGCTTTTTCAACTTTGTCTCCTTAAGACAAAATAATTCCTGCTATATTAAGCTTGAAAAGATCATAATTCTGCTAATTCTAATCTTTTTAGAAATTTTTATAAAAGGAAATCAACTTCTCATCTTACTTATTTTCAGACTTAAGGTCAAATCCTTGCAACTCTCCTGCTTTTAGGCAGAAATCCAGCTACTTTTGTGTCAAAGTGTCAGTTCCATGTATCTTATGAAAAGCGATATTGACATCCTTAGCGGATTTGTTGAAATACCCTAATTTTTTTTCTTCTTCGTAGATAACTTAAGCGTCTATATTTTCGTGTCTACTTCCTTAGCAACCCATTTTGTATATTATAAATATGGAATAAAGGCTTAAATATCATATTTAATAAACATGGAGGCAAAGGATTTTGCTTTAAATAAAATGTGAATCACTCCATTGATAATAACTTTTTAATCCTCTTTATCAGAAAATTCTTTTATTAACCTAACAATCCTCAGAATAAAAGGCGTGTAAGAAGCTAAGTAAATACTTAGAAGAAAGCCTTCTAGTAGTATATTAAAATAGAAATTTAAAAAGGATAAATTAAACGGCTATTAAATGCTGTATGCATTTAAACTTATCTACAGTAACAAATTCTATCTTCTCATTATCATTACTACAATTTCTAAATGTAGCAGTTAGTATTATCTGACTAGAGCCTAAAGTCAGAATATAGCTAGTCTTATTTAAACCTATATTAATAATGTCTATTATACTGCCCTTTGATTTTACTAAATAAGGTACTTTGTAGAAACTTTATTTTAAAGCTTTGCTAGTTAATCATTTTATAGGAGAAAAAATCAAGGCCTTATTTATGATGCTTAAGAATGGTGTAATTAAGGCTAATAAATAAACAATAGATGGTTTCTGTAAATTGGAACTATTGAATAATTAAGTTTCAAAGTATCAGCTATTTAAAAATAAAGCTAATTCTTTACATCATTTACCTAAATATTCACCAACAGTTGGAATTCAGAATATTTAAACTCAAAACTTTTAATCTTTAGTTGATTAAAATAATAATAAAAGTATAGTCATTTAAAATCCCATAATAACCATAAAATACTTTCAAAATTAAAATAAAATATAAATAACCCCATAGCAAGAACTTGCAGTGCTTTCTTATTATATCTTAACATTAGAAACCATTTATTAAGTTCTATAAATTATCTAATCTCAATCTTAATAGTTTATTGGCTTTATTTACATTTAATCTTTATTCTATCAAGGGTTATTACCTTGGTTTTAATTATTTATTTTATGCCTTTTCCTTATTAAAATCTATGCAATTTTATAGATTTCCTTCCTCTCATTAAAGTTTGTTAAAGTATTTACTCTTTAAAGACATTTAACTTTAAATTATCTATATTTATCTTTTTTTGCCCTATTATATTATCAAGCAATGAATTATGATAAGAGGTTTTAGCTTAAAGCAATATAATAAGAATTTTTAAAGAGATGCTATATGTTAATTAATACCTCTAGTATATGCAATACTTATATAAAGATTTTTAGCTTACAGTTTTATTGTTTCTTTGTGGCTTAAATATCTTAAATATATAGCCATATAAAATAGTGCTTAAAGTGGATAGATATTTAAGATGTAAAAGCTAGAGGAAATAGTTAAGATAGCTTTTCTTATAATTCCCTTTGCAAAATAAAATATTTTATTTGGACTAGTTTAATAAGAGCTTCTTAATAATATATTACTCTGATTTATTAGAGCTTTTTAAGGGCATGCTATAGTATATTGTATAGAAGAACTATTATCTCAACGATACATTGCAAAAAGATATCTCTGTTTAATTAAAGTTAAATCTTATTTAAAAATATAAAAAGTTAAATATCATAAAGCTTATTGACTTCCTACCTATAATTAAGTTAATCCTTCATTATTCTTTTTCTAATCTATGACCTTGCTACCATAAAATATACCTTTAATCATTTTACGTTTTTAATGTTTTAATATTTTAACTAATTGAAAAATTCTTGATTGCTTCTTAAATCAAAAACAACTACTTCTATTAAAAGAGCAATAAGCTTAAATAGATATTTAAAAGGAGAATTATTTCAGCCATAGAACTAAATATGATTTAAATATACTTTTTCATTAAGCTCTCTATATCTTAAAGTGGATTTTCTTCTCATTGTAAACAAAGAAATAAAATAAAGGTAAATAACTAAAAATAGATTATTTTGCAGCTTAATCAATTAAATGATTATAAACAATTTAAAATAGTAAAGGAGCGATAGACAAGCATTAAGCTTATGAAATAAAACTTAATTAGATTATGGATTATTAAAAGCTAATATTTTACAAATCAATATAGCGTTAAAAGCTAATAAATAACCTAAATTGCAATCTTTATATTATGTTTTCAATTTAATTTCTATTTTTACTCTAATTAAAGAATTTTAATTAATAGGATAGAACTAATTAAAAATAGGAAGATCCAAAATTCAATACGAATATATTTATCTGAAAGAAAATCACAGATAATACTTATTTGTAAGAGAAAGTTAAGTTTAAATATTTTATAGCAGGATCTAGCAAAAATTAAATAGCCATAAATCATTATTTTATTATATCTAAAGACTTAGGGAAAGTTAAAAAAATTAGATATAATTTTAAAATTATTAAAAGTACTAGTTCCTTCTAAGATTTATAATTAAGTTAAATAAATCGAAGGAAATTAACTCTGAAAGAGACTGAAGTATTAATAAAGAAATCGATCAAATTCAAATAATATGGTACTAATATTTAAATTTTTTACATAAATGAAAATCTTTACTAGAAGAAGGTTTATTTTATGTTTAAACATTAAAATGTATAAATAATTGAGGGTTTTTAATATGGTTCAGTAAAGACAAAAATTATAAGTGGTATAATAAAATAATAATATAAGAATAAAACTGATATATCTAGCTTTAATCTTATAGTAACATAAACATTTTAGGAAGCTCAAGTAAATTAGACTTACCAAGTAGTCAGAAATTTATAATATAATGTAAATAATTTAAAACAAATTAAATATTTAATACCTAAGAATAATTAATTTTATTGAAAGACTTTAAAATATTAAAAGTGAATCAAGTAATAATAATAAATCATATAATTCAATTAAATGCTAAAAGAATACTAAATATAACACTTTCTAAAGCAATAAGATATTAGACTTTATCTAACAAATAAATCTTAAATTAAAAAGTTTACTAATTAATTATATATCTTTAAAAAGATGTAGAACAGTTTATAGCTAAGTAAATTAATTCAAATATTTGATAAAACAAAAGTATAGGATTCTTTTAAAATTTTAATTGAATTATAAATTTTTAATTATAGATATCACTATTATTTTATTACATAAGTTAAAAGAAATTAATACTAGCAAAGATATCAATTAAGTCTATCAAATTAAAAGCAACATTATTTTATTAGCAAATTTAAGTTTATAATTAGTTAAATTCAAAACAATCCATTCATATATTTTTCTTATAAATAAGACTTGAGATTCTTTATGCTTATAAAGCAGAGATTGAAACTACATATCAGGTTAAAATAATCATTTTTATTCTATTCAAAAATAATAGGCAGTGCTATTTTGTCAAGATTAAATTTAGTTAAGAGTATTAGGTAAAATTATTCAATTTTTTCTTATTTTTTCTCATTAAATTTAAAAATTTTTATCTTAATTCAATAATTATAGTTCTAACCATGTTTTTATGGTTTTAAATAGTTGGATTTCTATATTAATATGATGTTCATAACCATATTCCAAAAAATTATTAATATTTGAGGATAAGAGTTTTTCTCTATATTAAAAGGAATATTTAAAGACATAAATGATAAAAATTAATAGTTTAATTGAATTTTTATAATTATCATTTATTAAGATAAAAGTAAGGAATTACTATTTATTAAACAACGCTTCTTATTAAGTCTAATTTATTATAGCAAAGCTTTATTAAATAATACTCAAGCAAAAAACTATCTAAACTTTATATTTAACTTTAGTAAAATTAGATGCACATAATAAAATCTTTGCTCAGAAAGTTAGATTATAAAAAATTGTAGTTAGGAAAGGAAAATTTAAGCAAGATAGACAAAATCTTAAAACTTAAATATTTTTAGATAATATAAGCATAAAATTTAAATTATTGGTTTTCAGTAGCAATCAATTATATAACTAATGACAATGCTATTTATTCTTAAATATCTATTAGTTTCTATTAATTTTTTATTTCATATGTTATATCTCTCTTTAATCTAATTTTATACAAGCTTCTGTATTTTAATATTAATTTGTAAGCAAATTTTGAATATACGTTGATTATTTTATATTAAATTTATACATTTCAATAAAAGCCAAAATCAAAAATAAATTTAAAAGGTATATTTTAAATATCCACCAAATATTTGCTGAAAGAGTAAAATAAGAGAACCAAATTTAGATAAGGTAGGATAGTAAAATGAAAAAAGATTACTTTAAATCATCATGTTAAACTAATAATACACTAAGTTACCATTACACAAAAATAAATGAATAATGTCTAGGTTTATTATAATAACTGCTTTGGTGATATAAGAAAAACCTAACTTTAATAAACAAATATTTAATAGCTTAATTTTTTATATTTAATATAAATAAATTTGATTATAGAGCGCGTAGCACTCTCGTTGGTGCGCAGCTCTTTAAAAAAAAAATTTCATACTGATAAGAATGTTTGTTACTGATAAAATTATCAGATACTGATAAACCTTGTTCAATACTAATATAATTATTCAGTACTGATTAAAATGTTCAATACTGATATAATTTTAGAATACTTGTAGTCTTTAATACTTGCTGGAGGTCCAAGGACATGGCAGGATTGTGTCTCATTGCATCACCAAAGCAGAGAAAGACATAAAGTCGATTATGGGTACTTAACTTCCCCAACCTCTGATGAAGATGACCTTGTTGTTCACCTTCGAACAACTATGGCGGTTTTAAAAAATATATATAATATTCCTTATTATTAATCTACTATTTTTATTATTTTTTATTAATTTTTAAGTTTAAGTATCAATACATTTATTAAGCAATTAAGGATATTATATCTATTGAGATTAGCATCTAGATTTAACGATTATCATATTAATAGTAAAGAAAATTTCAGTAAGTATAAAATCAAATTGGATGAAAAATCTAAAAGTTAAATAAAAGAGCAACTACTCTTACTAATATAAAAGCTTTAATCTCTATTTTAATCATATAACTATCAAAAACTAAAGAGTTTAAACGTTTGCTTTTTAACTCCTTAAGCAATACTAAATTCTTAAGTATTAAATTAGCGTTTTAATTGATGCATAAAAAGATTAAATTTTTTTTTTTATTATTAAAAGAGATCAAAATTAGTTTATCAAGAAAATACTGTTTGATTATATTTAAATTTAAGCCTTTAAAATATAAAAATATTTTCAATAAAAGTTATTTGTATAACCTAAGAGTTGCTCAAGATTTCACATTTTCTAAACTTTCTTTTAAATCTAAAATTATAAACTTACTTCCCAAAAGATTTCCTAGTAACCGTAAAGTTTCTTCCTAAAGATCCATAAGAGCTTCTCTAATTCCATAAGTGCCAAACCAATCATATTTCATACTACTAATATATTCTATAAATTGCTTCTTAGTGAATTTTTGCTATTTTAAAAACATCTATATTTCAAATACTTTCAATGGATCTTTAACAACATTGTTCCATAAACGATTGGTATCGATTTTGGTATTACTATCTTTTTATGCGAATTAGATAAGTCATTCAGTTGTAAGTGGAATCGCAATTTTTGCGTAATGCTTCATTATTACTTCTTTAGTTAAATTATCTGATTGATCACGATCAAGAATTTCGAATATAATTCGTGCTTTTTCTTCCTTTTCACCTTTAGCCATTACAATTCCTGCTATATTTAGTTTTTAAGTATCATAAGTCTTTTCATTCTTATCCTTGTAAAAATTTTGATACAAAGAACTTATTTTTTTATCTAGATATTTATCTGAATTTTCATCAAAAACTTTTAAGTTTGCAGACTTCAGAATAAAATCCAATTACTATTTAGTTAATCTATCAGTTCAATATACCTTATGAAAAGCATTATCAATATCTTCAGCATTTTTATTGTAATATTCAAGTTAATGCTCTTCATCATAAATAGATTAAGCGTGATCATTTCAGTGTCTATCTTCTATGCATCCCATTTTTATTATAAAAACATGGAGCAAATTGTTTTAATTGATATTTTAAACTTTTAAGAATGTTTAATTTCTAAATTAATCAAGATTATAAATTATAGACTTAGATTTTTCAAAACAATTGGAAAAAAATTACCAATTGTATTATACTTTAAGAAATGAAATGCCATTTTAATAAATATATGACAATTATCTATATTTTTATATCTTAAATTCATTTTATTTAGAATTTTTGCTAAACAATTATTTTCAATTTGGTTGAATGAAAGAATAAACGATTTCATTGCTTATTTAAAGTAAAACTTAAATATATTATAAAATTTAACTCAAAATGCTAATTTTTTTTAGTTTCATATAAATCTTTCTATTGATTGATGAAAATTCATTATCAATCTATTTATAGTATTTTTTAATTTGGTTTATATGTAAAATTATTAATAAGAATTTGATTTTAATTTAAACTATATATTTAAAATGTTAATATTTTAAAATAATTACAAATTAATTCGTAACTGAAATTAATCTCTTTAACATAATAATAGAAATATTTTATTAATATGCTTCCTTTTTTCTATTTATTATAAATTATTTCTGCTTTTTGTGGGATTCATACTATCTTTACTTTTTAATAAATTTAGATGGCTTAATTTATTATTATTAATTTTATTTATTTTCATTTATTTTAATCTAATCAGAATACTTAAGCGATCTTTACTTATTAGTTATCCATTTCTTTTAAATATTTTGATTTTAAATGATTAATGAGCTAGCCTTTACAAATTAAAAGTTAACTTAAAGTTTATTTTATAAAAATTTATAGCTGTTAAATTTAAATAAATGGCTATAGAATGATAGTTATATATTAAATAACTTATAATTATTATAACATTTTAAAATAAGTACACAACTACACTAAATAGTTTTGAGCAAGCTTTTCTAATATGCTAAAATGTATCTATGTATTAAAGGATAAATTAAGTATGTTTAATTCTTGGAAGTTATAGATGAGTCTATCTATTTTTTTAAATATAGGATATTTCTTTTTATTTGATTAATATTTTAATGCTTTTTGCTTTTATCTTTCTAATATAAGGTTTTAAGCTGATTTTTGTTTAAATTCAGAATTTTATATCTCTTGCTGCTTTAATTATTTCTGGAAGTTCTATTATTTTCTTTTTTATCTTATAACTTTATAAATAGATCCAGTCCAACATTATCAAATATAATTTTATTATTATTTTCCTTTTATAAAGATTGTATAACTAGAAAAATAAAAATTAGATATTTAATTCCTTTTATTATAAAGCTTATCAAAATTAATATGATAAATTTATCCTTAGTAGATAAATTACGATATACTTATTAAAAATATCTATTTTATTAAATAGTTTGCCTCTATTTATATCATAGTAGTTTACTAAGATTGTTTCTACTATATTCATTTAATTTAATTTAAGCTTAGCTTGCTTACTTTTGTTTAAATTTTATATAATTAGTTATTGTCTCCTATCTTTTAAAGCAATTACTTTATTTTAAAAGAAATAAATTATTTCTTTATAAATAAGGAATGAAATGAAAGAGTATAATGACTAATTATTTAAAATGCATATACTCTTAGCTTTATACTAACTATAAGATTATACCCTTCTATGCAATTTACAACTTATCGCAATTATCTATTTCATAAAATTAGTATATCTATAATTTCAAAGGATAGATTAATGAAAATACTTAAAATAAACTAAACTAAAACTATTATTAAGGATCTCTTAGATCTACTATTATTAAATATCATTTATTAGAACTAAAGGAAGTTAATAATGTTTTAAAGTCATAATTAAATGCTTTTAATATCTCTTGCTTTAGTAATAATTATTCAAGAATTGCTTTTAGAAGTTATATTTCATTTAAAATAATTTTATACTATGCAGAAGGAATTTCTTTATTAATAACTTATTTTATCAAAATTGTCAGCATTAATAAATAAGTGAATATTTAACCTAAAGCAAGTAGGTTATTTGAACATAATTGTGATATAATTATATTTAATTGATAGTTAAAGAAAGAATAACTCTTGAAGTAAGAAATATCTAAAGTATATAGTGTTGATAGGCTATATTAGAAATATATTTTATTTATTCTCTTAAAAATTTCTGTTATTAGTATTTTAAATACAATTTCCTTAATATACTTGGACTATCATTAATACCTACTTAAAATTAATAATTTATAAGACTTTTGTATTTATTTGTTATTCCTCGTAGTTAAATTATTTTTGCTTTACTTTGAAAAACCACAATTCATATACATATTATAATTTTCTCTTAAGTTTTATTTAAATTTTAGTTAAAAAATTTTGCTTCTAGAACCTATATACATATAAGTGTGAGCCATTTCAAATAATTATACTAGCCATTAAGTTAAATTGATATAAGAATCTTATACTATTCTTAAATTTTAAAAAGCAGAAGCTTATATTTCTTTTAATTGTTTTTCCAATAACTATATTATATTTCAGAATATGAATACTTTATATAAACCCTTTTATTATTTTTATATAAAATCAATTTAAAAAGAAACTTATCTTTATGAAATTTTATATTTAAAGTATTTAAGTTTTAATCATTAATTAGTACCAAAATTTCCTTTTCTTCTATATAGTTTAAAGCAAGTTTTATATTTATATTAGTTTATTTTTTTATTACTTTAAGTTTATATCTTATTTAAAATTAATTCAAAATCCTCATTAATAGAGTTACCAAGCTATATCAAAACACTAGCATAATTTAGAATGGATATTTTACTACTTAGATTTCTATGTGTTTTTAATAGCTAAATAGGTTTAATAAAAGAATGAAGGTTACGATGAAATATCATAAATTACCTAGCTGAATCAAATAAATTTGATATATTCTTTATGTCTAGCTTGCTCAATCCTTATTTTATTTGTATCTTTACATCATAATTTAAGATTCAACCTTTTAAAATTAATTTAAGAATGATAGCTAAAATGCTTAAATTATATGTTATGAGATATTAAGGATACAAGTAGAAAGTTAAATAGTCACTAAATTAAAATTAAAGTCCTAATTAATAAAAGGAGAAGTATGCTCTTTATCTAGAATTAAGACTTTAAAAAACTTAAATAAATACATTTGCTAAAAGTTTATTAATAGTTAAACCTCAAGTTTTAATTGTGCGATCATATGCTGATTTTAAAGCTACAAATGAAAATCTTACATTGAAGTAAAGTTGCAAGCTAAAGCAAGCTCATTTAGAAATTAGTACTTCTATATTTTTCCAGTTTTGCGTCTTCAACTAAGTTAAATTTCAAACCAACTTGTATTTCACTAATTGTTTCAATACCTGCATTTTACACTAAATCAACCTTCCAATGTACAGTTTCGCCAGCTGGGAAATAAGGAAGTCTAAGTACTTTACTCTTTAAGGATTCTTTTATTTTCTAAAAGTCATTTGAAAAAATTTTGCTTATAGCTAAGCAGTTTTCTCTTGGAAGTCCTAACTGCATAAGGTCTTTATATAATTCTTGGAAAGTAACTTCAAACTTAGTTGCCTGCTCTAGGGTATATAACAAACAAGCAAAAGTGGCTTAGCATTCCTTTTGTGTAAGTCCACTGTCTTTATATAAAATATCAACTCTCTATTCATTACACCTTCCATAAATCACTTAATTTGCTGCCTACTTTGCTAGAAGTTTAATTCTAACATAAGAAAGTCGTCCTATATAATGGATTTCAGCTAAAAGTCACTCAGCTGGTTCTTAGTCTCCAACAAACTTATATTTCATTTTTTAATTTTATCCTACTTGTTTATTAAATCAGCAAGCTAAGAAATTTAAACAAACCTAAATCTAAAATCTCTAGAAACTAAGTCCTATATTAACCAACACTATAAAGCAAAGTTAAACAAATTAGCTTCTATTTTACTCTAACTTTAATTAAGATTAATCCAAATTCTTTACCAGTTATTTAATACCTTATAAAGCTATCATGTAGGAATATGAAAGAAAACTTGCAAAACTAAAGTTAATTTATACTATATCTATACTTTTAATTATAAAATAAGCATTCTCTATTTATTCGCACAAAAGCATACCTTAATCCTTTTGCACAGATTATATAAAGCTTAATAAATAAATCATTAATTTGCATAATATTATCTAAGATATTAGAAAGGATTTATAAGGAAAGCATACTAACTTAAGAAGTGAGATAGAGTTTTATAATGAATATATATAATCTATATAAATTATCTAAGCTATACCAAATTATATGCTAAGATTTATAAAATGTACTTAAATAGAATCTAGACTCTCTAATTCTTTAATTCATTCTTTTTCTATATTTACTACCTAAATTAAAAGTTTGACTTTATATCACTAGATTGATAACTCTAGTCCTTTATCAAAGTATATTAAAAGTAATAATAAAAATCTAAGTTGACTAGGATTTAAAGTGGATAATATTGGATAAAGGTTTTAAAATAGAGATTAATAAAGAGATAATATAAAAAGGATATAAAAGTAAAACGGTTTAAATATTCAAGGATGTGAATATTCTTCTCTATTTATTTAAAGTTCATTTAATTAAATGAAGGAAGATAAATCTATTCATAAACAAGAAATATAAGAAAAATATAAAAGCGAATCACCAGATAATCTTATTAGTCTGTCATCACAAGCGACTTCCCACATTAATAAAGTGTCTCTGAACGTTACTCATGATAATATGCAATTAAATAATCCTATGATTTAAAATAATGCAGATCCTGCAAATTAGGAAATATAGGAAGAAAGTTAAATAAAAGTATTTTACTTTACAGTATAAACAATCACAACAAAAGTATAAAACCATAAAGTTATAAAAGAAGAACAAAAATTAGAAGAATAAAAAAAAGTTCTATAAGAATCTCCTAAGATTGCTAATTTTGAACTAAATTTTCATTAACAGCAAGCCATTGCAAAAATAGAATAAATGGAATCAATTAACTATTGCTCTCTCATGAGTCAAGCAGCATAAAAACAGATGCTTGAAGTATTTAAGTAAAATGAATGAGTTAAAAATAAAAATAAATCACAATTGTAGTAATAAAACAGATAGTAATTTAAAGATAATCTAGGATAAAATAGACAGTTCAGTTTTACTCCTGGGAATAAAAAAAGGACATTTAAAAAAAAGCATTTTGAATTTATTTAATCAAAAATATAAAGTAATACAAACTAATCAACTCCAAAAACTAAAAATCTATAAATTTATAATTAAAGCAAAAAATATTAAAACAAATTTAAGCTTGAGAAGACAAATCTTAAATTAGATGCTCTAATAGAGTTATGTGAATAAGAACATGATAAAAATAAGCAATGCTTTATGGAAATTATGAATAAAGTAGTTGAAAATTAAAGAGATTATAATAATATCTTTATTCAAAATTTCATAGATAAAAAAACTCAAAGATTTGGATTAGATAATTAAAGCTACTAGGAGATAAAGAAAAAGGTTGAAGGCTCTAAAAAGTAGAAAAATTTCGATTTAAACGCCCAGTTTGAGATGTTCTAGTAAGTAATGAAAATAAAGAACATTAATTTTGATAAAATCGTTGATAATAAAAAATAAAATACCCAAAATCTTAAAAATTTAAAACAGATTGATAACAACAAAGAGAATACTGAATGCAAAGAGAAAAAATAAGAAAAGAAATACTTTAGCATGGAATAATTTAAATAAATGGCCAGTTTCTTCTAAGAAAATAAGAGACCTTTTGGCTAAAATATTTCAACTAATGAATTTGAGTAGTTAAGAAATCAACTTTAATCTTAGCAATCTCAAAAAGATAATAAAAGAAAACAATTTTCATTATAATCAACACCAGTTCATTCTAAAAACTCAAGTCCAATAAGATAGAATCACTAGTAAAGAAATCTTTTTTAGAATAGACTAGAAGAATATGTTAAGTAACATAGTTAGAACTAGACAAATATTTATGATATTGCAGATACAGATAATCCTTTCTTATATGGACCTCAAGAACGAAAAAATTACGTAGGAAATCTTAAAAGAAAAAATTCAACTTTCATAAGTAAGATCTAAGAAATGCCATCTCTCACTGATTTTATTATTACTCAAAAAACCAGAAAAATTGTTACTTCCATGTTTCGTTCTGATGTAAAGGCTAAGAGAGAAAAAGATCTAGAAGAATAATTGAAAGCTATTAAAGATTAATAAAGTGCCAAAACATATGCAGATAGAAAATAGTTAGAAATTAAAACTGAATTTGATAACATACTATTAAATGCTTATAACCCACCTAAAACTGCAAATAGTTCAACTAAGCTTAGAAGAACATCACTAAATTAAAGTTTAAGATCATGCAAAGAACGAATATAAAAGCCATGAACTCCTAATGTGTGAATAAATTAGGGACGGAAGAATAAATATTAGCACAGTTTGTCTTATTATAACAAGCATTAGATAAATGAAAATTAATTTGATCCTTTTATAGATATGGAAAGACAAATAATGAAGCACGAATGCTAAAGAGAAGTTTTGAATATACTTGATGAAATAAATTACTATAAGCAATAATCTTTAACAGCGCAAGCGAATGAATTAAAAAAAAGATAAGAAAATTAGAAATCTATAATGCAGCCAAAAAATTACATTTAAACCAGTAGAATGACAAGATTTAAAAAAGAAAAAAAGAAACTGGAAAATATGATATAGCAGCATCAAATGACTTTTAGTGGCTTTAATAAGAAAAAGGTATAAAATGATATAAAAGATGTAAATTAACAAACATTGTAAATGTTTTCAAGCTTTTAATTTATAACAATCTTTATATTAAGAAACAGACAAAATCCTAAATGTATTATTAAGAATCTTATTCTTCACAATTTTATATCCAACTAAATAAATTTAGAAGCTTATTTAGATTTTGTTCAATATATAGTAAATTCTGTAGTTGATATAGCTATATGTTTATGCTTTTTAAAACTAAATTTAACTATTTTTATTCTTCTTTTAAATTAGATTATCTTTAGAGTCAATTACTATCTTTTATTTTATATAAATTAAAAAAAGTAATGAGATCTACATTGAAATTGTACTATTAATAAAAATTGATTAGAAGAAGAGATAAAAGTAAATGTAAGTATAGTTAATAAAATTTCTATTAGTTTCGTTGAATTATTTAATTACTAAAAATATATGCATATTTTTAAATTGTGTCACTGATTTTAAATTTTAACTTAAAAAATAATTAATTTAATGAAGCATGTGCTGCATATTAAATATAAAATTATATTTACTAAAAAATGATAGCCTATAATTATATTCTTTGAATAATAATGCTAACTATATTATAATTTATAACTATTTGTAAATTACTTATAAATATATTATTTAAATTAAAGTTTAATAGTTAAACAAGTATTTATAATTAACTAATATTCATATTTTTTTATTTTCTCAAGATTAATTATTACTCAGCTTTTTATACAATCTTTTTCAGTGGAGAAATAATATTTTTATCTATATCAATTTTATGAATAATCAGTAGGAAATTATTTTTTAATTGTTATCTGTATAATGAATTTACTTTAAACTTGCTAAATACCCCTTTCTGAGTATTTAATTTCTTTATCTCAAATTATGACCTTTATTTACTTAAGTCTAGCAGAACATTAATATTATTTTGAGATGGTCATGATATTGCTTTCTAGCTTATATAAATGCTAAGATTGTCACTAAATTATAAAAAATCTTACTAAGTATCTTCTCTTTATTTAAAAATTAAATTAATATTTTGCTTTCTACTTATACAATTATAAATCTCTCTCAGAATTATAATTTACAGCTTATTAACTTTCCTTGTTATCTTTAAGTAATTCAATATCAAGGGCATTAAGTTTTTAAATTCTATCTCCAATTTTGCCTAATATTAATAAGAATAAAGTTCGAGTGATTCTTTTAATGAGCAATACATTTTTTTTACCTTAGATGCTTTAACAAATACTTTGATGAGAATTCTGAATAATGAGATAAAGATTAAAAATAATCTTAAGATTAGAGCTTTTAATCGAATTAGATTTAGAATTTAATAAATATTATATAATCAATCTATTAGAGATATAAGAGCAGTGGTTTTACCCTTTAAACATATATTATGCCTAAGCCTTTTTTTAAAATATACTGAAAGGAAGATATCAGAATTTTCTGATAAAATTAAATATTTCTAAGAATAAAATAACTAAATTAATTATAATGAAGTAAAGATAAGAAGTATTTAAAATATTTTAAGATGTCCTCTATTCAAACTGAGGAAATTTATGAATATTCAAAGCATGCAAATGAATAGATAAAAAAGAAAAAACTACAGAACCTAGATAAAATTATAAAAATCCTCTTAATTAAAGCCAAAATGTTCTATAATCTTGGTACAACTAATTATATTCTAGCAAAGTTTCTTTTCCAGAAGTAAAAAGATCCAGTACATTTGAATATAAAATCTCAACATGCTCAGAAAATTGTTCATTATAGTTAAATTTTTAAATATACATACTCTAATTTATTTAGCAAAAATATCAATTTCTTTAATTTTAATTTTGACTTGACTGATCATTTAAATGACTCTAATTTTATTTTTCATAATCATTGACATCTTTTTATTTTCTTTACTTTTATTATTATTAATCTTTGATAGCACTTAAATTTTGTTTATTTTTTTATTCTTTTTAAATAATTTTACTACAATTTAGTTTTTTTTATTTTATAAAAATTTTATTATTTTATAAATATCATTTGAATTTATTTCTTCTTAATCTCTCATTACCTTTACTCCTACCCTTTTTGTTTAAAGACTTAACTTGAAATTTTTTCTTTACATCTATAAAATTTTTTTCTACATTTAACATAAATCCATTTATTAAATTATAAAAAATTGTTCTCTATAGGTTTTTTAATCTAGACACCAGATAAAATTATCAAAAAATTTTAACGCAGAAATTTTTCGATTTTATTGAATAGATTAAATATATTACTAAATGATTACAATATTTATTTAATCCTCTATAAAGTTATTTTAACATATCTATTTGGGTTATTTGGAGTTTGTATTACTAATATGTTGGAAATTTAATTAAATTGAATATTTATCTTGATTTTATATATTTCTCTGTGCAAAGATACTAACAATTTTTGTTGCAAATTCTTCTCGCTTATATATAACTGCTTAAGATAGTGTTCAATTAAAATAGGTTTTATACTCTTCTTATATTAAAGTAAAATGATATGCATATTTGCTATTGATTGATTCCAATTTGAGATTCTTTTTTATACTAATTTCTTTAATTAGGCATTAAATTATAAGAAAAGAATGCTCAATTAGGAATAAATCAAAATTAATACTCTAATCAATTTTTTATTTAGCTTATTGCGCTACATACCTCAATTTTCATGATTTCTAACTTAAATCCAAAGTTATTTATTTAATAATTTGCTTATAATTTAAGTTAGTGAGATATTTTATAATGTTTCAACTATGAGTCCATATATTACTATTAAAATTTATTTTATTTTATTATAATATAATATATATAAAATGGCTTCTAAGAAATAACAGAACTTTGAACAAAACATTTAAACAGGAAAATTCTCTAAAAAATAAAAAAACTAAATAATTACAATGACTGAAAGTGAGAAATATGATTGATATGACGAACATTAACCACTTGGAAATCCAGAACTAAAAAAACTTCCGACACGAACTCAAATAGAAATATTATCTAAGTCATTAAAAGAGTTTATGTTTAAAATAGATACCTCACTGATAAAGTAGAAAAATTAGAAAAACTAGTAACGTCTTTACTTGAGAAACAATATTAATCATCATAAGAAATAGAAAACAAACTGGAACAAAGAATTCTTTAAATTTAATAATAAATTCAGGTAACGCCATTTTCGTTTTAACAGAATTAATCAGATCCTATGGAAATAGAAAATGAAGCCTCAAATTAAAATAAACAGTAAACGTTTATTTAAAATAAGTAGTAAATTTAAATTAAATAAGTGTTACAGGAATAATAGTTTAAAAGAAGAATAAAATGCTACGTGTGCAATAAATAACACCAATGAAAATACTGCTACTAACTAAGCGAAATTTAAAGAAAGAATAAATAAGATATTTTTAGAAAACTATTTAGGATATATCCAACATAAAGCGGAAAAATTTATAGAAAAAAATTCTTTAATTCAAATCTTAATCCTTGGAGAAATAATTAGGACTACATGCAAGATGAAAACTATTCAGAATATTAAAGGATGGTGCGTTAATGAAGTGCTACACCGCCTAACTAAGCCTAGTAGAAATTTAAGACAAACTAATGGAGACAAGCTGATAGAATAGGTCAGATGGCTGACTACTAAGGCTTTAACAAAGCTTTTTAACTTTTAACTTTTTTTATCATATATTTGGGAGCACTAAAATATACAGAGCAAAAGCATTCTAGTTAGAATTAGTATTTGTTTACTAATATAAACCTTAATTTTTACAGTAAGTTATTTATTATTCTATATTTCTAAAAATATAAATTTTTAAGTTAAAAACATAATTCATCAATTAAGCTTACTATTTATTGCTCAAATGCTTATGTATTTCCTACTGCTTATTCTTAAATGGCTATTAATATAAATTAAAAAATCAAGACTTTAGTTTGAGTTTGAATCAGAAAAATGTCAATAATATAATTTTATTTTTAACTGAAGTATCGTTATTAAATTCAAAATTTTGAAACTCTTATCTGCATATGTTTAAAAATTATGAATAATTGGAAAAAAATTAAATCAGCATTAAATCTATAATGGCTTTATTAATCTTGCTAAGAGTTTAAATTTTTTTTAATTTAAACAATAGCCTTTTTATTAAGATTCTTATCTTAGTTTGTTTGGATTTTTTATAATTAGATTCTAGATGTTATAATTTTTACTATTGGACTGTATTTTTATCCCCAATTATTAATTTTTTGCATAAAAGTGTTCATAAATCGCTTATAGTAGCTGCATATTTTAATGGAATATAGTGTCTATTAAATTAAATCATTAAATCATTAAAATAACTGTTCGCCTTCCGGCTTAATTGAAGTTTTAAATGTATAAAATCTCCTTTCCTGCATGCTCGTTTCTTGTGCTCTTTTTCCTGGACTTCTCTCTTTTTAATAGTCTGAGTTAAGAATTTTTTTTCCAGATTTTCCCATTTCCCGATGGGAAGAATTCCGTCGCTCGCCATTTCAGTTGCTAATAGTTAATATTACTCCAAATATTCATTCTTATTCTTTTCTATTGGGGGCATTTTCGCCATAGATATCAAGTGATGTTGCAAATGTAGCATCTTTTCCTTGCTCTAGGAAATATCTTTTTTTGCTTCTCTATTTCCATTGGAATTCCTTAAGAAGGCTTCTACAGGTTTTCTTCTATTAATTTAACTCTGGAATCTAATTTTACTCAGTTTTTCTCGTCTTGCTCTTGTATTACTCAAATATCATTCTCTAAATTTTAAATTGACTCAAAGACTCCGACTTTAGCTCTTCGGTCTACCATATGGACTTCATCATCTTCATGGTTTATCAGATCCTGACTTATTGTAAGCATCTCTTCCTTCTGGGAGTTTAATTCCTCTTCAAGTTTTTTTATGTTTCTAATAAGTAGATGAATCAGCTGTTTCATCTATTCAGAGTTCATTTGCTCTATTTCAATGTTGTCTAAATCAAAGGTAATAGGATCTATATTAAATTATCGTGCTTTACCTTCTTCGTTTATTTTTTATTCCTTCGTTATTATTTTTATCGATTCAGTTGAGTGGCCTCTTTTTTCAGTTTTCAATGGAGGCGTTGAGAGCTGGTCAACTTTTCTGTTCTTAATTTTTGTCTCAGTTCCTGCTTGTCCTTTGATGGAAGAAGTCCGCTTTATTTTAATTTGTAGGATTTAGTATTTTTAATTAGTTCTTCTAATTTATTTTGTTGCTCTGTTTATTTTTATTAAGAAGAGCGTTAAATTGAAGAAGATGTGGTGAGAATATTTGCTTCTGGTTTTCTCTCCTGTTCTGAGGAGGTGGTAAAAAAACCCTTCTTGAAGCCAGCCATTTTATATTATATAATATAGTGTCTATAAATATTTTAATATATTGTGAAATTTTATAGCTTTAGTATCTTAATATTAATTTTACAAGTAAGAAAATTTCAAACCTTCTGCTTTGCTTAAATAGTATAAAGCATTTTGAGTTTTATTGACAAAATTAAAAATCTAAAAACTTCTTGCATCACTCCAAACTTAAACAAAAAAATATTAATTACCTACATAATCAGAATAGATAAGAAAAAATTTAAAATTATTATTTCAGTCTTAGTTAGCTTCTTCAACTTTCCTTGCTTAGAAAGAATAAAATAATTAATTGTATATCTTAACTTGTAAATAAGACTAATAAATTATTAAATTCATCAAAATATTCTGCTAATTATTAGCAACTAAAGTATTCAATAAAGAAATACTTCCAGTAATACATAAAATGTCTAAAATTGATTAAATCTAAACGTTCCTTCATTTATTAATTACATTAATAATAATAATATACTTAATTAAAGTGTTTGTGGCTTTGAGGTATTTCAACCTAATTTCCACTGACATCCAGTGATCGCTTCTGTATGATTAAAATAAAAGTTCGGGTCATCCAGTTTTTTCGGAGTTCTGGAACTAGAATGGAAAATTATTCTTCTGTAAATTCTTCCTTCTATCGTCACGTAAATTCTTTTTAATTCTCTTCAGATTTCTTCGCTGTTTCTCTTCATATTTTCCTTGTATATCTTGCAACTCTTGAATCTATGTAATCTTGATTACCACAGGTAACATCTCTTGAGAATCCTTCTAATATTGGTTGGTTCTTTTTACTTATCGTCTTCTACTTCCATTTTTATTTCTTAGATTAGAGGCTCTATTCATTTTGTCCAAGTTGCTATACTTCGATTTCTTATTTGCCTAATCTTTCTTCAGTATTTTAACTTTTTTCTAATAATTTTTTGTTTTCTTATCTTAATATCTTTACTTCTTCTTACAGAATACGCACAGATTTCAAAAGACTTTCAATTAATAATTATTCTTTATTTGTCTGTTTTTGTATCGTTTTTGGGTTCTCTTATTTCCTATATTTACTTGGTCTAGGTTTAGGAAGAAAGTCAATATTTTATTATTAGTTTTATTCTGTTTATGCTTATTTAAGTTTTTATTTTATTTAAGATTGTCTTTAATTTTCAACTATTAGAGGTTATTAAGATTAAGAAGATTATTATTTTATTAAAGAAGACGTGATGGATGAAGAATTAGAATTCTCTGGTTTTTGCTCCTTTATCTATGGAGTCTACAAAAAACCCTTCTTGAGACCTTCTGCCATTTTTTTATTATTATTAATTACATTAAAAATCTTAATTTAATTCCTTTATAAAACTAGCGTTTTATTCTAATGATATATATATGTGCATTAGTAAAGCATATTTATTTATTCTTCGTAATTATCAAATATTTATGTGAACTTCCTTTTCTAATGTAAGAATAAAATTTATTGAGCTGAGCTGAGCTGAATATCTTTATTAAAAGTTGTAATTTATTCAAATTAGTTAAACTGGATAATGATTATTCTTTTATTTGTTAAGTGGATAAATATTTGGATCTACTTAATTATTATCGCTAAAATGTTCCACTTGTTTCTCATTATTTCCATGACTAGAAAACAAGATTTTCTCAACTTTTTTTAGAGGGTTATTTGAATTGAGCTATTGTAACTTTTAAAGAAATTTTACTTCTAAAAATTATCACAAGAGTAATTTATTAGCCATATTTCATATCAGAATTTCTCAGTTAATGAGTTTTTTCAATTAATTTTGATTATGGTAGTTTATTAATAGAGATATCTCAGTATTAATTTAAATTAACTTACTTGAAAGTTTTATTTCAAAGGTAAAATAATCTCTAATAATTAACTGGTGCTTTAATCTATCAAAATCTTAAAATTATGGTTACTTAGTTCAATTAGATACTTAAGATCTGATTTAATCACTTTTAAAAGTAGGAAGTTTTAGAAAAATAATAAAGGTATTCCTTATATTTCTATTTTAATTATCTAGATTTAATATATTTATCTTATTATTTCATTTATTACAATACTCATTATTTTAATGTTATAATGCCTTTATTTAAATATCTGAAAAACTTACTTCACTTATAAACTAATGTAAGATTTACAAAGCAATAGAGATACTTAAATGATATTGATACTTATAAATAATCAGTTTAAATATAAGTAATATTAAGATTAGATAAAATCTAAATTTTTCTACTAGCTAGGTGTGATAAGGTAATCTTAGTGGAAATAATAAAATATTTTAAGAATTATTTACTATAAGAAGGAAATTTATAATTAACTAAGTATCAATTATTATTACTAATTAATTTGGTTTATTAGCTTCTTATTATTCTGTTATGTATTAAAATAAAGTACTATTTTGCTTCTATCTATGAGAAATTTAATTATATATAGCACTTCTATTATTTAAAATATATATTTATATTATGCTATTAAAGGGAAGAATCTTTTAGTCTAAAATTGCTTGCAAGAATATTTTAAAAGATTGAAAAATATTTAAAGGTTTAAGCTGAAATTTAGAAGTAATTGTGCTATAAATAGAAGCATAATCTTTTAAGTAGGTTTAATTAGTTCTTTAATTAACTTTAAGCTTTATTAAGAATTTATAGTTACTATAATGAGAGCATTTCTTTCCATTATGCTTCATATCTTTATATTTTTAAAGTGAATATTTTAGGAATTAGATTAATAAATCTTGATTAAATTCCTCTAAAAAGTAATTAATAAAGCCTAGACTAATAGATATAATCAATAAGATCTTTTTATTGTAAATAAGCATTTCAAATAATTATTATAACATTCATTAAGCAAAAATATCCTTTCTATAAACTTTTATCACTCAAAAGTCATAAATAGATATCTTTTATTTATCATAGTTGATAAGGTTTAGGTTATTTAATATATAATAAGCGAAATTCAATAAAGCAATAAAAAAGCTTATATTTTGAGTAGATAAATACTAAAAGTTATGATTAAATGATGGTTAATATAAAGTGACCCATATCTAAACTGAAGTTTTTACATATTTTAATTATAAACTTATCTAATTTCTTAGTGTATTTAAATAGCTTTAGGAATTTCTACTTTTTAAGGTTTTCTTAATATAATAAATATTTAATTAGTATTGATAAAATAGTATAATAAGAAGTAGCTTTAATTTAAATACATATATCATTATAGCAATTATTTATAACATTAATATTTATCAAATTCAAATATAATGGAATTTACCACTTTTAAATTATTTATTTCTTTATTATCTTAGATTCTCTGATACAATTTCTTTCAGCACCTAGAGATAATTTTTGTATCACAGCTAAACTAAAAGTTGGGGAATAGAAATAAACTGGCATATTGCTGATAAACAAGCAATGAGCACAATTAATTGTAAAGAATTCAAAATAATAAAATTTGGTATTTATAGTTTTAAACATTAGACTAGCACTTTTTAAGATGCTAATTATAAATATAGATATGTAAAGAGAATTAAAATTATTAGCATTAATTACTAATTCAAATAATCAAACTCAATTAACTATAATAGTCACTTCATATTTTCAATTCTCTATATGCCTCTTAATTCCTAATATTCAATTAACACTATAAATACTTAGAAATTTTACGGATAAAGTTATTAGTACTAAATCATCTAGAATGATAATTGACTATTTAGCATGACTAAGATAATTTAAAGCAGTTGAATTACCAAAAAATAAATAATAAAAAGAAGCTAAAATTTCAGAATATGAGTAATTACTAAAAAATGATTGTGAAGCAAATAAAATGATATTAATTTGATAAAAGTAGATTATAAGATTATCTAAATACTTTAATGACTAATAAAATACTTATAAGCACTTAAGAGATAATCCTTTTAAACTATATCAGATATACTATTGAAATATTCTGATAATAGATTATAAAAGCGCCGATTTAGTGAAGAGTTTAATAAATAAATATGATTATAGAGGCGTAGGACCTCATTGTCTCACAATTCTTTCAATGTTAATATTTAATATTAAAAAAATTGTTCTCATATTTCTTTTTATCATCTCATTCGTCCAATGAGTCACATCAGCTTCCCCAAATAGGGAATCTTCTTATTAAAAATTATTCTTGAAGCTTGAACCAAATGCTCAAATTTTTTAAATAAGATGCAAATAAGAATTTGTAATTAAGCCATTGTCAGGCCCGTCAATCAAACATTAATGCTAACGTGAACCCTCGGGCAATTAAGACTGTCTCTTCCAAGCTTGTTTACCCCATCCCGTGGTGACATCTCTTGCGATATTATTTGCAATTCAGTATATACTGCACCAGATACTTATTATTTCTCGTGACAGCGACCAGTATCCATATTTTTTATATATTCAATAAAGATAATTTTTAAGCAAGATTGAATTATAATAGATATGAAAATTTAAAAACCTATAATTATATTTGCTAAATCAATTTTAAAGCATTTCATCAAATTTCTACTTCAAATCACTTCAAAACTTTAATGGTAAGAAAATTTATAACTATTTAAAGAAGTTGAATTATATAGTATTTATACTTTAAATAAATAAACCTTTAAAAATAAGTTTAATTTTACATTTATAACTAAAGTCATCAAATTTACTTTTTATTGAATTAGCTTAATGAACCATAGAGTTTACATTTAATATATACATCAAATTAGATATTATGCTATATTACTTAAAAGTTTGATATTAATTTGATAATTTAGAAAGTCAAAGTAATTTCTATTAAGAATCATTATAAGGGAGAAGAATTTAAGTAAAACTTCAAAACCAATCGGAAATTTAGAAAGCAAGTAATAAGCAAACCACAAAAAAGAAAAATTCTAACTTAGTTATATATAAAAGATTGTGATGCTGAGGTTATTCTATATGATTCTAAGAATAAATACTTGAAAAGGATTACCTCTTAAATTTAATCGATGTTTGTTTATTTATCCATTGGAATTTTTACTCTTAAGATTTAATCCAATTTATCTTTTTAAAGACAATATTAAAAAATTATTGTGTATTTAAGATGTAAAGCAAATTAAACTAACAATCAAATCTTCCTTATTATATAATATCTGTGTAAGGGACATATTAGATTAAAAGAAGTTATTTATTAAATTAAAGGAAAGAAATATAATTTATTAAAAGCTGCAGTAAGATCTAAAAACTAATACCAAAAATTAAAAATCGTCTATTATTTTAATTTCTTGATAGCAAATATAGTAAAATTCGTCACTTTATCTAAATAATCTATAATCAAAGAAAGAAATATATCTGTGTTTCTTTTATTATTAGTGCTATATTTTAAACAAAAAATCAAATAAAATATATTCAAGTTTTTTTTAAATATCTAGTTAAAATAAAATAAAATATTTTATAGTAGCAATAAAATAATTTAGTAATGGAAAAATGGAAAAATGTAAAAATTAAAAATTTACTTAACCATAAAAATGTAGAAAAATAATTAAGAGAATGCTAGTCATCTTTAAGTAACTTATTTTAATGAAAAATACTTCCACTTTTAAGATTTTATCTATTATTTTTTCAGATAATACTCAAAAAATATTTTAGAAAGATTTTTAGCATAAAAATCCTCTTAAAACGCTCTTTTACTTTTTTAAAAATAATCAATCATTAGATAATCTAAGAGTTTAAATAAGTATAAAAGATTATAATTAAATTAGCCAAATTTAAAAAATTACTTAGAGATATAACTTGAAAATTATAACTTTTCTGAAATATACTGAAGTTTTTCATACTCACGTTAATTTTCACTTTTTTCCACAAATGGATCAAAACTCAAATTTTCTTAATCAAATTGAAATATTATACTTAATGCTATTGCATCCAATTATTCTTTAAACAAAAAAATTGCAGATAAGACACTTTTATCCTTTAAGTTCTTTTTTATGGTAATAAAATCTAAATAAAAAATATTTTGAAATTAATCTTCTCGATTTGAAGTATTTTATTTTAATTTTTCAAAGTTACTCTATGTATTTTAAATTTATTAATGTGATTGACTTATACTACATTCTTAATTATATATATTAAAATACTTTAAAAAATTTCTTTATTATTTATTTTTATAAAGCTTATTTAGCTATATTTCATTCTCAGTATAGAAGATTTTTAAATTATAATCGAGGTATCTTTTATGAATCGGGTTTATTATTTCAATACCACAAGATTTTTAATTTTTAATTTTAAGGGCATTAATAAAATATTTTCTATATAATTTAGTATCTTTCTTTTATTTTTATAGTTATTGAAACATTTATTTATCAGAATAAGCAACATAAATAGTATCTTCATCAATAAATTATCCATAAAAACATTTGATCTGATTAACGTCTCTCTTTCATTATTTTTCGTTGAAATTCCAAATACAGAAGAAGTATAGAAAGCGTTAGCATGGCAAAGATACTCCTTATAATTTTTGAAAGATTATTCCATACAGAATTCATTATAATCTAAATTCTCACTTTATTATACATTTCATATTATTATTAGTCTTCATTTTCTTATTGGAAATTTTGATCCTCTTCAGAATATAAATCTGAAATCTTTGATTTTTGTGATTGGTATGTGATGCTTATTAATTTGCTAGCAAAGAGTTTAAAAATATTATTTTATTAGTTGAATGGTATAGGAGATAAAAAATCTTCTATATCTTCTATTTCATATAGTTTTTACATTTTATTTTGAATATGTACAGATTAATTTAATTGAGCTCTTGTTAGCACATAAATACTAAAAAATTAAAATTTTCAACCAGGCAATCTGAGAATTGAACAAAAAGAATCCAATTCAATCAATTAGCGGAATTGACTGAAAGCTTATTCTAAATAATACAGCAACAAATGACTTCATGGATGTGGAACCGAATCCTCAACCAGCCAAAATTCCGATAGTAAAGATAGAAAGTAATGTAATATTGCAGGAAATATGGTCACACTTTAAGATATTGCTGAAATTCTAATAAAAATAAAAACTTGAGAGCATTAAGTTATGAAAGTCTATAAAAATCTATACTACACTCCAGAAGGTTTACTATACAAAAAAAGATGTACATAGGAAATGAAATCTTGAAAAACATCACATTTGCTTAATAAAGAAGAAATTTGAAAATGTTCGGAATCTTACTTGATTGAAGCAAGATACCTTAATTAAAAAGGATGAATGGAGTACTAATGGATATGTATTCTAAGAAGAATATTCAGAAGAAATATTCAGAAGAAGATTAGAAACGGAAAAAAATTAAGATTCTTTAAAATTTAAACTTTTTAATTAGTGGTAAACCAAATAAATGTGAAACCACGCTAATAAATTATATTATGTTATGCTATGAGCAAATAGAAAGCTTCTAAATATTTTTCATTTAATATTGATAAATTCTCTTATAAATAGACATAAAATGATTAAAATACAACAATTAATTTTAGATATTCTAAGAAAAGTTAATGCACCATTCGAAATATAATTTACAGGTATTTAAAAGAAATTGAGTATTTAAAATTTGATTATTAAAATTAATGTAGTTAAATGTGAAATCATAAGCTAATATAGAAATATTTGACTAATTTAGTTTGTAATAGCGCATGGAGATTTTATTTCACTCCTAATTATTAGGTATTAAAGCTAGAATCAATTCTAAGTTGAAATAATTTATTTCAGATTAAGAAAATTTAAATATTCGCTTCAGGATAGAGTAATTCCATAAGAATTGAAGTTCTATTTATAGAAAATTTACATAATTTAAATTAAAGGAATTGGCTTTCAATCAAATAATTGAGCTAGAGCTGTTCATTAGGCAAATTAAAGCATTTAGATTTAAACCCTTTTAAATAAACAATATAAAGTAAATGGAGAAAAATTAATAAATTATTTAATATAAAGAGTCTTAAAATAATACATTTAAAACATAGAAAGATAAATCATATAATCAAAAAGTATTTTTCTATAAGAAATAAAGAAATAAGCTTAATATTTGAATATTTGAAAATATATGCTTGCTAAAGTTTAAGCAAATAATGAGAAAATAAGTTTATTATTAAAATAAAAACATTAAACATTTTTAAAGGATTTCTCTTTTATAAAATATTAAAAACTATATTTAATAAATGAGAAAAATATTAAAATTTAATCTTTATTATTTTTTATATTTTAGATCTCTACAAAAGGCATACAAAAATTAAGAAATATAATTAAAGATGAGTATAAAATAGATAATGACTGTTCTTACTTAAATAAAATATTTAAAAATTAATTTTAAAATGTTCTCTTATAAACTTGATATTTTTTATTAAATTCTAATAAAGATATCGTGAAGGCCTTAGTAAAAATTGCTTAAAACTTGTGCTTAGGTAACTAAAATCTTGAAAATTTTTAAATTATTTTTTTATTATCTTAAATTTAAGACAAAAATATAAATTTTTAGAAAAGATAAGGATAAACTTTTTTAATTATTTATATAAAATTTCATTTATAAAATTAAAAAATAGGTATATCAATGATTCAAAAAGCCTTTTCCAATATAAATTGAATTAAAATAAAATTAAAATATATACATTCATTATATTTAATGTTTACTATTAAGATAATTTAATAAACTTAATCAAATTTTATTTTCATATTTATCTAATAAAATAACTTTAATTAGTGATTTTAATTAACTAATTTATTAAATGTTTTATTGCCGCTTAAGATTTTTTATATAGTTTAACTAAACTCCTTCTACATTTGTGTTGGCTAGCTTATAGTTGCTAAGAAATAATTATTAATTGTTGTTTTTAATAGTTTATGCATAGCAAAGCGTCTTAAAGTAAAACGTCTATTAAAATAAGAATTATTTAACTATTTATTTAGCTTTTTTATATTTAGTAATATGATTTTATTTATTAAAAGCAAAAAATATAAGAAATTACTTATACAAATAACTTTGCAATTGTCTTATTAATTTAATCTTCTTAAGCAATTTATTATTTCTATATATTTTAAATTTAGTTAGATATAAATACATTAATATATTTCGCTGCAAATGGATTTTGAAATAAGTGTTTTAATATAGCTAATAACTATAATTATTCTTAAAATTTGTTGCAATAATTAGCATAAAAGACTTTTATTAGCGTTGCTTTACTACTAAACTTTGGCTTTTCTTAGTTATCTATTATGCTTATGAAATATATTCCTCATATTTTAATAGCTCATAATCTTTACACAAATAATTTAAGTAAAACTACTAATTCTCAATGAGTATTAGTTTAGTAATGGACTAGTGATTTTATAAAATTACTTTAACTTAATTAAAGCTATTGAGGTTAATTAATTTAGCTATGAATCAACCTAGTTATTAACTAATTAATATTGACATTAAAATACTTATAATTTAAGTAAATCAATACTTAGCATTCAAGCTTTAACTACTTTAAATAGATTTTAGTAATAATTTACTACAAGTTTTTCTCTTATACTACCTTCTAGTTTACTTTACAAAGATAGTCTCCAACTAGAAAAATAAATTAGAGTCAATTCTTTTAATTAAATGATTACAAAAAATTACTAGCAAAACAGAAACTTCCTTCTAGTTAAGAATTATATTAATCATTTCTATTATTCTCTTAAAATAACAAAGAACATAAATGAATCTTTTAATTGTATAAAGAATAATTTATCAACACATTTTAAAGAGATAATGCAAATAATAAACTTAATCAACATATTTAGGAAACTATTCAAAAAGTAGATAATACAAATAATAATTCCAAGCAGATAAAATATTCAGATATTTATTATTTATCTATAAAGTTAAAACTTGTAAAAGATATAAAGATTTTAAAATTCTCACCTAGTATAGTTTATATATAGTATTAGATTAACTTCTTAAGAAATTGGAGAATTAATTATTACTAAATATAAAGAAAGTAATAAATATAATATATTCATGACGAAATTTAAGTCAATTTTTTCGGTATAACTTAAAAAGATGAAAAACCCTGTTAAAGCAGTGTATTTCTTATTTATTAGTGATTTTTAGAAGAAAAGAAATTCAGTTAAATGTAGATTAGATTAAAATTATAATTGTAACTAATAGTCTAAATTAAAATAGATATTAAAGGCTTGCATAAAAGAAGTTTGAGATTACATATTAAACTTATAAATTATTAAAATACTTTATCTATTAAGATTAAATAAAGAAGATAATATTTAATATTTAAAGAACTTTAATTCATCATTAGCAAGCTTTTATAATCATAATCATCTAAATAAAATTAGATTTAAGTTAACTTTAAACTCTCCTCTATTAGATTTAAGTAATATCAATTACTAAATTTCTCACTACTTCATGATTATTAAATCATTCTAAAGAATAATATTTTATTAGCAAAGAGGTAATTAAATAGAATACTATTCACTTTAAGCTTTATTAAAATCTTTATTAATATAACTTATTTTTCTTAAGTTTAATATTTATACTAAGTCTCTACTTTAGGAATGAATCTTTGTTAAAAACTTAAAAATATTTAGTTTCTAACTAATAAATAGATATTTCAAAATTTTTACTTTTTTATTAATTTTAATACAATAGAATAGTGCTAAGAAGCAAAATTAATCTCCTTTTTGCAATAGATTAATTACAAACTTAAGTTGAATAAAGTAGATTATAAGGAAGAGATTGAGGTTATTAGCTCAAGATAAACTTTGATGATTTTAATTTTGATTTTAAAGATAAAAAGAAAATATTTTATTATCTAGTGACACTACAGGCGTTTATTTACTAGAGTCATTTTTTATATTAATTTTAAGGATATACTCCAGCTTATTGAAAGAGATTAATCTTAATATAATAAAAATTTATTAATTTAGCTAAGAATTTATTCTTTAAATATATTTTATTTGCAAATTTAAAATTATTTTATATCAGCAGAGAAACAAATTACAAATATACTCTAAGGGATTGAAGGTGAGTTATCAAAATGCTAATAGAATAAACTTAAATTGCTTAGGAGTAACTTCAGCATTTTATTAATTAAGATATTTTCAATAGAATACTTTTTATGTAAAATGAAATACTTTTATTATCTGCTTAGATGTAAAAATCAAAGTTATAACAAATAAGTAAAGTAAAAGTCCCTACTTTTAAGATAAACTTTAAGTTAAAAATCTAATAAAATTTCTATTGTATCATTACTTTTAAAGATTAAAAAGATTTAGAAGATTATTTGTTGTAGAAATATAATTTTTTTAATTAAACATAAATAAAACAAGAAGCTTCTCAACCATAGTCTATAAAAACACTTTTATTAATGTTCATGAGGGACGAACACTAAAATCTACGTAGTAAGCCTATTAAATGAAACAATTGAGGTACACATCAATTAGTTAAGAATAAATAATAACAGAAATTTAAATTTGATGCAGGTATCATCATATGCTTTTATATTATATTTTTAATTTAATAATAGCCAGTTCATATTTCGTAACAATAGATTAATGTGTTTATTTCTTAAATATTCATTATTTGGGTTTTAATTATTAGCCTAATAGAATTTAAGAGATATCGTTAATATATAAAATAAACGTTCTAATAATGCATTACTCTTTTTATTTGAGAAAGTGATACGAAGGGAGACTTTAAGAATATCACCTTTTCAATTTGTTCCTTTCTTTTCTTTGCTGACTATTTTTGTTTCTAATATTCCAATTTGAGAATTCTAATGGTATCGGTATAATGGTGGTAGTTCTTACGCTAACTTACTTAATATATATATTGGAATGCTATCACAATGTAGTTATAAAATACTTAGACAACATTAAAGGAGATACTGGAATTTCTTAATACTTCTAAGAAATTTTAGATGAATAGCCTTGTCTTTAATGGTATATCTGTGCTTTTTACAGAGACTTAAATGGATAAACAGTTGATAAAATGATAAAAACTTAGTTTTGAATTGACAGATTTGAAAATATTTACAGTCAACTATTCATCTCTGAATCATGTCTTATTTAAAGAGTGAACTTTAAAAAATAGATTCTGATAGATGATATAACTACTAAAAACATCCGAATAAATAAAAAAAAGTAAATAAAAAAGAACATTATGTAGATTTATTAGGCCTTTAATGTAGCAATAAAAGAAGAATTCACTTTAAGTACTTTTAATCCTCCTAACTCTCATTAAAATTAGAAACTAATAATTAAAGAAATGAAATGATGGCTGAAAAAAAGAATTTATTTATTATTCTCTTTCTTACTTTTATCTTGATTTTACAGAATGTATCTCAATCTTAATAGTGAATACTAAGAAGTTATTATAATCAAAAAGATTAACAGATATACCATGGATGTACCTAACATTACATAGAAATTTAGAAGCAAAGAAGACATTCCGAATTTTGTCTGATTTGAAGTAATAGATTACTAGATTACTTGCTAACTTAACTTAATTTAATTTATAATATTTCAGAGCGTTATCTACCTCTAAGATATATATCTTTCTACAATATTTAATTTAACTGTCATTAATAAAGTATCCCTTATAATTTAGTTTAAATTTTTATTAGTCAATTAATAATTATTTGTCAATTCCATTTAATTAAATAAAAAAGCTTTCATCTGACTTAATAAGTATGATTGTGATATTTATTTAAATTAACATTAATCTATCTATCTATCAATAAATACCACTAGCTATTAGACTTCAATTATTAAAATACAAGCAAAGCAAAAGTTTACTACTTAAGGGTTATTATTATATACTCTACTTCTTTTTAAAAATCTTATTATATAGTAAACTTAATGGATTGTTCATGTTCTTTATCAATTTACTAATATAAAGTAAACTCTAAAGCATATAATTTTTTTATTAAAATAAGCAAATTAGAAGAAGATCCAATTTTTCAGATGTGGAAAGCAATTTCTTGAAGATAGTTGGGATAGAATATTTCATATAACTGATATTAGCTAATTAAATTCCACAGAGTAGTTTAAATGACTTATTGATAATAGTTAAGATTAAGGATTTATTTAAGTATAAGTATAAATAATTAAGTTATAGAGGCATAATTTAATTTAAAATATGAGTGATTTAATTATTGTAAGTATTAAACTTCAGCCCGCTATACCATTAAGTAACGTTGGACGTCTTGCATGTGACTAAATCATTAAAAATTATTAAATGGAATCGTCTCTTGTGTTGTGGAATGAAAATGTATACTAAGTACTAGGTTTTTATGAAAATCAAAAGCCTCTTTTCAGTTTATAGCGTAATTATACTATATAGTTTACAAAGGTGAAGGTAAATTGGTGTTGTAAATAAGAGGAGAAATAATCCCTGATAGATAAAAAAGCTTTAATTAGTGGATTTTAACAGAATTCCTAGAAATGATTAAGCAAAGTTTTTAGATCAACAGAATTTTCTTTATTGGCACTTTATAAATGCCAGAGTACTAAGAACTCATCAACGCGTATTTTTTTATTTTAGCTAAAGTTAGATTTATCAAATCTCAGTGGGTCAGATAGAAAACAAATTTCCATTATTTAATATGGAAGAGTATTTTGAAGAAACGGGAATCATTAAGTCAATTAGAGATAATAAAAATACCGAACTGAACATAGCAGTAGTATTTATTTTAAATAATTTTGGATTGGATGAAGAAGATGCTCAATTTTTATATGATAATTTTACAAGTTCCTATTTAGCTTGATGCAGGCAACACTGAACTAAATATTTATAATCTTATTAATATTAACACTAAAATATCCTTATGCAATTATGCAAAGCAACTCCCTCTTATACTATTAACTTTAAATTAGTTAGCTTTAAAGAAATTAACTTGCCTAATGAAGATAAAGTAATTCGACTATAAAATTTCTTAAAAATAGAGAGATTAATAAGTAAACTAATTAATCATAATTGTTATTATTTATAATAGTTAAATCAAGCATTAAAGCTATGCTAAATACTATTTTCTCTGCTTTAAACTCCTGGCATTTACTACAAAAGCATACTCTAGTTGTGCTTGTTTTCGAGTATTATACTTTATATTTAAATTATTACCTAGCTTTGCCTTCATATTATTATTCAGTTGAAGAAGTAATATTAAATCTCTAGTGATTTTATGAATAATCAATTGGAGAGGATATAATTTGCATATTATCTGCATAAAAGAATTTACCCTCATATCTTTGTAAATTTTCTTATAAGAATTTATTTTCTTCTTATTCAAGTGGATAGCTCTATTAGCTTTAGTCTCTCATTGCATTAATATTATTTTGAGATGAGTAAAGTATTGTTTATTAGCTCATATAATCACTATAATCGTTCCTAAACTATTAAATTCCTTACAATGTAATGTCTCTTGATAGAAAAAATTCAATAAAGCTTTCATTTTCTAATGAATCGTTAAAAGAATCACTCTAAGAATTGTAACTTGAAGCTTATTAACTTTCTGGAATATCTTGAAACATCTCATGGTCACATGTTTTTCATTTCTTTCCACAAATATAGCAAAATTCAAACTTTCCTTAGCAGATTGGACTCTTACACTTAATATGATTGCACCCTTTTGTTCTTGAAACAATAGCATTGCAATTAGGACATTTTTATCATTATTAAGCTTTAACGAGATCTTAAAATCTAAATGAAGGATTACTCTTTTTCATACTTTTCTTGATTTTTATTATTTTCTATATTTTAATGTTTATAATCCTAGCAACGCTAATTAGTATGCTTAGCATTACATTTTCTACAAAAGCTATAATCACAATAAGGGCAATTAACATATTTTACATTTTACTCCGATATAAATACTTAATTACAAGAATGATTTAAGCAGAATATTCTAGCTTCGCCTTTTAAAGTTGGAATTTACTGAACTTAATACTTATGATATTTTTCTAAAATTTCTTATTAGCTTCTTAGTAAATATTCTACTTGTTTAGGGTTTATTCATTTTCCACAATCTTTTAATGGACATATTAAAGTGTCTTAAGTCACTTCTGCCTATTATATCTTTTGTTTAAGGTATTCAATTAGTCCTAACTCACAGAAAATATGTTTGCATAACTCTAACTGAATTCCAGCTTTTAGGTCATGTTCTTCCATACATATCTCGCATTAGAATTAGTCCTTAGTAATCTGCTACTAATTTTAAAGCTAATACATCTAAGTTTGATTTCTTTCATGCATTTATATTTCATATTGAAAATTCTATTTATCCTAAAAAGCAATATAAATTACACTTTCTTCTATTCTTTTTCCACAAAAGCAGAATATCTAATTTACATCACCTTTTCATTGGTTTTTGATTAATTATAGTATGCAAGGGAAGCATAAATAATGGTTACAAATCAATAATATTTGGTGTTGATTATTACAAGATTTATTCATACAGAATTGATTTGACTCTTGTATCTAAATTGTAGATGGTTTTAGTTTAATCGATATTTCTTTTTAATCTTCTCCTTTCTCTAGCAAACCTTAAGATAAACTAGAAAAAGATGCTTTTTTTTCAAATTTTTGCTGCTCAGCATTTTATTAATTTACTTATCTGTCTGTAATTGCTAGATTTGATATTTGATCTTGATTATTACAATGCTATTATTAAATGCTATCTAAGAAATTTTTGCTTTAAATAGATGACCATTAAAAATTTAAAGATGATTTCTAAGACGGAGTTATTTAGAAGATTTCTTCCCTTCTTATAGTTTTTTAAGTTAACTATTCCATAAATTATTTACTTTAATTTTAATTGTCATCTATACTCTAAATTAAGCTATCTATGCCTTATTCCTTTCGAGTTTCATTTATTTCTTATCGAAAAACTTATATAGTTTAGTCCAGTTAGTAATCATCATATCTGTCTTAAGAATTATTTTACTAGTCTGAAAAAGGAATAATTTCTTAATTTGACTAAATCAAAGTAATTTTATTTTATCTCTGCTATCTATTTCTTACTATTTGGTCGTTGCTATTAAGTTAATTACTGAAATTTTGATTCTTTTATATCATTAGAATATTATTTTACTATCTAGCTTAATTATCTTTATTTTCAATCATGTAGAGTTATGATTTTTAAGTTCTTTTTTCTTTGGTGCTCTTTTTAGTCTTAGCTATACAACATTATCCCATTTTTAATTAAAATAAAATAATAATTTATAAAATTAGATTTATTAGTTATCTAAGGTTACATTTATTTTATATTCACGAAATATAAATAGATTAAGCTTATTTTTTAATATTTGCTCATTCTTCTAAACTTCTACAAGCTGATATATCATTCTAGTTACTTTCTTTTTAGATAGCTACTTAGCTTCTTACTATTAAGCTATTGGCTTATTAATATCTAATTTTTATCTTTTTAATTGCTAGTTTTCTTTCCTTTCGATTTTTTATTCTTCCTTTAAGGTTTGTTATTTTTCTATCAATTACAAAGCAAAGAAATTACTTTTGAATACATGTTTAAGGTTATGAAATAGAGAGTAACGCCTTAAGTAGCTAAAAATAAACTTAATAATGAGAACTGGAAAAGGAAAAATCATAAGTGAAACTATATAATTTTAAGGGCATAATTATAAAGCAAAATAATCTTATACAAGCAGTTTATGCTCTAAGATAGATATAGACTTATGTTTCATTTGCTTATTAGTAGCAAGATACAATTTATATCATTTCATAATCAAAAATAATGACAATATTAACTAACAACAAAAGAGGGATGAAAATCATTTTAAGTTAAATCTAAAACTAATAACTTGATTTTACTCAATCACGTAAGAGGTTGAATTACAGGTTACTAGTGAATTAGTTTAAATTGAGCGGGTTCAATTCTCTGCTTCGTAGATTTACAAAATGACTAGCAAGTTACAATAGAGAAGTTGATATTAATATAAATGATGGATAGAAATAATAATAATAATCTAGGTTGCTTATTTTTGCATAATTTAAAGAAAAGAATTTCATAAAGTTTGCAAGACTCTATTAGATTATTTATCTTCTGATTTAATATGCTTTAACATGCTTTAATTATAAATATTTACAATTTAAAATTAATTATTTTATTAAGCCTAACTTTTAAGATTTTTAATTTTATTACTTTTTAATTTTTTATACTTATAAATCACTAATAAAAGTTAATCTAGGTTAATGACTTTCAAAGTTAAAACTAGTAGATCAATAAAACTAAAAATAAAACATAAATATTAAAGCAAAAAAACTTGGATAAAAGCAGATAAAATTAGTTGCTAGAAATTGTTAAAATAATAAAATTAAAGATTTTAAGAAATAAATATATTGAAATGCTTAATTTTTATAAGTCTTTTTATTTCTCTTGGTATAATTAAAGAAAGATACTTAAAGATTAACTTATATAAAATATAGGGTAATTTATAAATATTATGCTTAGATTATTATTTTATTAAATAGATAAATTTCTAAAAATTAATAATTGCTATTTAAAGGAAACTATACAAATTTAATTATTTTAATTGGACGTTAAACCAAAGGTGTTTTATGAATACTTGATATTATTAAAACCTTTAAGTAGTTAACAATATTGGTAAGAATATTTAGGTTAGTATAATTATAAATCTTTATTTAAGTATATTTTATATTAGATAAATATTATTAAAATAATCTACATCATTACTTAAAATTTACCCATTATATAATACTTTTTGCTATACCCTTTTAGCGGAGGATATGTTTAATTGATTATAAGAGAGATTTTTTTTCCTTTATTAACTCTTAAATAGTTAGTAAACTTTTGTATATACAATATATTATGCTATTAATGTATATTATCTATAATTGTTCTGAGAAATGTCAACCATATTCTAATTATATTTTTCATTCTGAAATTTATTTTTTAGCATGATTTATCATAAACACAAAAATTGCTTTACTTTAACTTAAAGTTAATAAAGCCTTATATTAGAACATGTATTGGAGATAAATATTAATTTAGAATTAATAGACAAAATAGCTATAGGAAGCAATTTTGTTTATTTAATAAAACTTTATATTTGAAAACTGTTGATTTGCTTCTTTTCATACTGCTTATTACTTTTTATCTTTCTTACTATATCAAGGCCTATTTTCCAGATTTTACATCTTTGCTAAAATATATTTATTAATTATTAACTATAAATAATACAGAGATAGGTTACTTTACATTACTTTATTATAAGCGTTTATCATCAATACAAAAAATCCATATATAAAATTGAAGGAATCATTTTCAGCTTTTAATATAAAAAAACTAGATCTTGTAAGAATCGAAGAAATAAACAAATCTATAAAATTATAAGAATTTATTTTTTACTTAAGCACTTTATTCCTTATTATTACTAAAGCTTCACTAGTTATTCTCATATTGTTTATTTTAGATCTTAACTTTTTAGTTACTTTTAATTCATTATCTTAACTTTCGTGCTTTAGCTTTTATTTGTCTTACTTGTCTTATTTTTCTTATTTGTCTTATTAGTTCTTAAGCTTAACTAGTTTTTTGCTTTTAGCTTCAATAACAGATAATTAAGGTATACTAAAAGATTTAAAACTGAACTAATTTCTAAACCCTGCTTAATTAGAATTTACTTTATTCTTTTATTTATTTATTTTCTATTTCATTGTTTAGACTATTTCCAAAAAATAATCCTAAGGTCTTAAAGACACAGAAAATAGACTATTCATATAAATAAAAAACTAAGAGTTAAATAATTTTATAATAAATTGATAGGCTTTATTGATTTAATTGCTAAGAATAGAATTAAGACACATAACTGAAGCGCTATTTATTGTACTATTTTTATTAAATATATCTAGATTAAAAAATCTTAGGCATTTCATCAATGAAAGATTTCAAAAGCTGATACTATCAGGTATTAGTAAAATAATTATTTCATTAAGAAAGCATTTTCTACAAAGTAGTAATTAGTTTAATATATATAACAATTAGGATGCTAAGAAAACAAATTACTAAAAACAGAGAAGAATAAACATAAAAAGATTTTGATTTAGCCAATTTCAAATGATATTATCTGGGGTTTTATAGTTCCATGTTCATAATATAAGACAGAGAATTTTTAATCTAAAGAATAAAATTTGAGTTAATTTTTCACCATTCAATGAAAGGATCATCAGCAGGACGAATGGCTGGAGATAATGTATCACTATCAGGGTACTATGAAAAGTTAGAAGTATCAGATGGACTCTTTATAATTGGCTTGTAAGGGGCTTCAATTTATTTAGAAACTAACTTTGTCCAATCTAATCCAGCAAACCATCGATGATTCTTAATGTCATTTACTCCATTTTTAAGATTTCCATAACGCTTTGATAAGTCAGCTACAAGCAAGTGTTTTACCAAGGATTTTGCATTTTTATCGAAATTTCTAGGGAAACGTACTTTCCCTTTTAAAATTTTCTAATATATAGCCATTGGGTCTTCATCTGTAAACGGATCTATACCTGCTAGCATTTCATAAATCAATATACCTAAAGTCCACCAATCTACTGGTTTACCATGTCCTTTGTTAAGAAGAATTTCAGGGGCTAAGTACTCTGGTGTTCCGCACAATGTATATGTTCTGGACTCAACAACCTTTGCGAATCCGAAATCTGTTAGTTTAAGAAAACCAGTTCCATCAATAAGGAGATTCTCAGGTTTTAGATCTCTATAAATAATGTTTTTAGAATGCAGATATTCAAACATAAGAGTCACTTAGGCTCCATAGCATCTAGCGTGCAAACTATCAAGCTTTCCAACGGATCTTAAGTATGTGAAAAGCTCTCCACCTCCTACATATTCCAAACAGAAATACAAATATCTTTCATCTTATGAAAATCCATAAAGATTTACCAGAAAAGGATGCTAAATATTACTAAGGATTGTATGCTCAGATATTATGTGATCAACTTATTTCAAACGCAAAATTTCAGCTTTTTTCAGAATTTTCATTGCAACATACTCTCCAGTGTTTTTATTTTTTGCGATTCTTACACGACCAAAAGAACCTGTTCCTACAGTTTACATCAATTCAAAGTCTTAAAGTCGAAGCTTTTAGCTCGGCATATTGTGTTTTTACTTTTTAAATATGGTTTTTTCTCCTAATAACACTAAAAATGGGTGATTAAAATAAAGTAAAGGAAGCCTTTTTTCCAACTCTCACAAATATTTAAGGGTATAAAAAAGGGCAGTGACTTGTAAATTACTAGTGAGTCTATGATCGAACTCTTTTTTTTAACTTTTAGATTAAAAACAAAAGCAAAGGAAAACAGTCTGCTTCAGTTAAAGTCAATAAAAATTTTTCTAAAAGCAATATTAAAACCAGTTTACGCCTAGCTATTTTTTAGTCCTAGTTAGTAGAAATCAAAGCTGAAGTCCCTTTAAAAAATGTATGTTCATTAGAGCAAAGCTTCACCATATATAAGGAAATGGACAAATTCAATTATATGTTAGGAGTGAAGAAGTAAATAAAAAGAGATCTACAATGATAGATAGGATATAACTTTGGAAACAAACTAAAATATCTGATGACTAACCTTTAATTGCAGATTGATAATAGAAGAAAAATCGATTACACTCTGTATTTCACCAAAAGCATAATTGCTGCTAGTTTTAAGTAAGCCTTTCAATTTAAATAGATTTCAATGAAACGATTTTAAAATTATGTTACCAATGATTTTGAACTTAAAAATTGGACTTAAGAATTCTTTAATTCTAGGAAGTTTAGCTATTACTTTATAAGTTGCTTTCAATCTGGTAAAAAAACTATTTCCAAGCTTAATGTAGAAAAAAGAGGAAAGACAATAGAAATGAATAAAAATTTAAATTATTATTTGAAATTATATTTTAAAATTACTGAACTTTAATTATTTCTACTTCACTATTGCATAATTTTGCTTTATTCTTACAGATTTTACTTTTCTATTTCTAGAACTGATTGAATAGAAATATTAATTAAAGTCAATTACATTTATAATAATTATTAAGGTGTTTGAAGTAGTAACAAGATAATACGTCTAAATAAATATTAACTCATTTTTCTTCTTTATTTAATTTTTACTTATCAAATTTGTGAAGGTAACTTGGCTTCTGATTCTCAATCTTATTACTTAAATTTAATAATAGATACACTAAATATTTATTATTCATTTTATTTGGCGTCTCATTATGCATAGTTGTTAGGAAAATACTAAAAAACAGATGAAAATATTGATTTTAGAGATGGTATCGAATGGTAATATACTTAATTTGTACTAATTACTCTTCGCTTATTAAGTAACGAAATAATAAAGTAAAATTAAGAATTGTAAAGACAATTTTTTACTTAAAAACTATATATTAAAGCTTAATTCATTCTTTAAAAGATTCAGTTATTGCTTGTTGAACTGTTTTAGAACATATACCAAGACCAATTCTGTAAGCTCTTTGAATTTCCTTGTGTTGCAGCTTGTCCAAAGATAGCTTCTAGAATTTTGACTCTTTTAATTTTCTCTATTTATGTACGAATTATTTCTGATTTTTTTCTAAAGCACTTTAGAATTCCATAATATTGGATATATTTCTATACCGATATTTATCACTAATAGTATGTAAGGTGTCTTATTATGGTTAAGTCTCATCATTGTTAACTGGTAAGAATTGTGATTCTTACGCTTTATTTTATACAGCCACTTTTTTATTTTTGGAAATTTATCTGAAACTCTGTAACTTTTTCTAAATAAACTAATTGTTAGTTTACCTTTCATTGAGAGGCTTAAAAAGTTGATTTCGTTATTGTTCCTTTATTTTCAAGCTTATTTATTTAATTTCGTCACATGGATTTTCAGATAGCATTTAATGAAAAGTTTCTTTCATACTTTTCTATAGCGAAATCCTTTTAAATCAAACATTCTTCTCTCTGGCAATGCTTTCCTACAAATCGAATAGTTCTAGTAGAATTATAATGTTATACCTTGCTTTTGTTATAAGGTTTAGCAAATGTTTATTTATCTCAAAGTTCATAAGTTTCCTTTCTTGATGTTTTGAATTTTGCTAATAGGCAAACTGGAAGAAAGCCTTTTTCAAATCAGCTAGAGCTATTCTAAGTAATCCTACATTTTCTTAAAAAACTTTTAGTTCATTGCTAATAAATCTCGACTAATTTCTCTCTGTTAAGCACTATGAAGGTTAAGGAGAATTGACGAATAAAATCTATGTGATTTCTTGCACTAACATAATTGATTCCTCAAGCCTAGTATTAAATTCTGTTTAGTTCCAAAATTTACTCTACTAGAAGTATAAAATTCCCTTATCGTACATCTCTTGCAGTAACAATTTAGTTTTTGAGCATAAAATTTAAATTTCAGCCTTAAGTAAATAAAGCTATAAATCTCTACTTTAAGACAATTCTTTTGGATGCTTTTGGTATATAGACAATTCCTTAATTTCTTTTCGTTCCTCTTATCTTAAAGCTCATTTCTAATATCTTTAAGGAGGAGAAGCTTTATCTTTTTAAAGAGTTGAGCTATTAATAGAGACTAACTACATAAAATCTTATGTGGACTATTTCATTATTTCTTAACTCTACTTTTCATTCTTTAAATTAGCGATGGCTTCAGGATTAAGAGTTTTTCTAATAGCAATCATGCAGATTGCTTTAAGAAATTAATCAGCTTTAAATGATCTCTTTTTGGAATTTCTCATGTCAAAGGACAAACTTTTGTTATTTTGAAACAATTTTTTAACAAGTGCCTAAAAGGAAATTGTTTTCTTTCTTCTTATAGATTGATCCTCAGCTTGAATATTCACAAAAGCATCCTAGTTAAAGCCTTCTTTTTCCTATAAATTATCATATTACATATTTTGATTCATTTGGCCTTCCCTTTCAAGCTAACTTTACTTCTTTAACTTGGGCGAAACCATTACCTCGGTTAGAAAGCAACTTTACCCTCTATTCTTTTTATAAATTTTAGATGTAAAGTCAAAAGATTTGCTTCTAGAACTTGGTCTTGAAGTTTAAATGGAAATAGTTTAGCTTAAGGATTCTGGATTAATTTTAGATTTATGGCTTTAATTATCTTCCATAATAATTAATATGTGATTTATTGTTAATAATTCCTCTTTTTGCTTTAGCATTCCAATTATTACTTTAATTGATGGACCTTATAACTTTCCTTATTATGAATTTTGTTTCATCGCCTTATATCTAATGATAATAATAACGATAATGTATTTTACTCTTAATGAGTCATTTTATAGAAAGGTTAATACTATTTTCTAAAATAAAGTTAATAGTTATCTTATTTATTTTACAGGCTTCTATTAAGTTAGAGGCTTCGTAAGTTAGCCTTTTCAATATTGTTTTTCGTCAACAATAGTTATAAAGATAGCTTTTATTAATAATTTTACTATTTGCATATAGCATATTTCGCTTAAAATGTATTAAAAGACATAATTATATCAATTAGTATATTACAGGATAAATTTCTTTTGTAGGTTATTAAAATAGAAGAAAGAAGCTAAATAGAGAACATAATACTTATAATGTGTTCTAGATAAATATCTATAAAAGCATTATTTAATCAAACTTTCTGTTCTCTATATATTGCTAGCTTCTCTAAATCGTAGTCTTCTAATTACCTTACAAAAGCTTCGTTTATATCTACTCTTACTTTCGCCTTTTTTAGATGTGTTAGACCTTCTCTAAATGCTATTTTTTACTTTCCAATGAAATATGCGAGAACTAAAGTGGGAGATCGACTTTTGCCTGCAATGCAATGGATCAAGACGGCTCCGTTATTATCAATTGCTTCAGTTATAAATCTGTTGGTTATTCTAAAATATTTCCTTATAACTTCAGAGTGACTGTCATAGCAAGGAATATCTAAATATTTAAAATAGCGAGTTCTTTTGAAATACTCAACACAAGAAACATTTATAATATGGGAAACTTTCAAATCTAATAACCGACGAGTGCAATATGCTGTTTCTAAGCAACCGATATAAATCCCAGGAAATACTTCGATTATTTCTGCCTCTTTCATAGATACATTACATGGAGTAGTGCATCCACAGAACTATGAATGAGGAAATCTTCCACATTTAATATTTTCCTCTTCATCGTCATAGAATCTTTAGCTATTTTCACTTTCTTCTTCCATTATTATCTTAGTATCTATATTTAATCTTAAATCTATTTTCAACTATGACAACACTAACTCTTTTTAAATCATAATACTCTGGAGCCATTAATGTTATAATTAGCTACCTGTGTTCTATTTTTATATCGTTAAATCTAAATAAATTTCAACTTCATACTGAAATTAAATTTAGTAATAGCTTATTTTCCTCTCTAATACTATTTATCTGGCATTAGATACAAGCAATAGTTTAATCTTCAAAAATTTAGAATGTCTTCTAATTAGCATGTAATATTAGATACTTAATGAAATGCTAAGTGTACTAATATTTTGATCTAAGCAAATTTAAATTTAACTATGATTAAGTGAATATATCTATATCTTAATACTCTTTGCTATAGACTAGTTTAAATCAAACTTTTGCTTTATCCACAAAATTAATAGAAATCTCTAGCATTAGGTTATAATATTCATACTTATCTTCATTTTTAACTTGGTATAAAGGATATCTAAATAATTAAAGATATTAAAGTCAAGATCATCTTTACATAGTTTAATTAAATTTTTCAGATCTTTTAAATGTTAATAGAAAAGGTAAAAGAGAATTTAAGATGTTTGAATCAACTAAAATTTAAAGGAACAATGCTATTTTAATCTTATTTGATAAATTTGATTTTAAATAGTGATCTGGTTTGCTTAGCTTCAATAATCATATGAATTTCTTATTATTAACTCACATTAGTTTTATTCGGCTAATTGGGTTACGATATTTTATAGTATTACTCTTACCTTTTATTACTGCAAATTTAGAAAATATGCTTCTTTCTATCTTTCTATCTTGCTATTTCTATTTAAATCTTTAATGCATTTCTCTAGTTTAACTCTCATAAATTCTTATTTATAATATGGTTAAATGAAAATATTACTGATACTAAAATGTTTAGCATTATGAGAAGTAAGGTTAGTTACTTAAATGTATTTTATCTTTCTTAATAAAAAGAGTTAGCTAGATATTTAAAGAAATGCTGTTATATTAATGCAATTTTCATTATATTCTTTATTTTGTTTTATTATGAAATATAATCAGAAATACTTAAGTTACAACACACATGTCTACCTTAACTTTAAACATTTATTCCCTTTTCTTAAAATTAAATAGTGTTCCTTTCAGTTTTTATTAAGTAGTATATATTATATTTGTATTCGCTTAAGCATAACTTTAATTAAAAAGCAATAAATTCGATTGATAATAAGTTCTAATGTATTGATTATTATAGATTTAGAGGAAATAGATATGGAAATACTTGAATAGAAGTAGAATAAAGTTATTAATCTATTTCAATGTTTATTTTCATTTTTTCTAATTATTTTCTTCCTTTTCAAATTCTAATTTAACTATCTGCATATGTTTCTACTGGTTCTACTCATTCAAAGTAAAAACAGAATATAGCACTCCACCCATAGCTGTAAGCATAATTCCAATAACTGTTTTATAATTGTAATTTTCATTCATAATTCAGATACTTAAAATAGTTTATGGAATTATTTTGCTCTAAGATACTATTTCCTTTCCAATAGGACTCATGCTTTTTATCAAAAGTACTAGTGATAACTACCAGAGTACACAGATGAGAGACACTAATACTAAGATTCATATAATATAGCTACTTTCTAAGTTTCTTAAATTTTATTCAATTTACTGGAATTCCAAAATGAAAGTAGCAAAGAAGAACAGGAAAATGCAAATAACAGTCTAATAAAATAAAATATCATAAGAGTTGAGTACCTTATTAAGTTGATTTCTCATCTTTAGTTGTTCTTGCTCTTATAGAACTTTCTTTAAAAAGATTATCATTAGTCCATTCAATATAGTGCTTAAAAGACAGCATGATATTCCTATTATTTTGTAATAGAAATCCTTTGGAATTATCAAAGTTATTTCTTACTCCTTTTATACAATTTAAGTTTATTCTTAAGAAAAGTCCATTGAATCGACTTCTTCACGTGAGTCTTCTTAAATTATGTAAGATTAAGAAGTTATTATTGAGCCTAGAAAAACTAATGAGCATGCTATTGATCTTCGGAAAGAAACATACTCCTTCAAAAAGATTTTTCCAAAAATAGCTAACCATATCTAAAGTATAATTATACTTACTATAGTTGTAGCTCTTATTATAATGAACAGGCTCAATTAAAGTCTTATTAGAGACAACATATTTAGCAGAACATTGAAAAAATACATTAAAGATACCAAAGCGCATGTTTTAACGTTACTCCAAAAGTAGTTCAGATTTATTTTATAGGGAACTCCAGATAAAATTGAGATTAGATGTTAGATTATTAAGAAACTTAGCGTACCTGCTTATTATACAGAACATAGAGTCATAGGATATGCGAACCCGTTATTGAATACTTATTTAAAAAATGTTGATTATATTATAGCCATAGCAACGTAGAAACCTCCGTATAGCAGAGCCTTTACATTAGACATCTTTACTAGATCTAATAAACAAACAAATTCTATTAAGATAAATATAAATTTAGCATGCTTAGTTATTTAAAATCATAATGATAGTTTAAATCGTTTATATAACTTAACGTTTTAGATGATTAGTCATTATAAAGTAGCAGTTCTGCAAATTTAAGATTTAGCATTTTTTATTTGATCAAAATGAATTATCTCCTTTATATTTAATTGGATGGCTTTCTTAATTAGGATTTATCTGTGACAATAGATATTTTAATCTACTCTTTATATGTTTTAAATTTATTTCGAAAGTCACTGTTATTTCTAATCTTTTGTCATTGTGAATCATTTTAGCTTTTAATTTCCATATGGAAAATAAAGTCAAATATGAAAGCTATAGAATTAAAAATTAAATCTAAACTATTAAAAATGGAAATATAATAGTTAATTAGTATGGTATTTGCTTTATTAATCATAAGGTTTATATTTATGCTTTGCTTTCCTCGTTGAGGTAAAATTAGATGAAAATTTATCATTATAAAATAGAATTTAAGCAAAATATATTTAACTAAGCAATAAATGTAGAAATAAATTATATGAAACTCTTGCAATATCACTTCTTTTGAGTTATATAACTATGGTTAAGAGCTATAGTAAAATTACTTCTCATAATTAAAAATAAAACAGTCTAAGTATATAATTTACTTAATAATTACTTTATTGCTATATTTTAAAGTTATTTTCCAGTTTACCTATTTCTAATTTTGTATTCTTTCTATTTAAGTTGCTTATACTAATAATTTAAAGTTATAATTATGCTTTAAATTAGTAATTAGTTATATCTAGAACATATCTAATGGATGGATTAAAGATTATTGAAGTATTCAATATTTTTACAAATAGATTTTATTCTTTTAAGTTGGAAGGTCTATTATATCAGACTATTCTTTAACTAGACTCTCAATTCTGCTAGTTAAACTTTAGTGTTTTATTAATGTTTTGAACAATTTTAAAAAATATAATTAAATGTAATGATTCTTTTGCCATAACTTTAAATATTAATCCTTATTTCATTTTTTTTAACTATTAATTTTATAAAAAGTTGGATTAAGTTTTCAGACAAACTCAACCATTACGTCATCAACTGCTACAGTGCTTCCTGGCTTAACATAAACTTTCTTAATAGTTCCTGGTTTTTCGCTCTTTATAATGTTCTACATTTTCATTGCCTCAATAACCAGAAGTTCTTAGTCTGAGATTACTTCCTAACCCTCTTTTACTGCCACTGATTTAACAGCACCTGGCATTGGAGCTAAAACTTCTTTGCTAAGTTTATCAGTTTTAAGTACGGGAGCATGCTACAATAGCTCAAATTATTGTAAAGTGTAAACGAATGCATCTTCTAGTCCTCCTTTATATTGCAACTTTAATTTGATATTTGATTTGTCAAATATCTAAATGGTTTCCCCATCTACTATAATGCTTGGACTTATAACATCCCATTAGACTGGTATTGTGTGACTTCTTATTCCATGAGGAGCTGGCTCTTAATGACTAACAATTCCACTTGTAATTTTATCTCCTTAAAGTAAGCAAGAATAATATGTATCTCTCATATGTATCACATAGTGTAATAACTCAGACTTTGGCATCTTTTCTTTTTCTCTGAAAAGAAAAGCTGCTACTTCTGCTAAATGGCGTCTATCTTCTTCTGGTAATTTACTAACTTTGTAACCCTAAGGCCAAGTTTCTTAAATGAATTTTGTAGTGTAGTTTCCTTCTTCAAAGTTCTTATTGCTAAGAACGTCTCTGCAGAAAATGATATTATGACCTACACCTCTAATGACGTATTCTTCTAAAGCTTATTTTAGTTTAGTAATTGCAATATCTCTAGTTTCACCATGAGTAACAACTTTACTAATTATAGGATCGTAGAACACTGGAATTTCATCTCCTTCAAAGACGCCAGAATCAACTCTTACATTTTAAGGCTCACGATAATAAGTTAGATGACCAACACTTGGAAGAAAACCTTTTAATGGATCTTCAGCATAAATTCTAGCCTCAACAGCATGTCCATTTATTTTAACTTTGTCTTAAGTTATTGATAGATGAGATCCAGCTGCAATTTTAATCATTTCTTCTACCATATCAACACCAGCAACTAATTCTGTTACTGGATGCTCTACTTATAATCTGGTATTCATTTCAAGGAAATAGAAATTCCTATTTTTATCAACCAAAAACTCCACTGTTCCTGAAGATTCATAGTCAACACCTTTAGCTAAAGCTACTGCTTGTGTTCCCATTTTCTATCTTAGTTCTGGAGTAATGAAACATGATGGACTTTCTTCTATTACTTTCTAATTTCTTCTTTGAACAGAACATTCTCTTTCTGGAAGATAAATAACATTTCCTTTAGAATCTCCTAAAATCTAAAATTCAATGTGCCTTGGTTCGACTATGAATTTTTCAATTAAAAGAGAATCATTACCAAAGGCATTGGCCGCCTCATCTTTAGCAAGCCTATAACTTTCTAAAAGTTAACTATCATTCCATGCAATTCTCATTCCTTTTCCACCACCACCAGCTGTAGCTTTAATCATTACTGGATATCCGATTTCAGTAGCTACTTCTTTTGCATGCTTTTCGTCCTTAATTTCGCCTACAAATCCTGGAATCATGTTGACTCCTGCTTTTCCTGCTATATGCTTCGATTCAATTTTATCACCCATTGCAAGAATTGACTTAGCACATGGTCCTATGAATTTAATACCATTATCTGCTAAACTAGCTGAGAAATTAGTGTTTTCCGATAAAAATCCATAGCCTGGATGTACTGCATCTACTTTATGATCAATACAAACCTACAAAATTTTATCAGCTCTCAAATAAGATTCTTTAGAAGGAGCAGGACCAATGCACACTGCTTCATCAGCTTCTTTAACATGCCTAGCTCTACAATCTGCTTGAGAATAAACAGCCATTGTCTTTATTCCTAATTTTTTACATGATCGCATGATTCTACAAGCTATCTCACCTCTGTTAGCCACCAAAATCTTAGAAAACATTTTTATTTACTTTATTAAAAAGCCAGTTAAATATCAAGCTTTTACTTTAATTTCCTTATTTAAATCATTTTCTACACTTATCTTATCATCATTGCCTCCACTTCTTTTCAGTTTAATAATCTCTCTTTCCAGCAAATGCAGCCTTCCTAACTTCCTCTTCCTATAACCAACATCCAATATTGTAAACTTGTCAATCTTAACTTTCAATGCAAGAACTTGAAAGCAATTAAAATGAATAATAAAATATATAAAGATGCAAGGAGTAACTATTTTGCTTACAGATATTTGCTCATCTTAAAATCACATATAATAGTACTATAAATTCTACTTTAATTATCCTAAATAATTATTATATTAAGCCTCTTTATAAGCTTATATAAGAAGCTTATAATTATTCAAATATTTATTTACTGAGAATCTATCATTTTTGAATTTCATTTGCTCGTTTTCGCTATATCTTGATAGATAAAATAACTGCTTTATAGAGCTTACCTCTTCAATTTATCAGGTTTATACAAACAAGCTAAAATCTTAGTAATTAATCTGTATGAGGAATCTCATATTGAAGCTAGTAAAATAGCATAATTAATGTTAACTTACTTTTAGTAGTTACATAATAATATGAAAAAGCTATATTCCTAAGTTATGAGGATAGTATTAATGCTAGGCGTCTCTAAATAAGTGAATAATACATTCATTTCCCTTTATTATAGCAAATTAAATTAATTTACTTGCTTATTGATTAAGTTTCTCTTTATGTAGCTTAATTATGAACTCATTTAGTCAGAGCTTTTGCAGAGAATTTATCTTAGCTTGGTTTTATTAAAATCTTAGTATACTGAAATGGGTATAGGCTATTATGTGCTTGCTGTATTTGGATATGAATTTAATTTATAAGCTAGCTATTTACTATACTTAATAGAATCCTTAAATGAATTATGATTAAAATAAGTTAGTGGAAAAAGCTTAATGCATAAAGCCTGGCTAATGTTATTAGCTATTAATAATTAAATAGGTAAGTTTAACTAGAACATGAAGCGTAATAGTCATATATATATTGCTAATGATGCTAGATAATAGACATCACAATCTTATATTTAATAATGCATATAGCCTTAACTTTAAGTACTTTATTAAATAGTAGAGCATAATGGTTAACTTAAAACATATTCAATTAGTAAAATTGTAGAAGTTTTATCAATTCAAATTAGGGAGGAAGCCACTCTCCATTTACTTTCTTCGTTATGAAACTATCAATATTAATGCAGATGCTAAAAGAGCTATTGCTATTTGCTTACTAATAAAATAAAAATAGAATATATTAAATAGATGAGTTAGTTGATTATTAGCGAGTATAGATACTCTTACATGGAACTATGGTATAATTGGAGAATATCATCTATTATTATAAAATGAAAGGTTTCTAGTTGCTATAATTATTCTCTTATATTGCTTGTAAATCTAATTAAAATTAATTAAAACTAGAATCTTTACTTATATTTTTGACTTATTACGTATATTAATCTAGCTTATCAAATGTATAGACTTAACATTATTTTTCCATTGCTTTTTATAAACAAGCGACTATAATAGGAAATATTTCCAATTCTAAGTAATAGAGTAATTATATACTCACATGAAAAATAATAAGTAACTTATCTATTTTACTTCCATATCTTTAAAACCTTCCTAATGACAGATTTAGAAGGATATAACGTAAATTACAAGTATTTCATTTTTTAATTATAGCATGCAAATAATAAAGGATCTGAGCCAAAAGATCCATACACCTATTTAATTCTTTAATCATTAAAATGCTTTAGATTATTGCAAGTATGGTAAAATAAGCAATTTAAAAGGTACCAAAACAAATTATTATTGCTAACTTAGTATAAAAGAGAAATCAAGCAAAATAAAATAGCTTTGATGCATAGGATAAAACTAGAAGCATCTATCATGATTTAAACTACTTCTCTGAATGAATGAGATAATGCATAGGAATTTGCTAACAGCATTGTATAAAGTAGTTAGAAAGTTTAAATGCAACTTAATTTAATATCAAGATGATAAAAAGAGGAAAGAAGAGAAGGACTCATAGTATTTATCAAGCATGTTTTATATTTGATAATTAGGTAAATTTAAATAGAGTCTTAGACTTAATTATAAAAACCATTTTATTCTAACATTTATAAAATGTCTGTGAAGCTTTAAATAATTCCCCTCCTTTTAGCTTTAATATTTACTTTGCTTAACTTCGTAGAATATAATAACTTGAGCTTTATGGATTAGTAAGAAGTCTGCACTAAAGAATCTCACTGCAATGAAGAAAAGACATTTTACACTACAATTTTGAAAATATTGAGTGCACTAATTCTAGGGATAAGTATACTGTGCATCTAATTTACTCACTTTAGAAAAATTTGGATTCCAGTTATTCTTTCCTATTTACTTTAAGCTGCAGGCTAACTTAGCGAAAGATCAAAGCAAAACTTTTTATTTAGCTGCTAATCTGTGGCTTTATTAGTTTTTCTAGTATTGGACTGTTTCCCTAAATCTTAACGCGTTCAAACTAAAAGTGATAGCGAAGGTCTGTCTTTCAAACTTTAATTAAAAAACTATTATGAGAATGCTTAAGACGAAAGTCTCTAGCTATTGTTTGGAATTTTAGACAGAAGTAAGCAAGGAGGGATTTCTCTGGATAACCTAAATTATGTTCTTTTTTCTGCTTTCTCAGTTTTTGTTTCTGAAAAAGAAGTCAGAAAGCTGCTTGCGTTTGCTGATTCGAATAAAGACGGATTAATCGACTATAAAGAGTTTACCAGAGCATTCTAGAACAAAAACAGTTTAGAAAATCAATGGAATAGATATCTTAAGAGTCTACTTACCTTAGAAGACACTAAAATGACTATCTGGATCTAAAACTTTTCAGAAAGTATATAGAATGACAAGTAACTAAGTACTTATTTCTAAGTTAGCAACATTTAAAGTTTACTAAGAAACAAAATTAATTACATAGTCTAGAGCTTCTAGAAAGAAAACAAGGGAGAAAGAACTTTGATATAGATTCACAAAAACTTTAAAATAAAGCCTTAAATCTTTGAAAAATTTGAAACTTTAGCTGCATAAGCTGCCAACTAGAGTCTTATCCAGAGTACTTTGATTTAGTCTATGTCATAAAATTTGAGGAGATTTAGGGATTAAGTTTCTATTTGGATTTCTTATGATGATATCAAAATAGTTAAAGAGTCTTTTGGAAATTTCTTCTCATCGGGAGATGAATCTCATATCAAAAACTTATTCAAAGTATTCTGTACGCATGGTCAAAGTAATTTTACCAAAGAAGATTTGTAGCATATAATGAAGGCAGCTTTTTCCATCTTTTTCACTTAAAAGGAAATAGAAGACATGCTTGATGAGGCAGACACAGCTAAAACAGGAATAATAGATTAAGAGGAATTTACTTAAGTACTTAAGAAGATTTAATAGCAAAAGAACTATTCTAGTTGGTAAAAATTAGGACTCTTTAATTCCTTGGGAGATGAAGGCATAAAAAAATGGATAAAACTATTTTACGAACTCATTCAGAAGGATCAACTTCTTTCTAGCTGGTTTAAGGGTAAAGAAGTTAATAGGATAGTGAAATAATAAATTATGTTCATGACATCTTCTCTTGGAAGTCCTGAACCTTGGACCGGAAAATCTCTATATGAGATTCATAAGCATCTTAATATTACTCAGGAAGTATTTGCCAAATATACTGATCTAATCGAAGAATCGGCACTAAAATCTGGCATACCTCAACGTTTTGCGACTTCTATAAGATAAAATGTGTAGCAATTTGAAAATAAAATAGTAATTAGGTCTATTACCCTTGAAGAAATTGAAATGGCCAAGAAATCTTTCTATGATTTTTTCACAAAGAAGGACAATTCAGCTATTAAGCAATTATGAAGTATTTTTGATAGAAGCAAATAGAATGAGATTGGAAGAAACGAATTCAGAGAAATTCTAATAGCCACCTTTGGAGTTTTTATTACGCTTTAGGAAATAGACGATATGCTTTAAGAAGCAGATTAAAATAATAGTGGATCTATACAGTACAATGATTGGGTTTAAGTTCTAGCTAAATATCGTAAATAAGAAATAACTAACTCAGGATGGGGAAAGCTTGCTCTAAGTGAGTTAATGGACTAGTAAAAAATAGATATTTGATTAGATAATTTTGCTTTACTCATTCAATAGAATTAGCAATTATCTATCTATTTCGAAAACCAAAACATACGCCAAATTTTAGCTAAAAAGATTAAATATATGCTATCAGCTATGGGAGGACCAAATCCTTGGTTTGGGAAAAGTGCATACAACATACACAGAAACTTAAAAATACCTAAATAAGTCTTCAATACATTTTTGGATCTAGCAAAATAAGCTGCAATAGAAAGAGAAATAGATCAAGATATAACATAAGCAATAATCTTTAATATTTCATAATTTGTAAGAGCGATCACAGTTAATTAAGTTACACCTGAGGAACTTTAAGAAATGTAAAAGGCACTTCTGAACTACTTCTTACATCATGATGAATAAGGCATCTAAAAAATTTTCCAAATCTATGATTAAGAGCAGAATGGCAGCATAAGCAGAAACGATCTATCTTTTCTATTTTTCCATACTTATTCTATTTTCATTTCAGAGCAGGATATTGATCAAATTTTAAATGAAGCTGATTAGCTACAGAATGGAACTATAACTTAAGCAAAATTCATTGAAGTTGTCAATAGATTTAGGGATACTTAAGCAGAAAATAATTGAAGCAGTCTAAATATTTTAGAAATGGTAGGAAATTAAACCAAAATAGACTTATGGAGATAACTTTAGGTAAATAAAATATAAAAAAGCCAAGTATTGAATAAATACTTTGAAGGCCATAACATCGATTAACTATTGAAGAAGTAAATATCCTATATATCATAAGAAGTAAACTTATCATTAAAGTAACTCAATAAGTAAGTATTTGAAGCACATAAGGGTTTGAAGATTAGCTAAAGTGTTTTTAATCTATATTTGGAAATGTCGGAATAATCCGCTATCGAAATTGGTATTCCATAAGATTCAATCAAAATAATGAGAAAAAACTTGGAAAAGTTCAGACCTTTCGTAGTTATAAATTACGCAAGCTAAGAAGAGATTTTACAAATTAAAAAATCCTTAGCTAAGTTCTTCGTAGATAATGATGATTCTACTATATAAGCTATCTTTAAAATATTTGACAAGGAATAAAAAGGAATAATTTTGACGAAAGACTTAAGAGAAATTTTAAATAACATTTTCAAGTACTTTAGTCCTATACAAGACATAGATATTTTGCTTTAAAAAGCAGAAAATGATTTCAACGGAAATCTTACTTAAGATTAATTATTAAAAGTACTTCATCAGTGCAGAAGATAGGAATAAAGAAGCAAGTGGACCATTATTACGCTATATGATAAAATAGGAGATTTAAAATTTTCTGAATGGATAGATGCACTATAAAGAGATCTAAAAAGCAACTCTCATATCAATATTTATTTCAAAAATGTTAACTGGAAGAGCTGGAAAATTAATTTTTGCGCGTTTGTTAAAGAAAGCCTAGGAGGACCTCAATATTTAAGAAAGCCTTTGTTTTTAATCCATAGGAATAAAAATATCCCAGAAAATGCTTTTGGACATTTCATAGAGATTTGTGAAAAAACAGCACTACAAGTAAACATTGATCCCGAAAGCTGCAAGTAGATGATTGAAAATTTAAAGTAATTTAAGAGCTAGATTAGCATATAACCTATTACTGAAGTAGAAATGCTAAACTTAAAGCAAGCGCTATCATTATTCTTCAACTAATAGAATGATTAAGCTATAGAAACTATTTTCAAAACTTTCGATCGACAAAAAGTTAACATCATTGACAAGCAAGATCTCAGTGAGATTTTAGTTTCTCTCTTTTCCGTTTTTATTACAAAAGAGGAAATTGAAGTAATGATATAAGAAGCTGATGAGCAAAATAACGGAAAAATATCTAAAGAGGATTTACTCAAAGTGCTGAGAAAATATCGTTAAATAGGAGGAGAAAGCAGTTGGGCTAAGCTAGCAATCTGCGAATAATTTGAAAGTTAGAGAATTTCTATGTGGATTGATAAATTTTAAGAGCTTATCCAATAAGAAATATCATTATATGCTTACTTCAAAGAAAAGGATATTAAACATATTGTTGAAGGTAAAATTTAAATGATGAACTATAAAATGGGTGGGCCTAATTAATGGACAGGCAAAAACCTTTACGAAATCCATAAAAATTTAAACATAACACCTCAAGCCTTGAATACTTTAGCAAACTTAGCTGAAGAAGCTGCGATCGCTGTAAGATTTCCAAAATTATCCGCCAAAAATGTAAAGACTAACTTTCAGGGCTTCAAAAATCAGATAATAGTAAAGTAATTTTCTAGCTAGCAAATAGAAGAACTACAAGCAGCACTAACTCAATTTTTTGTCTAAAAGGATGATTCAGCAATCTCTACAATATTTATGCTGTTTGATAGAGAGCATACTGGATATATCAACAAAAGTATCATGAGTGAAGTAATGATATCAGCTTATTCGATATTTATTTCGGAAGAAGAAATTGATGAAATGATTAATCAAGCTGACGTAAACCAAACTGATATAATTGGAATTGAAGAATTGAAAGCTGCTCTATTAAAAAGTAGAAATTCAGGAACTGATTAGGGATGGGGAAAGCTAGCATTGTTCTCTAAAATAGGAAGTATCACAATTAAAAAGTGGGTATAAAAGTTTTATTTAACTATCGAATAAGACGAAATCTTAAAACCATATTTCGTAAAATCTGATATTAAGAAAGTAGCTGAGAAATAAATAGCATTTATGACTTAGAGCTTTGGAGGTCCAGTAAAGTACAAAGGAAGAGGCTTATATTAAATCCATAGAAATCTAAATATAACTGAAGAAATTTTCGATTATTATTGCGAACTTGCCTTTGAAACAGCTGTCGAAACGGGAATACCTGAAGAATAGGCAGAAATAATGAAAAAGAATATAGAAAGCTTTAAGAAACAGATTATAGTTAAGTCTATTAATGAAGAGGAAATCATGCTATTGAAATAATCAATCAAATCGTTTTTCGTTGATAAAGACGATTCAGCTGCTTAGACAATTTTCCAGATTTTCGATAGATCTAATTTAGGTTACTTTAACAAGTTCTAACTATAAGAAGTGCTGGTTGGTGCCTTTAGTTTATTTTTCACTTACAAAGAAATTGATTAAATGTTGTAAGAAGCATCCTCTTCTAATAGTGGTTTAATTAACTAACAAGAATTACTAGAAGTGCTTAAGAAGCACAGAAGCAACTAAGGCTTCTAAGGATGGGCGAAGTTAGCATTTTATGATTAAATTGGATCTGAAAACTTAGAAAAATTCCTAAGCTAATTCTATGGTCTTATCTAAGGAGATAATATTTTAAAGCCATATTTCATGTAAAAAAACCTCAATAAAATAGTTGAAAAGCAAGTTTAATTTATGAGCTCATCGTTTGGAGGTCCAGTTCCTTGGACGGGCAAAAGTCTTTATGATATACATAAAAACATTAAAGTTACTCCAGAAGCATTTGACCGATATCTTGAATTAGCCGAAACTTCAGCTATAAGAGTGAATATTCCTAGACAAGTAGCCTAAAAGCTGAAGGAGAATATCCAAAGCTTTAGAAAATAAATAATAGTGGAGCCTATTAATTAATAGATTATAGAGAAGTTAAAGTCAGCTATGATTAGGTTTCTCATTAAGAAGGAAGACAGCGCGTTTTCTGAAATCTTCAAACTTTTAAATAGAAGCAACGAAGAAAACATAAACAGAACTTTCGTTAGAGAGATTATGATATCTGCTTTTGGCTTATTTGTTACTAAGGAAGAAATTGATGATATGCTGAATGAAGCAGATCAGAACAAAAATGGAACTATTTAAAGAGATGAATTATATGAAGCATTGCTTAAAGCGAGATAAACTGAGGGAGCTAGTGGATGGGCAAAATTTAAAATATTCGACTCTATGGGAAATCAAGGAATTGCAAAATGGATAACAGAATTTTACAACAGATGTGCAAAAAATCCTATTTTAGCTCCTTATTTTAAGCAATACAGTTTAAAGAAGGTCATGGAAGGTTAGATATAATTTATAACCCATACTATGGGAGGTCCTACTAAATGGAGCGGCAGAAGTTTAGAAGAAATTCACCGGAATCTAGGAGTAACAGATCATGCTTTCAACATTTTTTGCGATATAGCTTACCAAACTGCAATCAGTATTGGTTTTAGCAAAGAACTTGCAGAGATTTTGAAGGTCAATTTTGAATGCTTCAGAGAACAAGTAGTCATTTGATAAAACAAAAACTTATTCAACTTTTAAAATGGTTATTAGCTAATAAATTTGATCTTCTTTAATCTATAAACTAGCAATATCTAATTAACTCTTCATCACTTTATCAATGACTGAGGAGAGACATGTTTATCCCTCAATACAGTTCTAATTTATTGTATTTTAAATAATAGTAAAAGGAACTATAATTACCCAATATATCCCTCTCACTGCTGTTCATAAGATCTCTTATATAATTATTTATTACTTAATGTGACTGAAACTTATTATATCTACTTTATACTGTGAGATCCTATCCTCAATAAGTACTAGAGTCTAATTTAAGTTTTGAATTAGTGATATTTATAATTAAGATTGCTTTCAATTTTGATCTTTTGTCAAGCTAATTAAAATATTAAGAAAATGAGTACGAAAGCAGAGTAAACGAGATAGAGCAAGTTCTAATAGATGTAGGAATAATGAAAGTAGCAATTTTTAATGGAACTAGAACAAGCAGGAATTGGAAAATTAAGCAATATAAGCTAATAAATAGAAAACCTAAATTAAGTAAGTTAGAAGAAAACTGTAGACAAAGATGAGACAACTGTGGAATAACATCCTATTATTACATTTAATTAAGACGATAATACGGCTAAATTTATTACCTTCTTAAAGCTAATTTTAACTGAAATGGGTTCTTTCTAGTAAATTTAAAATTTTGAAGTTGATCTTACGAGCTTAAATTAACCCTAAGAGAAATCATAAAAGCAAACGGAGTTTAACTTCATACTAAAATGGTAAAAAGTTATTGAAAAATAGATTTAAGTGTAGAAGCAAAGAAGTCAGAAGCTGATGGAGTTATTATAAGGATAATAGTAAGGAAATTCTTTTAATTAACTGTAGCAAGATCTTTTAATACAATGTGAGATTTTCAACAAGCTTTTGAGTGATGATAATTAAATAAATATAACCATAGAAACTTGCATCATCTCCTTAATGAAAGCAGATGTAAGCGCCTTCAAAAAGCACCTCGAATAAATAATGAAAATGCTAAAAATTACTGAATAAGATCTAGAAGATGACTAAGTTGATTTTCTGCTATAAATTATAGAAGGAAAAGTAAATAAACAGAGTAAACTAGCCAAAGTTTAAATTGAAACCTTAAAGTTAGCCTATTCCTAATTCCAATAGCAAAACTTTATGTAGCAGATCAAAGAATGATAAAAAAGCTAAGAGTAAGAACAGTTTAAGTTAATTACTTAAGAACAAGATATTGATACTGGTAATAGTTAAATATCCAATCTTTATAAAATAGAGGATAAAATTTTAGAAAGTCAAAAATAATAAATGACTTAGAATAAAATAACTCAGCAAGAATAAATAGAATCTCATTCTGATATCACAAAAGACTTAAGTTCATTATCGAGAAAAATCTATAAAATTGGTTCCTTTTTTGATTTTGATGAGACTTCACTTACAGAGTAGAAAAAATCCAGTCAAGGTAACTATGATTAATTAAAAAAATCGATTAAATAGTTAAAAAGGTCAATACAAAATTATGACGAATTAAGCCTGAAAACTTATTAGTTAGTCTCTCAAACTTTAAAAAAGGAAGATAAAAGTTTGGAAACTAATTTGGTAACTCAAGAAAAGAAAAAATAAGAATTAATACTAGAATTGATAAAATAATTATAGACAAACGAAAGTTAAATTCAAAGCAGTTTTAACTCGTAAAAAAGCAAAGCTTATAATGTTTAAAAAGCAGCAGGATAATAAAAATAGCAAGAATCTTTAATTGAAACCTTTTCTTAAGTGAAGGATATAAAAAACGAGCTTGTATAATTTCAAAAAATATCAAAAGAAATGACTTAGAAAATAGAATAGTTTTCAAATAATGTAATCACATTAGAATAAGAGATATTAAAAACTTAGAGTAATGAAAATATTGGAATTTAGTCAGTTTAATACCAAATCTAAAAACAATAGTGAATTATTTCCCTTTAAAGTGCTTATTTCAAGTTCTCAGCCTCAATTCAGAAATCAGGAGGCAAAATTGATTAAGAAATAGATTGCCAAACTCAAGACTGTGATGAATTATTGAAATTTTGGATTTTTAGAATTATAAATTTGATCAATGTATTTATACAAAGAACATAAACAGATTTACTTTGATAATTTATTATTTCACTACCATAATAATTTTTAATTTAAGTTTATTTTCACTTTTTATTATCTTTGCTTAATTTATCATATCTTTGTAATAGTTGTTTTTAAAAGTTATTTTCGCCTTCTTAGTCAAATTTCTAATATACCCTTAAATGTTTATTCTTTTAAAATGTATCAAAGCTTTGATACTAAAACTTTTACTATTATAGTGAAATGCATTAAATATTAAGGTCTCTAATCACTTTGCTAGATCTGCTTCCTTCTTTTCTCTTTAACTTTAGCTAAAACTATCTAGCAAGTTTTTCTAAAATTCTTCAATTGATGATTTTATTTATAACTTGATAATCTTCTTTGCAAATAACTTTTATATATTAAATATCTAAATCACTAATTTCTTTTAGAAGGCACCAAGTTTTGTGTAGTATAATGATAAATCAACAAAATGGAAAAAGTCCAGCTTAGTTAAATTAATTTTTATATACTTCCACTTAAAAAAGATGAGTGGAAAAATGAATCTTGGATAGCATTACGAAGGTTGTATAAGATACTTACTACTATATTAAAAAATATACAATTCAGGAAGGTTAATTATATTGCTTCCTTTAATCATTCGATTTAAATTTTTTAATCTGATTATCTTTCTCGAAAATCAAATAAATATAGTAAACATCTATAAAGAAATCTGAAATTAAACTAGAATGACATATAAACTTGACTAGTTATATTGCTTTATTAGTATATCTTGTTTACTTCTATTATTATATCCTAGCTTCTTGCAGATCATTTGCTTTAGACTTCGATTGCGTATTATCTTATTTTTATTTACTCCTTACCATACTTATTTTCCTTTATGATCATTTTTAAATAATAAAGGAGACAATAGGGATTAATTAAACATCTTACTCTCGCATTTAGTTTTTAAGCTTTAAGGTTAATATTCTTATTAGCTCCGTATAAGAAGAGATACTCTAATGGAATTAGAATTAGCTTTAAATAAGTGAGCTAGTAATATAGCATTAGTCATAATTTTGGTTATTCTATCTTAGAAGTAAAAGCAGTTCCACTTTATTAGTTTAGCTTTAAATCTCTTCTATCTTTTAAACTTCTTTAGTTTAATCTCTAAATATCTAAGAAAAAAGCAAAGATGCTCTTATAATTGACTGTTTTAAGTAAGATATATTATTTCAGGTATCTTTAATATGATCTTTCATATATGCTTAGAGAAGATTATTGAGGATAGAACATAAATAACTGCAAAGCAAGTTGATGATTAAGGAGTTATTAAGAATAATTATATTTTTATCTTATTCTTAGATATAAAAGATAAAGACATTAAGAATTTTATAGCTTAATTACTTAGGATTAGCATAATATATACACATAAAAGCAAAAAATAAATAAAAAATATTCCAAAAATTTAGAAATAAAGACAACAACTTTGAAATAATTTACTACAAGTATACTTTTTGAGTAAATGACTTGGAAAGAGAAGGATATTCGTTCAGAAATTAGAAAAACTTTATGAGAGTATGAGCAAGATTAAAGTGAAAGACATGATTAACTGAATCAAGAAGGTTGATTTTGAATTTATTTATTTCAAAGTATTTAATTTTTAATAATAAATTCCTTTAAATTTGTTAAAACTCATCTCAAAGGTTTTGTCCCTAAGTTTGAGATTATAACTACTATCTCAAAGTTTGAATCTCAAGTTCTAGAGCTTAAGCTCTTTCCTCACTACCTTTGCTTCTCATCAATTCTTAAATTTCATTATTAAGTTTTTATATTTCTCCTCTACACTCCTAAGTTTATTTGTTAAGTTCATCATTATCTTAAGTTAACTAAGTTATAGTTTGTTGTAATTTCTTACTATTTTCATCACTTTCCTTTAATTGTACTTTCAATCTTTCTTCTTTTTCAACTTATTCTAAAATAGATGCAAATCTCGGATCTCCGGCTATCTTTGCTTTAAGATTTTCTAAATCGTGCTTAACTTTGATGCATTCTTCAGCTAAGGGACGTATTTTATCCGTTTCTTCTTTTAGAGCTCCATTTTAGCACTCGAATTTCTCTACTTATTACTAGAGTCTTGAAACTTTTTCCAAGTTCTTCTAGTAATCCTGATTTTTAGCTTGCAATTATTTGTTGTCATCACTCAGCCTCAATATTTATTTACGCATCTCTTTATACTTTTCTGAGTTAACTTCATCCTGCAACTCTTTAATCTACTTTTTGAGCCTTTCAATTTCATCCTAATCTTGGTCATGCTCTGCTTGTAGCTTGATATTTTAATCCTTCAACTACTCTATTTATTTCTCTTGATCTTAGATTATTTCTTCTAACTCTTTTACTAGTTTTCTTAGACTGTGTAATTCAGCCTCTAAGTCGCATATTTTATTAAGTTTTTCTGTTTTGAATCTTTGGAATCTTAATTGCTCATCAGATAGTCTATTCTCAAGATCTTAAACTTCTTTGAATTTTTTGGAAAGTTCTTTAAGAAGAGCATCATACTTCTCCTTATTATTCTGCTATTCTTAATCCAACTCCTGGCTCAATATTTGATACTTAGCATACCTTGATTCAGTTTCTTTTACTTTATCTTACATTTAGTTGAAGAACATCAATAGGTCCTCTAGTTCTTTTTTTAGAGCCAAGTTTTACTCATTCATTTTTTAGAATTCAATTTTTAGATTCTTAAATTCATCCTTGAGCTAGTTATTTTCACTTTCTAAGTTATTATAAAGTTATTATAGATCTTCTATCTGCTTCTTTAGTTTTTCGTTTTCATCTTAAAGTTACTTAAGTTCTTTTTCTGAATCTCCAATATTTGCCTTTTGCTGTTTGGTTTCTTATTTGACATTTTCATTTTCATCCTAAAGAATAACTAATTATTAGTGTACATCTTTAATTCTCTTTAGCTTTTCAGCTTCAAGTTCAAATAACTTAAGATCTTTAGGAACTTCTTGTCCTGCTAAAGCTTCAAGAGTTTGCTTACTATCTTTTAATAAATGCTTTTCCTTAGCATATATTATATTTAGAGAATCTAAGGCTGCATTATATCCTGCTTTTATTTATTAAACCAAATCTTCTTTGTCTTCTACTTAAGCGAGTCTCTAAATTATTGTATTCTATACATCAGATTCAGCTTCTAAAGGCACACTTATTTTCTTAATTTCAGTGAGTAGTTTATTGATTTCTGCTAAAGTTTCGCCTTTATATTGCTTAAATTAGTTTTAAAGCTAATTCAGTTGATTCTTCAAATCTTCAATTTCCTGCAACTTTTCGGCTGCTTCTTTATCTTTTTCTTGAATAATTTAATTTAGCTTGATAATGTTTTCGTTTGATTCATTAAGAAGTCTTCCTAACTTATCTTTCTCATCTTTAGTTTCGCTATACTCATCTTACAAGCTCATTAGCCTATCATTTACACCATCTTGCTCTTTTGTGTTGTTATCTTTTAGCTTCTTGATAAGATCTCTTTTATCGAGTTCTAGTTCGAACAAATTATGGTCTAAATTAGGCGTATTAGTGAGAAGACAAAGAGTTGTTTGACTTTCCTTTTTTAACTAGTCTAATAATTTGTTTTACTCTTTGTTTAGATCTAAGCAAGCCTTAAATTGAGCTGGAAGCTTTTGCATTGTGGGAGCTTCCTCAGGAGGAACTTTCTCTAAAATTGAATCAACATTTCCTCCCATAAACTATATATTCTTTTACTAGCCTCTTATGATTTTATTCAATGTTTGAGTATACCCATCCAAAAGTTCAGGAGTCATAGCTGCTATTGAAGCTGGAGCTTTGTCACTGTCTATTCCAGAACAAACTGCTGCTCCTTAAATTTTTACATTAGCAGGCTTAAGTTCTATTCTGTGCAAACTTCATTCTAATTATTTAAGCCTTTCAACTTCATCCCATCCTTCCTTAATCTAAAATTTAAGATCTTCGGCCTTTTCATTTGCATCCTCCAAAATGGTGTTAAAATCCAAAGAATTCATAAACATCTTCTTGAGAATATCATAAGACCTAAGAATATTCTAGAATTAGACAGGATCAATAAGCGAGTCAGTGTAAAAGTCAAAATAGTCGAACTTTGCTCTAAGCTCAATGCAGTCTTTTTCATAATCAATTCCTTCTTGATGGTTGTTTCCTGTAATTTTAAGAATGAAAGGAATGATTTCATCGAGAATCAGGCAGACCTCATTATGCTATTTCAAAAGACAGTGCTCTTTAGCAACTTCTAATTTGAGTAAAATGGTTTACTAGATTTTAATTAATTCAGTTATTTCCATGATGCACTATATAGTATAATTCTCTATTTTTATGATATTTATTTCACTTGTCTGGTATTTGTTGTTTATGTTAAATGGAATTTGTTTTATTAATTCGTATTACAAATCTCTGACGCTCGCAATTGATCTATCCTTTATTTTAATTAGCTCTTTTGCAGTTTCAAGATAGATTAAAATATAATTGAATTGAACTTATTATTTATCTGTCTGCTTTGCGTTTGCTACTCTGTCCTGTAGAATTTTCAGTATCTTTTTAGCTTCGATGATATGCTCTTCAATTCCTACATCTTTTATAATTTTGTACTAGATTCTGATAACTTCCTTAAATTAATCAAATAAGGGCCATAATTCTACTTAGTCCAGTTTAATTTTCTTCAGTTCATCTAGCAAGTCTTTATATGCTATAAGAGTTCCTTATACTTGTGTAATATAGTCATTACCAACATCTACAGTGAAATTAAGATCTTAAATAGGATCTTCACTCTAGAAATAGCCCTCTATCTTCTTAACTTTTTTCTCTTTATTAACGTACTCTTGCTTTAGCTTCTCAAGTTCTGACTTTTCTGCTACATAGCTACCTCTCCATTGAGAAGTTCTTTCTATTTGTATGGTTTTTTGACCAGGGTTAAATAGAGGTGAAAGAGGAGACCCAGTTTCCTCTTTTGTTAGCTTGATGTCATTGGAGAGAATTTAGTAATCCGTTGCTTGATCCAGCAAGTATTAAGGAATTGGCTAGAACTTTCTCACATACTGACCTTTGTTTGTCCATAAATATATGAGTGCTAGTGCAATGCAAGTTAAGCCTGTACTAACAAGAACCGCAGGAACTTAAGTAATGCAGCATGGAAAATGTAAAGGTAATCCATTTCCTAGAATTTTAAATTGATTTCCTTCTCTAGTGGTGTATCTTGTTACTGAAGGCTTTAGATAATCAATTTTAATATCAGGTATTAGCTCAATGGACTCAATATCAAATTCAGTTTCCATGTCTAGTACACCAATAATACAGTTGTTCTTAAGTTTATGAATATGAGATGTACTTATCTTAGTTCTGTTTATAAGCATCAAGAAATCTGCTTCTTTAAGAGCCTCATCAAGTTCTGTTACCTCAAAGCCATGTAAATTTGCTTTTAGTGCTGCTTAACCATCAGACTCACAAATAATAACTTTTGCTCCACCAATATCTCTGAAAGCAATAGCAGATTCTTTTCCTATTCCCGAAAATCCAACCTAAACCAATACTCTTCCTTATAAATTAACCTCACACAAATTGGTAATTGCAACTGGAATTATTGAAGCAAGTGACTGATTAAAATGACTAGATGACGTTGAGAAATGATGTGACAAAGTCATAGGAGTAAATCTGAGTTTTTCCTAAGTAATTTTTGTATAAAGATGTCTAGCTGACAAACTATCATCGGTAGCAGCAACTATATTCTATGTAATGGAGCGGAAGAACTTTTGATCTTTTTTGATTTATTCGCTAAGGAATTCCTTAAGAACACCATAATAATCGTATTCTTGTATCCTGCTCTATTACATTTGTTATATTCCAATAATGCTTTTTCTCATCATCATGTTAGCCCATCCTTTCTTTTTTACGTATCCTAAGTCGCTTAAGTCTGGGATTTTTTTGTTTTACTCGAAATAAGTTTCAAAATCAACACCAATATGAATGAACTCACTTAAAGTTCCTTGGTCATCCACAATTAAGTCTGGTCCCTTTTTGTCTGGAAATACTAGAACACATTTTAAGCATTCAAAGTATTCCAAATAGGTTTAATCTTTCCAAGCAAAGACACCAGCGCTGTAGTTTTCAACAAGAGCAGCTGCTACACTGTCTTAAGTGTTTTATTATCTATCAGATGTCCATTATATTTCAGCACCCAAGCCCTTGAGTGTTTCAATAAAGCAAGCAATTTAAGGAGTTAAATGCATACAACCTGAAATTTTAGCGTTCTTTAGAGGAGAATTTGAAGATAAGTCGTCTGCCAACGCTTATAAGCCTGGCAAACTTTAATTGACTGATTCAATTTCTCTTCGACCTGCACTTGCAAGTTTGATATCTTAAATCCAATATTCTTCAGTCTTTTACATTTTTTATTAAGTAATTAAACGTCTAACTTAAAAGCCCAAAATAAAGAAAAAAAATTAATTAAAGGCATAAATTTTACAACTATTTATAATTATAAACAAGCTTTTAAGCTGTAAATTATTATATCAATTTATATTCTTTTCAACAAACTACATTATCGAGCAATTCTAAAACATAACTATCATAAGCTAAGAGATGTCTCTAATACTAGTAGACTTTAATGATAGTCATTGATATACTAATTATAAATACTAGCAATATATTCCATTTAAACATTAAACTTAATAGCCAAAGCATTACCAAAGTTCTCTCATACTGATTAAATAATCTATTTATAATTTTTATCTTAACCTATATTACATTAACTTAAGGTAAGATACCAAATAAGTCAATCTTTTGAAATTCTTTTTAGGTTAAAAAAGATAATATTGGAATATAATGAATGGTCGAATGCTTTATTGCTAATTATCTAGATTTTTTGCTTTGATTAAGGAAAATATAAGGCTAGAATAACTTGAAGTATGAGTAAGTTATTATCTATTTGCTTAGCAATTTTAGATATTATTACCTGCTGCTTATTCATTTAAAAATGCTAAGTTTTGATAATAGTGAAAGACTTATTTACTGGTTAAGTTGGTTTAATTTAAGTTGATAATTATTAAATTTAAATTTAATCATAGAAAATGGCATTACTTAAGTCATCTCCCTAGCTTTTTTTTTTAGTCTTCACTTTTATAATTCTTTCAATACGCGCTTTTCACTTAGTTTTTCATATTTTACTTTTTCCTCTTTCTTTTGCTGAATGAAGGATATTTATAGTTAGGAAGGCGAATAATAATAATAAGCTTGAAAGTAACTCAATACGTTTAATTTTATTTATGGGGAAAATGGATTAAATGAACTAAAATTTAAATATATTATTTTTCTTTAATATCCTAAATACCCTATGAGAGTTTTATTAAAGTACCTTTAGCTACAGATACTTAGTAATTTATTTAGTTCCTCTTCTTTCAAGCTTTTAATAATCTATCATCATTTTTTCCCTTCATACTATTTAATTTTACTTTGTGTATCCATTCGATTTTATATGGTTTAAAGCTTCCACTAAACAAAAAAAATTGAATTAAAAGTAATGAATACATTTGATTATTGCATAACTAAAATCAATTAACATATTCTTTTGTAAAAAAGTATAGAGATATATAAATGAGTATCAGTGAGTACTGTATAATAAGGATAAAGGCTATTTAAAACTAATTTGTGTTTCTTTATCTTAATAGCATTGATATTATATATTATATCTAGTGAAATATACCTATAATTACTTAGTAGCACTAAGTAACTTTCTACTGTAGGCTATTCTTTTAAACTAATTACTAAGAATTCTTATTCTTGCAAATTTTAATTAGTTTGAATTTAAAAATATATAAACTGCTTCAGCTCTAAATCATTAGAGCATTACTAGAGACATCTGTAAACTTGATTTTCTAAAATTTTAGTAGTTGCATAGATAATTATAATCTTAGTTATTAGTTTATACTTATTTCCACTAATTTACTTCAAAAGTTAGCTTTATTTATTCATCTAATATTAAAATTTGATTGCCATTCTAATTAATTTTTATAGTTCTGTATGATAAAAGTTTAATACTTCGAATAATAGAAGTTTGTATAATATAGGCAATTTAATAATGATAATGATTAGATTGATTATATAATTTAAGCTAAGTTATTAATACCTTTATTACCTTATATTTATTAAATTATTATCTTAATTTTTACTTTTTATTCCCTATTCATATTGCAGCTTTAGACTTAGCTTACTAACTACCTGTTCTAGGCATTTATTTTTTATTTTAGCTAAATCTTTTAATTTTTTTGTAGCTTTTAAGTTTATTCTTAAGGTACCAAAATAATTAGAAGTATTAATATAAATTATAAGCTATGATCCTTATTAGACAGATGATTAATGCTTATAGTATTAAATAATAATTTCTCTATTTCTAAACTAAATAGGTATTTGTATTGATAGCTACTAGTCATTTGCTTTACATTTCATATATTTTCTTTTTAATTAGACTTATTGCAATTAATTTTGCTATAAGGAGTTTATAATTTGAAGGTGTATTATTTAAGCTAAGAATACTAGAAAAAAATCAGTTCATCCTGCAGATTTTGTTATTCAGCTATATTTGCTAATTATCTTTCTTCCTCTTCTCCAATAGATATATTTGCTTCTAATATTATCATGAAGTATTAAAAAGAGCGATCATTTAGTGCCAAAATCTTCAAAATATTTTCTAAATAGGAAGTAGTTAGGTTAAAGTTTAACAGCATCAATGGAAGCTAGAATATCGAAGTGTTATTTATTAGTAATCTACATCACTAGAGTTTAATTATATTATCTGCTTTATCCTTTTATCTTATTTATTTTAGCAACTCTCTTAGAATATTTGAAAATCATTACTTTACTAAAAAGGAAAAATACATTTAGAGTATAAATTGCTCGCTTAATTATCAAAGTTTGCTAAATTAGATTTATACTAATCCTATTTGTTAGCTTGAATATTAGATAGAAAGTAGCTTCAATAATTATTTTCTTTTAGTAGTTATCAAACTTTTAGAAAGAATTAAGCTAAATTACAAAACATCTCACTAACTGCAAATCAGTAGATTATTTATTTCACTAAGTAATGTCGTTAGCGTTCTATCTAAATCTAATACTTATATTTGCCTAGTTATCAAAATGAAGACTAAATAGAGATAATTTCTGAGGTATATAGACAAAGTTATTTTTATCTTTCAAAAAGCTTCTCTTTCTGTTAATTTTCTTAATAAGAAATAAATTTAAAAATCTCTAGCGAACTTTAAATAGCAATGAGCAATATTATGTAAGCATATTATATTTAAATTAAAATTGACTCTTCAATATGATTTATTCTAATTTTTGGATAATTCTACATTTAATCCAAGCAAAGTAAGCATTTTATAATTTCTATTTGAGATTTATTTTGTTTAAATATTAGTTATTTCAGAAGTTAAACTTCCTATTATTAATAATAGCAAAATTACTAAATTCCATATAATTTTATTTATTTATTTATAAAAATAAAGCACCAAAGCCTCTTCACTTCTTTCTTTTAATGCTATGTAATTCTTTTAAAATCTTATGTATTTCCTGTTAAATGCTTTATTACTTAAATCTAATATTAATAAGTTCTCTTTTAATTATTAAGGTTATTATATTTTAATAGATCTAACAAGTTCCAATATCTTTTACTTAATTCCTTTATTAAAATTTCAAGTTAATTTGTTATCTCATTAGAAGCATAGCTTGGATTAAAGGATGTAATTTTGTTCTCATTTATTATTTTTCCTTCTGTTTAATACAAAAGATTTTAGATATTTACTTTTATTTTTATTTTTTAATGCTTAGTTCTTCATGGAGTTATTGAACTTTCTCTTCAATCTAACTAGAAGTGAGTGCTGTATTTTTCTACTATTATAATGAATTTTTCAATTTTATTCTAAAGAGAAAGCTTTTAACTTAAGCATATTATTTCATTGTAATTATGCAATATATAGATACTTGCCTTAGTAATTTCTTTACTTAATTATCCTTATTTTAATTAATTAGGAAGTATCTAACTGGATTAGCTGAAATTATTAATAAATTAAGAAAACTAAATGAGATTAAATTCTATTTTTATCTAGGTCAACTAACTTTCTATTTACTTTATGCTTCAATTGGATTATCATATTAAATAAAACCCTTGGATTTATTCTTATGATATCAGAAGCAAAATTCTTTTTTTCATTTACAAGCTTAATTGTTTATTTCTTTTCTAATTTTTAATATCTAATTTAATCCAAAAAGTGTTAATATAAATATTAACTAAATTTCCAAATATCTTTCATTTAAAATATAAGCTTAGTTTGGTAGTTTAATAGTTGCCTAAATTGAAGGCACACTTATTATAGTTATACTTGAATCACTATTTCTTATTACCCTTTATTGAGATATTAGTGTCTTTCTTTATATTCTATTCTGTTCTTATTATCAAAGATATTATAAATCTATAAAAGTCACTTGATTACTTAAATGGTCTCATTTAAATAGAAAACATACCTAGTATGTTAATATACCACTGAATATTTCTTGACTTAAAAACTGATCTTTAATATTAAAAATCCTTCTCTTCTATCTTGAAAGTTACTATTAGCTAATTTCTTCCTCATTAAAGGGTTGTTTTCACAGCTAATCTTTTAGTCTTTTAAGTATATCTTCTAGTTCTGAAAAGAAACTAGTAAAGTCTTTAATTGTAAGCACCTATAGACATTTTATCTAACGGTTAATCAAAAAATACATAGTTAAAGGTTGAATAAGTTTAAAAGATAAAAAGGAATGCTTAAATAACTACCATCTAAGCAAAGGCAATCAAATAAATAACTTTATTATTATGAATGCCAAACCTTTATATATCCCCTTCGGTAATTTATACAACACTCCTTCCTATTTCAATTATTTACTTTCATTATACTCCCTTTACAAAAGTATTTATTTTCCTATGTCTTTAACTAAACTGTAAGAAGAGAAAAAGAGGCAGTTATAGTGTTATAATAGTTTATAAAGTATAAATGTATTAGGAAATAATCTATAAATAATCTATTATTTACTAAGTTATCCTAGTATAGTCTTAAAGGATCTTCCATTAAGAAAGTCTAGATGTTATTGAAAGGAGCTATAAAAATTTACCTCAAAGCATGACTATAAGTAGCTATTTAAAATTAAAATTGATAGATAAAAGTGACAAAGAAGTATCTTCATGCCTCTTCAGGTTTATTCTTAAATTTTGCTAAAGAGACTAATTTGAACCTCATTGTCTTATACCTACTAGCATTTCTTTTTTGATTCCTTGTAAAAATTTAAAGGAATTGATGACTATTTAGACTGAGATATTATCATCTTTAAGAAAGCTACTTGATCTCTATAATAATTTGATCTTACTCTTATTTTATTAGCTTTAGGAATAAAAATACTATAATATAGTTATGATCCTTACTGTTGCTTCTAGCTACTTTAAGTAACTTTTGCTTAGAAAATAAAATATAAAAGATATTTAAATAAAAGTTATTTATAAGGGGTTAAAGGAATGAACAGTATGAATCTAATATATTATATGAGGCTTCTATCTATATAAAGCTAAGAGCTTCACTAATACATATAGAAAACTCTAGATAAATACTTAAATCACTTTTCTATGCAGTTATATTCCTTTTCACAGCTAATCTAATAGAATCTAATTAATAAAGTACTTTAATAGCTATATTTTGAATTAAAAGAGTTAGTAATAAAGACAGAAGCTAGAGTAAAGTTAAAAGGGACTAGTTGTTCAAAATTAAAGATTTGAATATTATAATTTTCTTAATTTGAATTGCTTTAAATTCTCAATAACTCCTAAATATTATAAATGGATTTCCTTCCTAAACCGCGTATGAGTAACTATTAAAGACAGTCCGTTGCATAATAGCAGCAAAAATCTAGAGTAGTTGAGAAACAAAATGTCTATGAAAAATTTAAGGCAGCTTTCAATAGACAGAGCAATTTTAATACAGATAAAATAGAACAAAGGCCTTGCTATTTTTGTTAAGAAAGCATGAAATTGAGACATAAAATGTATTAACAGAAAAATAATTGTCAAGTGCTAACTTAGACTTAGTGTAACGAGTGCACTAAATTCATATGTCAAAGTTGTGAAGAATTTTGTGAAATGTGCAAGTAGAAGATATGTAAGTTATGTTCTTAGTACGTTTGTATAAATACTATCGAGGTCAAAATATGTCAACAGTGCATTAAAAGATGAGTTAAACTTTCTATTTTAAATGTTATGTTTAAACTTCAATTTGGTTGTAATATTCCTAATTCTTGTAATTATTAAAGTATCAAATTATCCTGATATGTAATGACTCTAATTCCCTCATTGTACTGTCATTTGATTATTAAACTTTACTACTATTGTATGTTACTTAAGAAACTTACACAAATCTATTATTATATTTTTCGCGGTATTTGTAATAGAAACTGAAATTCAAATAAAGGCTTTAGATCTTAGTTAAATTAGTTATATAGTATAACTATTTCCTTATAAAGAGGAAGCATAATTTTTAAAGCAAATTAATCTTAATCTATTTTAATTTAGCTAAGCAAAGCTCTTAGGCTACTTCAAATTAATACTACAAGATATGTCTAATAACCATTATAATCAATAGTTATAAAGCTAATTATCGTATATATTTAAAAACTGATTGATTACAGCAACTGAGGAAAGAATGAGTTAATTAGCAATCTAAATAATATAAATGGAATATTAAATAGAATGATACTAACAAATTAACCAATATATGATACACTAAAGTCCCTAGTCATTGGAAAAGCTTAAGCTATTAGTTTCTTAAAGAGTTCCCAAAGAAATTCGTAAAATGTACTGGCTAGTTATTACTGGAGCTAATAGGTAATTGATGAATAATCCTGGATATTATTAAACAATGAAAGATAAGTTCTTGAATGTAGAAAGTGCTTATACTAAGAAAATTGATAAAGATTTGAATAACTTAAAGAACTTAACAACTACCTCTTAATAAATTGCTATTAGAAACATTCTAATCGTTTACTCTTGAAGAAATCCCTAGATCGGCTATACTTATGGAATTAACTATATTGCATATGTTCTCCTTGGAAGTGGTTTAAATGAAGAGGAAAGCTTTTGGATCTTCTGCTAAATTTTGGAATCTTATCTGCCATTCTCTTATTTTACCTCTAACGAAGATCTTTAGCTTGATATTTTCATATTCTAATCGTTAGTTTAGATACTCTATCCAAGACTATAGCAAAAGCTTGAATTTTTGTCTATTGATATCAGTATTTTAGTGATTAAATGGTTTGTCACTATATTTAGCAGTGTCTTCGAACTAGAGCTAATTCAAGAAATCTGAGATTTACTCTTTATCGAAAAACTAGGTTTGTATGAAATAGCACTAAGTGCAGTTCAGAAAATTAATCAATAATTGGAGAATAACGAGGTAGACTTTAGCCAAGCAGTGCAAATTATTAGTGAAGCAAGCAAAGAAATAAAGTCTTTGGAGCAACTATTGGATATTTTGGAGAACATTAAAAGAATGAGCTGTACTGTTGAGAATTTAGAAGATTATATTGGCTTCAAATTCGCAGACTGAAAAAGAACTTTTTTGGGAGATTAAACTACCACTAATTTTTTCATTTTTAGATAGCCATTTGAATGTGAAATTATTGAAAACTACTTTTCCTATAATGAAGAGGGCTCTTTAAATTAGAAAATATGTACTCCTATTTGAATAGATAAGATAAACTATTGCTTGATAGGAAAGTAAAAGCTAAATAACATAATGGAGTATAGAAAAAAATATGAATAATACTACAGAAGATAAACAAGATCTAACCGCTAAAATTTTAAGACAGATATATTAGTAGGGGATATGATTATCTAGTATAAGTAGTTGGATCTCTTTAACAGTGATATCGAGTTCTCTATAAAAATGGCTTAAACTAAACTAAAGTATCTAGATAGATTAGAAAATGAGGATAGCGAAGAAGAAAAATTTGAAAACTCAGGTGAATTCGCATAAACAAATATATCAACAGTTGAAGTATAACAAAATTCGATTGTTTTTGACTAATATTTCGAAAGCGAAGATTTAGAAGAAAAAAAAAATGAAAATACTTAATAATAAGGAATTAAGTAAACCTATTAGAACCTCAATCTATAGTAATATCAAAAAAAAATTAATATATAAACTGAACTGTCAGACGCTAACAACAAGGAGATATCTAATTTTTATGAAACTAAATATCAAAAGCAGGAAAACTTGAAATTACAAAACGAAGCTAAAAGTCCAAGAGAAAATATATAAAGCAAGTGATATAAAGTGATATAATAGTTCATAACAAACATATAAATTTTAACTTAACGATCAATTTTACAATGCATATTAACTCATTTTGTATATCTTAAAATATCTTAATTAAAGAGACTATTAAATCATTGTATTACAATAGTTTTCTAAGTCCATTTTAATTTCACTTATATTCCTCTATATCTCTAGGTTTAAGTTTAATAAAAGCTTAAATATATACTTCTAGATAAAGTTGGCTTCTATATTGTAGCATAGTTTTAGCTTGAAGAGAATCAATGCTGAATTAAAATGAGTCTAACATAATAGTTTAATTAATGGGATTTAAAAATAGGGAAATCTTAAACTTTAGTACTTTAACATTTGATTATTAAGCTTTAGCATATAATCTTAGAAGATTTTAAAACTTAAATATTCTTAAAAAGGCATTTCCTATTAAAGTTTGAAGCTTTAAGTTATATAAAACTTATTAAGGATTAAAATTTAAATAGTATAAAAGAAGATTTTATCTTTCTAGAAGCTAAAATATGGAAATAGAGTAAGAGAATAAAAAATTGTATGGTGGAGCAATTTAGGTAACTCTGCCTAATTGCTTTATAGATATTTCTAACAAGGTACCAGTTCCCGATAATTAGGAAATTTTTAACTTTCAGGATATTAATGTTGTATTTGAAATTTTAGAATACTCAGATATTCCTGATAAATAGGCAATTGAATACTTATTTAGAGATCTTGCTGAGTAAAATGAAACAAAAGAATTGGTAATTCTATCATAATAAGAGATTGATCCTCTTTAATGTACGTAGTTGTAGACAGTTTTGCCACGATTTTAGATTATAGGCTAGCAAAAGGTAAGTCCAGATAAAAGAGCCTAAATGGAAGGAAAAAAAGATCTAGTTTAAATTTGAGGTTTATTGATAAGAGTAAAGGAAATGGGATCTGATATTTTAACTACAATTAATTTACCAAAAAAGTCAGAAGAAACTTGGGATTCTTAATGTTAAATGTGTAGTGGAATTTTTAGAACGATAAGTTAGAGTTTTGAAATAGTTGATTTTAATTTGTTCGGATAATGAAGAATAAGCAAACATTTTAAAAATTATGTCACTTGATATATCTTTCATAACTTTAAGCGATTCTTATATATCTTTACTCTTCTTTTGCTACATTAATAAACTCTATTTTATTAAATAAGCATAAAAGGAAAATTTTTAAAAAGAAAATTGAAGAAAAATAGTTTAAAATGCAAGTCTATTTGATGCGGAGTACTCTATAAATTTGTGCTAATGTTCTTTGGACACAAAGCATGATTCACAAAAGTCTGTATCTCCCTCACATTAAGTGCACTTAAATCTTCTCCCTATTATCAGTTGCTTGCAGCTTTTGCAGTTCTTTTCATGGTTTTGTAACATTAAAATGCTTCCTCCAAGGTAATTGCCAGCCTTAGTTTCTTAAATAAAATTTTTATGTTCATGAGATCCTCCTTTTTCAATTAAGCAAACTTCGCACATATAGAATTCTGCACAATATATACATTTTAGTTTTCTACCTTTTATTTGTTACTTACAATTGGAACATTTCTAAGTATGTATTTACTAAATAATCAAGTTATTATCTTGCTAACCAAATTAACTTTTAATTTACTCAAACTCACTTTTTAAGCCATTAAATTGATTTTGAAGTTCCATAATGAGCTGCTTATACTTTTCATTATTTTCAGAGTTTGGCTGCTATTAAGATTATAGGGGCTAACTTTCTTTTGCTCCCATTTTAATTAAAATGTAAATAATTAGTTTAAACCATTATCAAATGAAAATACCTTTAAACTCATTCTAGCTGCATTATTCTCTTAATAGTTTCAAATTGCCAAAAAATCTAGGTTAACTCAAACTTAAACTTGCTCATCTTCCTTATGCATACTTTAAAGTTAGAAGTAGCTCTTAGCTTTTTTATTGATTCTAATTTCCTCAATTAAAATAGTTGTTTAATGATAGAATATAAGTATCATTAGACTATTAGATAGAAGAGATATTTAATTAGTATATCAGTAAGCTGTTCATTTATAAACTCCCTTCTAATTTATTTTAGTTTACCAAAACGTTTTAGTAATTATCTGACTATAAACTTGGATTAAATTAATAGCCTATCGTTAATATATGAATAATCCAAAGCTTTATGATTTAGATCATCAAGAAATAACTTTAGAACCTAAGTTATCAAACCTTTTGCAGGGTTTTTAGTTATTAGTCTTAAGACTGTTAAAAAGAACATTTAAGCAACTTTCCAAAAGAAAGCCTGACTTATAACAGTTACTTTATTATATTAGTATATGCGTAGAACTTAAAGTTCATTTTATATGCTTTTTGAAACTAAAGCATGATATTGCTTGAAATAGAGATTAGCTAAGATTGAATAGATTATAAAGCTTGATGTTATAATAGTAAAATAGTAAAGCAATTTATTTGAGCCTTAAATATTTGTATACTATTTCTATTATCAGTCAACTAATACTGACCAAGGATGCTCTACATCCCCATACTAAATGCTTGTAATTTCTTTCCAAAGTCTATCAGCTACTTCACCGTGAGTTCCGAGTTTTAATGGAATATCGTAAGTTTTTCCTTAGTATAATATGCTGCTAACTGGACTTATAACAGCTGCTGTTCCAGTTCCGAAGCATTCTAAGACTCTCTTTTCATTAAGAGCTTCAATAAGTTCTTAGATTTTATATTGCCTTTCAGAGACTTTGAAAATGTTCCAACTTCTAGCTAACTGCAAAGCAGAATCTCTTGTAACTCCTGGTAATATAGTTCCATCTAGATTTGCTGTTATTAATTCTACTTCTCCTTATTTATTTTTCCAGAGGAAAAACAGATTCATAGCGCCAACTTCAGTCACATTTTCATCTAAATTAGAAAATTACTAGTTAGCCAAAGGCATTAAGAGCAGCCAAGTGACATTGCTTCTTTTTACACCCTCAATGTTCCTGCGTAATTTCCACCTACTTTATATTATCCTAAGCCTCCAGGAAAAGCTCTAACAGCATTTTCACTGCAGTATATTTTTACTGCCTTAAATCCCTCAGCATAATATGGTCCTACTGGGCAGCAAACAGTGAAAAACTTAATATTGATGGGAGGATGAACTCCTAAGCTATTATCAGCACCAATGGCAGTTGGACGAATATACAAGCTGAAGCCTTTCATATTGGGGACCCATCTTTCTTCTAACTTCACTAATTTTTTAAGACAATTAACGAATTCATTATTATCAAATGATGGCATGGCTATCGATTCCATTGATCTACTCATTCTAGCTGCATTCATATCAGGCCTGAAAAGTCTGATTTTTCCATTTTTGTCCTTATATGCTTTCATTCCTTCAAAGCATTCAATTCCATAATGAAACACGCTAGTTAGAGGAGAAAGTCTAAAATCATGATATGGCTTTATTTTTGGTTTATCCCATCCTTTTTGCTAGTTCCAAGAAACTTCAAGCATATGATCAGTATGATATTTGCCAAAGGGAATTGAATTATCCATTTTAGGCATTTCTCCTGGTGATTTAGTCATGGTTATTTTTAGATCCTTAGCGAAGAAAGTATTTTATGCTGTAAAAAACCTTTTAGCTATTTTAACCACCTTCATGTTTAATTATAATCATTAATATAAAAATCCTTTTACAACCTTATTTTTTCAATTTCTCCTATTTATTTTAAAATTTTCCCATACTAAAGTGTACTTTAAAAATGCCTTTACTTCATCTCTCTAAGTTATATTTCATAAAAGTCTAAATCTAAGCAATATAGCCTAGATGTCTTTCTCAGTGCTTTATTGCTTAGCTTATTAATCTTTTTTTTTGATTTCCAAAGCTACGTTACCTATCAAAATAAGGCCATTAATCTTCAATTTATATCTAAAGGTTAAAAATATAGATATAACTACCTAGATATTTGATTACAGCTTTTTATAGAGTAATACTTTTAAAAATAAGAGGAAGATAAATCTTAGGATAAATAAACAAGATTTAAACAAAAATAGACTCACTATAATTAATAGGATTAAGTAAATAGTACCAAAACTTAGTTAATATAAGGAAATAAACAGAGTAGTCTATTCCATGTGTAACTCTGTTAATCAATACTAAGCACAAATGCTTGTAATTAAAGGTAAATATTAAATAAGGTAAACTACTTAATCTTCATATATATGCTATAAATAAGCTTATCTGATATATTTTATATTCTAATAGCTTTACTTAATAGTGTCTATCAAGCAACTAGCTAGTTCTTTATTTTATAGGTATTGCATAATAGTTTAAGTCACTAATATAAAACCTTCATAACTTTATCAATTTTAAAGAACCTTTTACTATAATAGCTAAAAAATAGAGGATTCTCAATAAAGACAATAATTATATCAAAAGTAAAGCTTTATTCTGCTAATTGTTTTTGAAATAGCTAAATAATATTAATTACCATAAAAGTACTTCAAACAAACTTAGTGAATATACTTAAATATTTTAACTGATGGAAACTAGGACAGAAACTAAGGAGAATTTGAATTTTGATGTAAATAACATTCATATTGGATTATTATTGCAGGGCAAGAAACATATATTACATTATAGTAATAGCTTAATAATAAGAGTGTATATAAGTAGATATCATAGCAAGGATAATAAATAGGATATATTTATTTATAATTAGTTAATAAAGCAAAAGAATAAACCTAAGAGATTGTGCTGCTTATATTTATATACACTTTTAAATTTAAGTTAAAAATAAGAAGAATGTTAAAGAAATAGGAAAAAGATTGTAAATTTAAAGTGCATCTAATAATTAATTGGTCTGTTTATTATTTTAAGGATAAAGAATTTACAAATAAGTTTTTGGATGTAAATTTAGTGGTGAAATTAGCTAAATAGGAAAATGGAAAACTTAATGAAGCAGTATAATTATTACAAGTTCATATCAAATATGCATTAAAATCTTATCTAAAATCTTCCAAAGGAACATCCACTTATGACTGAGGAAAGAAATAGAGTTCAAAAATATGCTTAAGCTGCTCGAGCATTTCCTTTAATTGCGTAAATACCTTTCATTCTAGGTGTTTTTAAAATAGGGGATAAAATCAGAGTCCCTTCTAAGAAATACTCCCTATTTTTCGTTGCTATTTTTATAGGCTAACCAATTTACTACACAGCAATGAGATATTTATCATGACAAACTTGCTATGTATGCTTATAAGAAACTATAGACTTCTATTACTTAGATAAAATCAAAATTCAAACAGAGTAGTTTAATCAAACAGGATAGACATAGGAAAAGTAGAAAGCGGAATAGTAGTTAGAAGAAAAGACTCCATAGAAATCGTAAAAGTATTAATCTAATTTTTAATATAATTTTGCATTACAATCAGTTTGTAATAGTAGTCTATCAATCTACTTTTATAGATACCCCTTTAAGATAGGTGTTTTAAGATGTTCTCTCATATAAACTGCAAGGTAAGCAAACTATATATCTAGAAATAGAAATTTACATTGAGTAGATGAATATATAAAATATAGGATTTATAATATTCTCAGTATAATTATTTGTTATTATATTTATTTAAATACACTGATTCTTTATTTAAAGTTTAAAGGCTTGATTAATCAAAAACGTAAAAGGTATGAATTTTAGAAACTTTAAATAAAGAATTTATAAGGCACTTGTATTCGGTAGATAGTTAGAAGTCTATAATAATTCTAGCTAAAATAATTTAATAGTTTTTGAATATTGACTGTCACTAATTTAAAATAGAGGGATTGCTTTATTATTTTTCTTAAGATTTGTAAATGAAATGACTATAAATTTCTATATTGATTAGAAAAGGACCATTTATATTGTAATAACTTTATTTAATAAAAATGAAGCTAAAGATATCCTTAGAGTAACTTCCCTAATCAAACTAGTCTTTCTTACTTTAGATAGAGTGTAATGCTCCACCCCTATGAGAAAATCTTCTTAAAGAAGTTTCAAAGTTATGCAAATTACCCCTAAATAGCTTTGCAATAATAGATAGAAATTTGGGGATGATAAGGGATTAGAATATGTACGACTAATTGTTGAACCAGTAGCAACTTAATGTATTATGAGTATAATAAGAAGCAAATCTACTGATAATAGAAATTATCTATTAAACTAATAGATATTATATCAGAAACTAATTCCAAAGCTTTCACCATTTCTAGCAAATCGTTTCCTTCAATCTACAAATATAGCAGATACAGAATTTCGACTTTTGATATTGGAGCAATCAAGTCAGAATTTAAATTGAACTCGATACTTTCCAGCAATTCTAACTTTTTTCGAAAAGCCGATAAGTTACAAGTGTTGAAGTCTGCATTATTAATTAAGAATAGTGAAATGAGAAGCTTTTATAAATAAACAATATTTTTGCTAGCCAAAGGAATTAATTAACGAACTATTTGAGTAATCTCATAAATGAGCTAGAAAGTAATTTTACATAGAAGCTAGAATAGTTGAATCTGCAATCTTAAGGCTTAAATAGTAAAACTTAAGGTATATAAAGCATTATGGAAAATACAAGCCAGTTCTGTCTTCAAAACGAAAGCTCTTAACAAGCGAATATTAATGATTTATCATAAAGTAATTCCAACTTTTTGAGTATGTCTTAATCAAATCAATAAAAAGACTCATTATATAATTCAAATTAGATCTTAAATTAAGCTTTAAATGCAAGCTAGAGATAGTAGTAAGAAGCTAAGCTATAACTAGAGAAAAATGAATAGGAGAATTTTAGAACTCCAATTTAGAAGGTAGAAGATGTTCACACATAAAAAAATTTACAAGAATCAAATAGTGGATTTTAAGTAATTTAAAAAGAAAAGAAATAAGAAAAAAAGATAAAGCAAAAAGAATTTAGAATAAATAACTTAACTTGGGATTAAGAAGAAGAAAAAGAAACTAGGAAAAGATCCCACACTCCTAATAAATAAATGAAATTTAATAATAATGAACAATTTATTTTTGATCCCTAAAATTAAAACTAACAAGGTAGAAGCACAAACATTAGTTTAGATAAAAAAGATATTTTTAATAGATAGGATCAATTTAGTAGCAAATTTAGCTAAAATTAATAAGAAAACAAGAATTAAATAATAATAGAAGCATGCGAAGGTTAAAACAAAAATATTATTCTATTTCCTGGAATGTATATGGACATTTCAATGTAAGCTTTTTATGCAGACTTTTATCAAACGAAAGTTAAGAATAATTTAAACCAGGTGAATTGCATGTGCAAATAGATAGTGACACTTTTGAAATTAATGAAGTGTTAATACCAAAAAATAAAACTAAAACTACATTTAAATATTTAATAAAGTCGATTCCTGCAGAAAATTCTAAAATATAAAAAATTAATAAAAATATTAGAATTTGCCTTATTAGACTACTTAATAATTTAATTTTTACTCAACCCTAATAAGTTTCAAACGATTTATTTTATGCAGCTTAAATATCCTAACCAACTGTCACTTGAAATGATGTTTAATCCAAAAGTGTCACAATCTTTTAACCATTCCAGGAAATTTTTTATTTTAAAACTAATTATTCACCTTAAAACTGGCTGCTTTAATGCAAAAGCTTTAAAATATAATCTCAGAAGATTTAGTAATTTTAAAAAGACTAATATCAAATAGTATGCGAATTTCAAGCTCTTGATAAAATTGGAAAGCATGATCTAAAAATTAGATTTACTTTGAATAACCAAAAGTTCGGTGATAAACTAATCTTTCCATTATTAGTTTGCAACAAATGAAAAACATTCTAAAAAACCTTCCTTTTTAATCATAAAATTACTTGTAAAATCTTTTGTTTATTTATGAAAATCAGTAAGGAAAATAAGCTATTTAATTATCAAAAGTTCAATACATTTTTTAAAGAATCTCTTTTATTAATTAAATAAATGGCCCTTTAAGTGATTCACTATTATTTATAATCTTCTATTTCTTAATTTTAACTATAAGTAAAATGCAGCTAAGCTTATTTTTAATTTTATCCTTTTATAACCTTTTACAATTATACTACTTTGTTCGCTAATATTCTTAAAGAGTCGAACCTTTTATATTTATTTATCTTGATTACCTTAAATTTTCAATTTACTAGCAATAATTAATTAAAGATAGTTGAATATAGACTATTGAGTGTAATTACTCTATTTTATCACTTCTTTTATTATTTTATCCTTTCTAATTTTTTAAGTCTTGCTTATAATATATGGATAAGATACCAATTACAAAATTATATAACTTTGGGTAATTTTATCATTAAACTCATAACTCTTTAAATAAAGAAACCACTCTTATCGTTTTAAATACTTATCTATATCTTTTCACTTAGCCTCAGAATAAAAAATAATTAGTTAAACTTTAGCCTTATTTAGATTAAATTTTCCTTAAGTTTGCTATAATCTTAGTATTTGAGAGGAAATAAAATAAAATTTATCTTAATGACTAAAGAATATTAAGAATATTGATATAAGCCTTGCTAATTAGACATTAATTACCTCAGCTTTGCTCTCTATTACACTATTAACAAAGGAGATTATTTCTGCTAAGAATTTTAGATTTTTTAATATGCTATTGAAGTTAAAATACTTAATGAGGAGCTTTTAGATTAGTCTAGAAAATAAAAGAAGCGTTTAAATTTAAAAGCATATTATTAATTTGTATAGCTTAATAGATTTGCTTTAATCCTTTACCATAAAAGATATATATAATAAGAGATTCTTAACTCTATAGAAACTTAGACCACATGCTTCTTAAGTATCTATTACATATCATATTAGCAATATTTTGAAAGATGCTAACCGCAGTTAAGCTCTCATCAAGCAATTTGATGGAGTTACTATGGTTTCTTCTGTTAAAAGTTTATTAGCATCTTGAATTTATGTCCAACTTTTTTGCTTCACTTGATGTTCTAGCTAGAGGAAAATTTGAAGAATTTAAGTAATGGAATGTACCTGATGAGCTCCTCAATCATAATTCTTCTAAGTCATTAGAGTAAGGGCATCAATATTATTTCCAGAGAAGAACGCTTTTAGATTGGGATAACTATTCTCACTTTACGAAAGCAGAGTAGATGTGGAAGGATTTATTTTGGGAATTAATTCCTTTAATCAATGGGGTTGCCGAACTTGGCAAAATTTTGGCTATATCTGCTAAATAAGTATTAATAGATAAGCAATACCTTTCCATCTTTAAATCCAAGCATTAGAACTCTCGTAGAAATTTTAAAAGCAATCTATCATAAAACTGAAGCTAGACTCATAGTGACTGATCTTATTTTAATTACTCTTAATTATCAAAGCCAAACTTTTATAACTAAATTCGAATCATACTTCACCTTAGTCTACTGCTGATTGACTCAATAAGATTTAATTACTTATTCCTTATGAGATATGCTCTATGATTCTGTAGCAGGATTTCTGCTGCTTTAGTTTGACTTTATCAATGATATAAATTTTATTTGAATCTGCATTATCAAGAATTTCGATAAAATATCTAAAAGCTGAAAGCAATTAAAGTAAATGATAATATTATTTAAAAGGTGAAATTAAAGATAAATAGCTAGATAATAGCAATTCTTAATTACAGACTTAAATAATTTAAGCAAACTTGACTATAGAGAACTAGCAGGCATATAGTTAGGTAATGGATACTTAAATTAATTAAATGGGTTAAAAAGGAGAGAGAGAAATTAATTTAAATATATTAAATATGAACGAAGGAACTTTTTAGGAAATTAATAAAGAATCTCTCTAAGTTCCTTAGTTCGATGCTAATCTCTTATTCGCTATGCAAACTAAATACGCACGCTACTTCACTGATAAACCATTTCCTACCAATCCTTTAAGAAAGTCCTCTTCAATTAGCAATTTATCTGATTTATTCCCTTCTAGAAAAAACTCTTTGAATGAAACTGGAAAAAGCTTTAGCACTTCAAGGCTTATTCATGATGTGGTAAACGCCTTAGATCTTGACAATTTGAGTACCAATTCTTCTTAATTTAAGTTTGCGCTTAGAAAAATGTCTACTGAGATAAGAAAAAAAGATCAACATAAAGAAATTGATTTTATTGAGATGAAGGTTGATAAAGATCAAAACAATAGCTAATAAGATCAAAAACTGAATCAAGATCAGAAAGCAAACAACTTTAAGAAGATTCCTGAATTTCAGCCTTAGTCTATTTAATCAAGCACTTTATCCCAGAAAACAACGGATTCTTTCTAAGAGTAGAAGTAAGAAGACTTTAATAATGATTAACTTTAATATAACTTACCTACTCCATTCTATGAAAACTACTTATATGAAAATTAGTAGTTTCAGAACCAGCAAAACTATATATATGATCCATATTTTTACCAGATCTCTGAATAAGATTTGAAAGAGCTTGTTAAAAACTCTCATTTACTAGTTAAAGACTAAATGGGATGTCGTTTGATTTAAGAGAAGTTGGAAAAAAGAAATCCAGAAAATTTTGAAATGATTATCCAAAGCTTGATACCAAATGTACCACTTTTGACTTGTGATCCATTTGGTAATTATCTGATATAGAAGTTAGTCGATAGTGTTTCTTAAGACTAACTTGGGGATATAATAAATTAGATGAAAGGACATTTTGTTGAAGCCAGTCTTAATCCTCATGGTACACGTGTCGTATAAAAGTTGATTGGTTTCCTTTAGCGAGAAGTGCATATTTACAAAGTTATTTAAGATATTTAAGATAATGTTCCTTATTTAGCTGCTGATCTGAACGGAAATCACGTTCTACAAAGAATCTTACAAACTTTAGAGCCATAGTACAATTAATTTATTTATAACTCTGTTATTAGTCAGTTGATGGATATCGCTACTCATCGACATGGTTGCTGCGTTATCCAAAGATGCATTGACTGTGCCTCATAAGTGCAGTTATTTCAACTTGTAGATGCTGTTGCTAATTTCGCAGTTTAGCTAGTAAAAGATGCGTATGGAAATTACGTTATTCAGCATGTTTTAGACTTATAATAAGTTGAAATAAATAACAGAATAGCTCATGTCTTCATGCCTTACATCGTAGATCTTTCTAGGTAGAAGTTTAGCTCTAATGTTATTGAAAAAGTAAGTTATTTACATTTCAGTGCTTAATGAGTTGCACCTAAGACGTTTAGTAATTGATGATGTACGAAATTACTAAAGCTGAGTTCTTAGGACTGATGCTAAATGACTAGTACGGCAACTATGGTATATTTTTAATTTAGTGGTCTAAAAGGTGATAAATATTGCGCCAAAGTAAATGTTGCAAAAGATTTTTAGGGATATTAGACCTCATTTAGAAGGCCTAAAGAAATCGAGAAATGGAAAGAGAGTTTATACAAAGCTAATAAAATTATATCCTTAGTTAATTACTAAAAATAAGGAATGAAGATAATAACTATCTTTAATTATGCTAATTTTAGTACTTCTTTTCCTTTTTTCCCTTTATTTAAGCCTCTTTCTTATAATTATTTCCTTATTTCCTTATATTCTTTCTACACAATCTCAAATATCTTTTGCTTTTCTTGAAACGGTTTTTGATTATAGTTGAAATGTCAGAATCGGAATAAAGTTTAATAAAGGAAGATGCTTCAGATGAGGAGTTTGAGTAAATACTTAAGTAGAATTATTAAGACTTTTAGGAAAATTAGAAATCAAGCAGGCCTAATAGTTCTAATTCTAGACCCTAATCAGCAAATAGGTTCAGACCAGAGTCTTCTAGTGGGTGACAACTGAAAATAATTTATTAGAAGATCTAAAATTTCCTAAACTAGCAGAATATTTCAGCCACTAATTTTAAAATTGCTGTAGGAGATTTAATCAACTCTCCCAAAGAACTTTGAGAAGGACTTATGAAAATTAATCTATTCCTGTCTGAAAAAGAATGTGAAATCATTTGCACTCAACACAAGCCTCCCTTCTATTCTAAAAACCTATTTAACTTTATAGTTGAGTGACAAGGTGAATCTAAAGATAAAATTGATTAAAATAGCTAGCACAAGCACTTAGAAGATTTCAGAATTAGACCTCTTTCTCAAGGGAAAAATAAGAAGAAAATGTAAAAGTATTTAAAGGATTAAAGGTCTAACTCCCCTTAATATAAAAATAAAATAGATATAAATGAATTGGATAAAGATTTAGAAGGACTCCTAAAAAAAGAGCTATAACTTTCAGGGATGAAAACAACGGTTAATCCAAGAGCAAAAGAATTCCTAACTTAAACCAAGAATAGAATGAAAGAATAAGAATAAAAAATAATTTCAGCTGCTGATAAGTATAGAAGAGAGTTTGAATACGATACTTTGCATAAAATGGGAGAAGCAAATGAAATTACATAGGCTTTAGGCAGTTAATTTACTTTTAGGGCATTGAAAGATGCGGATGGGACTACATGATGTCATATTTATAAAGGTGAAAAATTGCATAAAAAAATAGGTTTAGAAACTTTTTTAAGAGAATGGCGAAGATTAAAAAGATGTCAAAACTTTGAATAGACTCATAAACAAATTACAAGACCCGTTTCAGCCTAAAAGATAAATAAAATGGAGAGATAAAATGAACTAAAGCTAGTTTTATAGGATACTATTGAGTTGACAGAAAAATTGAGAGACTAGCTAAAAGTATTGGAGAAAAAAGGAGTGGCTTTTCCTAAGTATTCTGACGAAGTTATTTTCTGAACTAAAATTTTTATAGATTTGATTGATTATTTTAGCATCTTAATCTAATAATTAATAACTAATAGATATATCCAATGTTAGACAAGCATCTCATAGCACTAAGTACTTTAATTATTATAGTTTAATTACTAATTTATATAAAACTTCTTGTATTAATCATTGCATTTGAATCCTCCAAACCTTATTCTAGTAGCATTTTAACAGTTTTGATAAGTGCTGTAATAATAATATTAGTAAGTGAATAATAAAGTTTGCATTGCAAAATATAATAGAAAAGTTTAATGGATTAAGTTCTTTAACTAGCATAATAGCATAATACTAATAAAAAGATTAAGAGAAAGATTAATTCAATCGAAGAAAACTCATAACCTAGTAAAAAGCAAAAACGCACTCTTTAGGAAGTTGAACTTACAACTTAAGATGAATTATAATAAAAAGACTCTCTAAGTAAAGCTTTAAAAACCCAGTAGTCACAAAATAATACAAATTTAGTTAACAATGAGATGCAGATAGCTGAATTAATGGAGCTAAACAATTAAATTGAATATCTTAACAAATAAAGAAGCACTAGTGAACATCAAACTAAGAACATTAATCTAAATTAATATTAAGATATTAATACTCTATAATAGCTTAACTAAGTAACTAATCTCTAATCATAGCATATAGAATTGCAAAATAATGATAAAATCTGTGAAATGGCTAGAAAGGAAAAATAAGAAATAGATAAAAAAAGAAAAGAAACCATTTAATATTAGATAATCTAAGAGATAGCTAGCCAATGAAAGCCTAGTTATTAATGAAACTAAAATTATTAGCAAGATTAATAAGTTATTTAAGAATAGGCTGTAGACTAACTATCTAATGGTTAGATTTTTTCTAACTAGCAGCTTATTTAATATATAACCTAATAGAAGTAACATAATAGAAATAAATTCCTAGAATAAGCTAATAATTCTTAATCTCAAGTGATTAGTAACTCCAATAGCAACTAAGAAATACCTTGAAATATAAATAATGGAATTTTTGAAGATTTTAACACTTTTCAAAACTCGAATCCTCAATGAAACAAAGGAGATATACCTTATTTATTCCAAAAAGGTATAGGTGGCTATAACCAGCTGAACGCTGTTTATGGAACGTAGCAATAAGGTTAATTATTACCAAGTCTATCAAATTAAATAAAAATGAGCATGAATTAGAGTAATAGTAGTAGATGAAAACTAAGCGAAAAATAATTCTCAAACTTATATGAATTTTTAGATTACTATTACTCATTAGCTGAGCAATTCTAATCAGCAGGATAAATAAAATTCCTAGAAAAGGAATTAGAAAAAATTCAAATTATCATGAACAATTAAAACCAAGACTTTCCAACTTCAAAGACAGTTCATCAGGTTTTAATGAATGAAGATTTTAATGGTGAATGTGTAGAGCTATTCAGGCATTATAATATTTCACTACAAAAACTAAGATCATTTTTGGCTTAACTTTATGATAATAATTAAATTACATTCAATACTCAACCCTCTTTTGTCTTGAAAATCCTTAAAAAATGTCCACCAGAACTTAAGACTGTTGATTATGATTTTTCCAAAGAGAAAGTCAAAAAACTTTCAGATTTGCAGCCACTTCACTAAGATTTAGAGATTTTTTAAAAGCAGAATATTGAGAAATCATTTATGTTGTATGGAAGAATACTCATAGCTGATGAAATGGGACTAGGAAAAACAATTTAGGCCTTAAGTATAGTTTCAGCATATTATGATGAATGGCCATTTGCAGTATTCTGTCCAAGCAGCGTATAATAAAACTGGAAGAAAGAGTGTTTAAGGTTGCTAGCATCATCTATTAAAGAACATGAAATTTATATAGTTACTAAATCTGACCTTAAAAAATTCAGTGAAGATATAAAAATGTGGATTTTTTCCTATGATATCATGAAAAAAAACCAAAACTTCTTTTATAAGCTAGTCGAGTAATAGTTTAAAGTCGTTATTCTAGATGAAAGTCACAAAGTTAAGAACTCCAAATGTCTTAGATCATTATGCATAAAAGAAATAATCAAAAGGTCAAGAAGGATTATATTACTTTCTGGTACTCCTGTTCTAAATAATCCTGGAGAACTTCTTCCTTAACTAAACTTAATCCGTTCTGATCTTTTTCCTAAAAATGGACCTTTTTGGAAAAAATGAGTCAATAAATTTAACAAGAAACTGAAATAAAAGGAAAGCTAGGGCTAAGAATCTGAACTGAAGGAACTTCATGAGCAACTTAAGTTCATTTTAACACGTAATAAGAAGTAGGAAATTATTCTTTCTGCAGAGTTAGCTTGCAAACTACGTAGCAGTTAGACTCTTCCTAGCAAAAATAGATATATGGTAAAAGTAAACTGCATTTAGCAAGATTCTCCTACTTTCCAAGAGGATATGGATAAAATAGAGGAATACTTTAATACTTAAGACTCAGAAAAGTGGTTTGTATGATCTTCCAAAAATTAAGAGTAATATAAGCTTGCCATGTCATTATTCAGTTAGACAGCTGTTGCTAAGAGTTAACCTGCAATATAGCTCATTAAAATAATGCTAGAAAAATACCCAAAAATCGTAGTGTTTTATCATCATAAAGTGATGGCTAATCCTATTAAGATTTTCTTCAAAGAGAATGACATTGGATTTATAAATATATAAGGAAGCACTAAAGATAGGCCTGTTCTTGTGACGAAATTCGAATAAGACGAAAAAGTAAAAGTAGCTCTATTAAGTATAAAAGCCAGCGGAGAGGGAATTACATTGACTAACACAAATATTATTTTAATGACTGAAATGTTATGAACTCCACAAGATTTAAAACAAGCTGAAGACAGATGTCATCGTATAGGTCAGAGAAAAGACATTCAAGTCTACTATATTTTCAGTCCATAGACATTAGATAAATATATAATCCAAAAGATATAGAGGAAAGCTAAAATATGTAACAATGTAATGAATGGCTCAGTAAGATTTTTTTTATTACAGAACGAAGGATTCAATTTTGATGAAATTTCACTTTCAACATTTACTAAGAAAATAGAGGATGACATAGTATGAAGGATGTTTCTATCTTAACTTTTATAATAAATATAATCCATTTAATTAGTTAACTTAATATATCAACTAAGATATGGACTAATATAATATCAATATTAAGATTAGTTTTATAACTACTGCATTATCAATAATCATCATCTAACAGTGTTTATAGTTAAATCCATTACTTTAAGTCTTTTTTGTTTCTAATTAATTGATTATATCCAAAACTGAGTAGATAAAATCTATCTAGACTTATTAAAATAGCGAAGGTTCTTTTTTACTCTTTATATACATATTATCATAAAGGATATAATTTGGCTGAATTGGAAAAGACTTTATGAAACTTGATGGAAAGTTAAATTGGTAGGATTAAAGTAGATTATTATTCTTTGTCAGCACTTTGATTATATTGAAGAATAGCAATATAGTCTGATCTTTCAAAGTGGAAGTAATAGTGTCTAGTGTAATTTATAACTGATAGTAGTTTTAGTTATTAAATTTAAATATAAATAACTTATGGAAAACTTATCTTTAGATAAACGCTATAATGCAGCAAGACTTTACTTAGAATCTGATAAAGAAATTAAATTAACAGAAGCCTAGAGAATACTCTTAATTGCTTTGCATCTTTAGGTTCTTTATGGACCGTGACAACAAGATTTAATAGTTAATGAATTGAGCGAATGTACTAGAAATGAGAGAAGAAGAAGAGAGAATGAGTGAAAGAATTTGGCTAATATTTCTAAAAAATATGCAATGCTAAAATTTTTGAGTATTATTACTGAAGTTGCTCCTAAATGGTTCTAGTCAAGGAAACTTGCTCGATATGATTTAGTATCTGATTAAGTAAAGAAAAAGTAAAAGGTAACTAAAGTAATTGACAGATCTTAAGTTAAAAGCTAATCAGCTAGAACTATACTCGATGCTAAGTAAACTCGTTCAAGATCTTTCTAATATTATGCCTAAATAAATGCTAACGAAACACTCTTCAAAATATTCTAAATGGGAAAAGTATAAGCTAATAAAATTTAGAAACTTCCAACCTTAATGAGACCTAATACTGTTCAAAGTCTTCATCATTTTCACTAAGGTATGGCAAAAGATATTTTCGAAAAGACTGGACTTAATATGAGACTTGCAGTTTAGACTAGTTAAAGGTAAAGAGTACCTTTATAATTTAAAGAATATCAAGAAGAGTATATTTCATCCCATAAGGAGTTGGAATTTGAAGAGGAAAATAGCTTTCAACTACAGGAAGATGATTCTATTGAAGAAATTTTTGCAGAACATGATTTAATCGGATTAGTAAAAATGAAACCATTCTATTTTGATGAAAACAATGTTAAGAAGTTGCTAAAGGATTTAGAGAAAAACTAGTCAGACTTACAATTGAGTCAAGTAAAAAAGGGATTTAAAAAATGTGACTTTGAATTAATTTTAAAAATTATAAGTCCCAAAATCGAAATGGCGAATGGTATCTTATAGGATGTCTAGAAACTATTGACTAACGAAATGAATCCAAATAGTGGTGTACTGCAAGAGATAATACCTATACTAGAAACCTTGTTTTAGCTTCTATTCTTTTATCTTCACTATTTGCATTTTAAGTTTTCAAATATCTCAAATAATTTTGAAAACCTAAAAGAAGGACATGATTTATTTCAGCTTGGACTATAAGCAATAAAAGAACTTTATGATCCTGTCAACAGTAGTTGCGGTCTATGGGGCTTGACTAAACTTACTTAATAGTAATATAAATAAAACCTAAATAAAGCATTATAGACCCTATAGTAAGAAAAGTATGATTAATCAAAGAAATAATTAGATTTTCTTAAAATTTTGGATACTTAATTTAAAAACTTCGTGGAAGAGATTAGTGGACTTTCTACAAAGGTATAATAACTTTAAGAAGAAGTTGAGAGAGCTGACTAAAGTATGCTTTAATACTGTAATTAAGCTAACTCATAAAATCTTAAATTATCAGATTAAATTTAAGAAATTAGAATGTCAGTCGGTACTATTATGGGAGGCACAAAGGAAAGAGAGACTCCTTTGGAGAAACAACTTAAGGGAGAAAATTAGGAATTCAAATCTGTAAGTTTTAATGTTTAGCAAATTTAACAATTAGAGAAAGATAACTTGAGCCTTTAAGAAACTTGGAAGTTATAAGAATAAAAACTTAATGAGTAATTCTATTATTCAGCGTTATTAAGAAGTAGGAATTAAGAAATAAAAAGAAAATGATTGAAGCAGCTGTTGAATGCAATTTATACCAGCAGATTCGCGAGAGCAATCAAATGCTGAGATAATTCCAAAAACCTGTCAATCTTAGAGAATGTCTAGAAGATACAACAGGAGTTCCTTAATCTCCTCAATGGCTTGAAAGCTGCATAAGTGTTATATATTTAGAAAAATTAAATTCAGATTATGAAGATGATACAGAGTTTAGGGTAAGATCAAATTTGAATACATATATCTAAGAATTCGCATTATGCAAATTAGGATGCAGAAGAGTTGCTGAGGTATTTTTAAGAGATCTTTCAGCAACTGTAAAACTACACGCAAGCTCTCATGATAGATTTCTATTATTTAGTGAATTAGCTGGAATTGTAACGGATGTCGAAGATTTATTTTCGATAAGTACAAAAAATACTAAACTACACTTTAACAGGAAAAACAATACAACCTGCATTAAAATGTTATTACAAGCTCTATGTGCTCTAAGAAAGTCAAAATGTCCTTTTATGCCCAATATACTTGAATAATAACTAATTATAGAACCCAGTGATTGTAGAGAAGTATTCAAGGGTGTCCTGCTAGATGAAGGCATTCCTTAAGAAAGAAGTAATTATGAAGAAAATGTAAAAAGTGTTGAACATCATGACTTCTAAATATAGCAGAAAATAAGAGAAAGTCAATAAAGTGTTCTTTAGATAGAATATGTAGAGGGACAAATTGGTCTAAGTCTAGATGCTTTGCTAAGATTTATTGTCGAAGAATTAATTCGCTTAAGACAAAGGGAATTTATTTCTATAGGTGAAGCTATAAAGCATGCAGAAGTAGATATTGAAGGCATAATATCTTTTGAAGATTTTTTTGAAGCCTGCAGAAGATCAGAGCCAACAATAAAAAGAAATAAAAGATGAATTGAAAAGGCTTATTGCGCATTAGTTTAAGGTATGAAATAAGAGCCAATGCACGAGCTAGATATTGTTAACTCTATAGTACCTTTACTTTTTGATGAAATGACTTCTAGAGTTTGGTATTTCAAGGGAGAAAATTGAGAGAATATCTGATAAAGAGACCAATAGCATTTTTAAAAGTCCAAAAAGATTAAAAAAGCAAAAGATAGTAGAGCAAGTAATACTTTTGTAGCTCGCGATCCTAAAAGTCAAATAATATTTTTAGAGGAAATGATTAAATATGTTAAGCCACTTATTTAATCTATCACTCCTAGTGCAAGTGGAGATATTTTCAAGACTAACCAGTACTTGTTAAAGTAAATAGCAGATTTAAAAGAGAATGACGAATAGCTGCAGCGAATATGCAGAGAAGGTAATTTAAATTAAAAATTTAGAGGATATGCATGACCCAACAGATGAGCTATGGTCATTGTATAGAACTATGATGACTAATGCTTTTAAAGCTAACAGAGTTATTTGATGTACTATTTTACTTTCATTAATTTCATGTACTTTGCACTCCCATTCTAACTTAGTCTTATTTTCCTTCTAATTTACTAACTCATTACCTCTTTTTGCTAATTCCAATTTCTAAGATTGATGACAAATCTCAACAATACTTAATAGCATTAATTTGAAGATTTTTAAGTTTCTATCTAGTAGTGATTGATTAAGATATAATGATAATAATAACTCTAATAATATATAATACAGTAAGCAGTGCTAAATTAAAAACTACCAATCTAATTATTCAATATAATTAGCGCTAGCTGAAGCTAGTAAAAATTTAATTATCATAGAAGATCTAGCATAACTAATAAGCATATTACTTGATAGTTAGTCTTCTTATTGTAGTTAGATTCTAAATTTATGAGATATTTTATTATAACTGAAGATTAGTAATTGATTATAGAATAGGCATTAAAATTATTGCTATAATAGCAGATAATAAATTAATTTTATTATTATTGCTACCTTATTATTATAAAACTGGCTGATCTAAGCTTGAATGAAACATCAATTTTTTAGATAAATTCTTAATCTTTTAATTTAAAAAAGACTATAAAGTTAATAAGTATAATGAATCATCGATTACTTCTTTCATTTATGAGTATAAGATATAAGATAATCAATAATTGATACATATTATCAAAGGATAAAATTAAAAAGGCAATATAGTAATAATAAGTTTAGCCTTACTCTAATTAACTAAACATTAGATAATTTAAATTCGCAAATTCTTATAAATATAGAATTATTTGAAGCCTAAATTAAAGTTAAAGATTTATTTAGTAATGCATATGCCTATTAGAGCATTTAGTTAGTTTAAAAATGACAGAACAAGTAAGCATAATTTTAATTTTATACCAATGCTTAATGTGCTATATGTGGAACAAATATTAGGAAATTACTATATAAATTTAGGTATTTTTCTTAAGTTCTATCTTTAATAGATTAAATATAAATATTTTCAACTTTAATAAGTTCATACTCTTTTGAATTTTTTCAGTATATTGCTTATGGAATCACCAATGGTTGGTGTATTTTTTGCTTGATAACCTCCACTTAAAAGCATAACTACAGGGACTCCTTTTTCTTAGCAGTATCTAAATATAGTTTCATCTCTTTATATAATTCCCTAAGCTGATATTTTTAATCGTCCTAGAGGATCGTTTACCATACAATCAGTTCCAGCGTTATAAATTAGAATTTCTGGTTAGAAATGTTGTAGCGCAGTCTTCACAACACTTAACTTTTCAAGGTAAGTTTAATCTGTATCACTTTTATAAACTAATACTTATTAATTTATACCCTTCTTTGCTTCGCTATCACCAGGATAAATTAAAGGATTGTAGATATCTATTATATAAGTATTTTCATCCCCAATGCAGTCTATTTCGTAACCATTACCTTGATGGGCATCAACATCAACTATCATAATTTTTTTAATTCTGCAATATTTTCTTAAATACTTAATAGCAATTGTAATATCTGCGTATACACAAAATCCTCCTCCTCCTAATTTTGCAGAAGCATGATGGTATCCTCCTGATAGATTTATGCACCATCCTTTTTTTAATGCTACAATACAAGAAATTACAGTGCCTTAAGTGGCAAGCATCATTGGTCTTAAAATTCTCCATCTTAATAGAAAACTTGGTAAAAAGAATACTGGAACTTCTAGTATTGTAGAGAGGAAAAATGAATAGCATAACTTCATCTGATACTTATAATCATGAACCATAGACAAAAGCTTTCTATTGGCTTGCTAAGGTTTTATTATCTACTGTTCTCTTATCAGTCCCCCTTAAACTAGCTAGTTGTAAACTTTTTTATATTTTGTTGAATCAAAACGATGCATCCTTTCTAAGCCGCCAGCTGTTATGTTATAATCAGAATGATAAACAATTGGCTCCTTGTTCAATCAATCAATATGCTACTCCTCCAATTCTTCTTTATCTATTACCTTCGAAATAAGTTAAGCAATAAGCTCTAATCCTAGAGGATAAGCAACAAAGCCAATAATTCCTATTTTTAAAGCTAGCATTCTACTTATCTTATCAAGTTTTAGGTATTTATGTATAAAAAGTCCGTACATAGTTAGGAATCCAAATGTTAAGCTACAAGCGGAATCAAATAGGATATACATATTATATCACTTTATTAAGAATTTTTATAATTAATCTAAAAATTATGCTATAATGTGTTCTAATATAACTACCTATATACTTATACTCTCTAATATAAATATATATCTACTCGGTTGAAATTTGTAATATAAATTATAACCCTTTTTAAATAAGTTTAAAGCAGCTTTTATTGCTTTCTTGTGATTATAGATATTTTCTATTTCTGCTTTGTTTTCTTAATTAATTGCTAGGCATTTATTTTACTTAGTATATTACACTATTTCCACTATCCTTAGATATACATAACTTTATCTATCCCTTGCTGTCATTTTGCATACTATTTAGGATATTCCTCAAAAGAAATTGATTCTTAGTAAATAAATGAAACCAAAGTTATATTCCTTAACTAAAAGAATTAAAGATATATTAAGATTAAAAAGCAAGATAGGTTATAATAACCAGCTAAGAAGCAAATTATAACAAGAGTATTAAATTAACGATTCAACTAAACATATTAATAGAAGCTACTAATGTAATAGATACTTTAACCAACTAACAATATTTTAGCTATTTAAAGAATGACAAAATGTTATTAGACTTTGTAAGAAAACTTTATGAAAACTAAATTTCTAATAATTAATAATTAAGCATTAGTGCATGATACTAACTTACATCTATAGGACTATCCCTCTAAAGTTAATTTTATAATTAGCTTTATGCTTTCTAGGATTTAGTCTCTTTATTTATTGGTTTTGCTTCTTTAAAAAGTAGCTTTACTAATAAATTATTAACTTAAACTCTTTCCATTTTTAAGTTAATTTTAGTAAACTTAAGATCTTAAGAGCAAAGCTACTTAAAATAAAGTAGTTTATCCAAATGCTTACCATAATTATACAAAAGACATTAAATAGAGGCAGAGACTAATAGAAGAATGGTGTAAGGAAAGATAAGATATGATTAGATATTAAATCTTATATATTAAATTTGTGATTTATTAGCTCAGGCCAAGTTTAACTTAACACCTAAGTTATATTCTCCACATGTCGATGGGGAAAGTCTCAAAGTGTTAATCTAGGCAGCTAAAGTTACTCCTACATGCTCATTTAAGACTTTTTTGAAAGATCCTGCAATAATTCCATCACTATTAACTTTAGCTCTGACTTCAGTTTCTTTATCTAATAAGTGCCATCCTCCAAAATTAATCTTTGGAGTTCCATTCCATGGATACAATAAATTAGCAGCGAATTTAGTGCTTGGTGAAATTTTATGGTAGAAGGAAAGGTTAAATGAACCAAGAGATAAGTTGCTAGTATTATGTCTAAGTACAATTCTTTAGTGCTTAGTGTACCAAAATAGAGCAGCATTATAAGTAGTTACAGAGTTTGTAACAAAATTGAATCCTGTGTCTAATCCTAAGCCTACTCCATCTCTTCCTGAAACTAATTATGCTTTTAAAGTAGGTTCATCTGTTAGTGTTAGTTTCGCAATAGCATCTTTGTGAACGTACTCAGCACTCAAGGTTCCATTAGAAGTTTATTTAGTAGCATTGACCTTAGCTTCAGCCTTTAATTTAAGATCCTTAATGTAGTCTTTAGGCTTATACTCGGCAGTTGCTCTAAAATTGCTAGAACTATTAGTTTTCAAGCTTAGTTTTCCATCTCCTTTGGTATAAGAGAAATTGGAAGATCCTAGAAATTCTAGATTTCCAGGCTTGACAACAGATCCAGCTCTAGCAATAAGTTCTAAACCAGAAGAAGTTTTAGTAGTAAATTTGCATGAAAATATTTTTCCAAAGACATAGCCAACCTTAAGAAGATCTTCTTACTTCTTAGCTAAGTTACCATATCCCTCTAGTTTAACCATTTTATTATGAAATACTTAATCAAACTTTTCAATTATAACAAAAATGGTTGGAGGAATGATAGGAGGTCAACTCCACTTCAGATGTGGCTGGAGATGGAAAAAGCTATTAAATCTCTGCGCTTATTCAGTAAAAGATCCTTCCGTGCTTACTCCCGAATAAAGGTTTTCGAGAATCTACCGAGCATGTTTAAGAAGAGTTCATTTATTAGCAATGTTGAAGTTTAAGAACAATCATGGAAGCATAAACAACTTTGTGTATCATGCTTAGAATTAAAGAAAAGACTTTGAAGCTCTAAGAAATTCTTCAGCTGAAGAGTAAGCTATTTTCCTTAAAAACAAAGAAGAATGGCTTGAATAAACTTTCTTCCCTGCAGTTTCTCAATGGCCAACTAGAAAGTTTACCAATAAACTTTTCCTTAATTTGCCATATCCTGACCCTTATCATGATTATGATCCCATTGGTTATTATAAGCCAAAACCAATGCATGGAACTGCACCAAGCGCAGGACTTTACTTCTAAGAATATCCTTTAGCACCAAACTTCTTCATAATTCCAGATAGAAATGATAGTGATATAAATGATCCTTATTTAAAAGAACAACTCGAAAAAGCTTCTCCCGCTATGGCAGAAAGAGCAAAGAGATTCTGATCAACAAAATAAAAATTAAAATAAATAGATTAAAGGATTCTATTATCTACATCCCTTTCTATCTCTCTTATTTCAATTTTATTCTTTATTAGATATTTAATTACTCCTAGTACACCATTACTTACCTCTTTCTAATTCTATAAAACATAATTGGTTTATTCTGCAGAGTTGAAACCATAGGAATTTAGAATTAGATGTTCCAGAGTAATATCTTAAATACTTTATGTATTACTTAAAAGGTTTACTACAATAAGAATACATTACAGCTACTTTGTAGTTGATGACACTAAAGCAGGGTTAGATTGTGAAAGATTGAAATTGACTAACTTAAATAGCCAAATAAAGGAGGAAATCTTAGAGATGTATTAACAATTAAAGCAGATAGATATAATAAATATACTTAAGAAGCTAAATAACTGCATAGTTAGTATTTAGTAACTATACAGAGTTATCTGCTAACTCTATAATACCTATACATCATTAATTCCTCTCTCTAATTTGATTTTCATATTTATGACTTCTCTTAATTAATTAATATATTTATCAAATTGCAATTTTAAATTAAATATCTCAGTTAAAAATCAAATAAAGTATATAATCCTTCAAGCAAACTAACTAAAGCATTGTAACTTAAAGATAGATAATAAGTTAGATAAATGAAGGATCTTAATACTCCATGCTATTTACAAAATAAGCAATCTATCTAATTATGTGCTCTATGCTTAATATTTTAGCATACTTCTAAGTTTATCTATCTAATCTAAAGAGTTTAAATATATACAGCTATTAAAAGTCATAATATTAATCTGAGAGAGTGATAAAAGCAGATTATACTAAATATAAGGATAGAAAGTAAACTATTCTAGAAAGTAATTAATTAATCAAATTATTAATCATGAATAAGCAAGAAGAGAGAGCCTTATCAAGCTAAATAGTTAGTAAATAAAAAAAATAATTTAAAGAAATATTTTAAGAAGCAAAATTTAAGAGATGCTTAAATATTAAAGAATTGCTTGATATAGTATCAACTTATTATCAAAATACTCATTCTAATTTTTTATTTTATAGGATTAAATTTCTTAAAATAGCAAACCAAGACATTAATAATCAACATTAGCAAACTCGTTCTTAAAAATAATTCTATAAGCAAATGCTTAGGAAAATGAGAGCGTAAAAGAATAAGAAACTAACGATGTTATGTTATACTAAATTAAAAGTCTTTTAAAGCCTTAAAATTATCTTTATATATAAAACATAAAGCACTAGTATTTTTGATTCCTTTTCATATGCTTCAATAAATTTCGTAGCAAATTTAAAAAATGTAAGCACTTGTTAATAGCAAGGAATTAATAATAATATGAAATATCAAAAGACTAACTAAAGGAAGAAACTTGAATATTTGATAATCCTTATTTTATAAAATGTAATATAAATAAAGTTCAATTATAAATAGCTATTTAACTACTAGTTGTTACCAGATCTTTTTATATTTAAACACTCTTTACTAACTTAGAAGCTATTTATATACTCATATACCAGGAGATTAAATCTAAGATTATGTATGGACAGATTAGAAGTATTGTTAAGTAGAGTATGAATTATAATTAGGTATAATGGGTATATATTCTCCCCATTTTAAATTACAATCTAAATTAAATGGCTGCAAAATATCAAACTCGAGAAAACATTAAAAGAACCTTATCATTAGACACAATCAAAAAGGATGATAAATAAGTTTAGGAAGAGCATGTCCACTTAATAAACTAGGTAATGGAATAAATCGAGCAGTAGATGTAAGAAACTAATGATTCCACACTATAGGTTAAGCTTGCTCATGATTTGTCAGGAATTAAAATTCTTCAAGAAAACATAGAACTACATAGAGAGGATGTAAAATATGAAAATTTCGACTTGATAGAAATGATTAAAAAGCTGTCAGAATTATGAAGTAAAGTTTATCTACCTTAGCAAAACTGCCTTTAAATCAATCTAGTCAACATTCCTTTTGAGGTTAGGGCTAATGTTCACCTTATGAATTACATTGTTTTTACCTTTGGCTTAATAGGTTTGAAATTTGCATAGAATGAGATAATTAAGATGCGTATCTCTGTAAGAAATAATGAGTGTAATAAAAAGACTTAATACCTCAAATTTTACCTTAATTTTAAAAATTGCCAGCTAACTAGACAAGAATTAGAACTAATGACTTCTTATGAAATTTCTAAATAAAGGACTTCAGATCTGCAATAGTAAATGAAAATCCTTAGACCAGGCTTTTTATTACTGGCCTCTGCATTAAATTTAATGTATGGGTAGGTATTAAAAGCAGAACTTACTGATTAGTAAGATGGATGTTAACTAACAATAGCATTTAACATTGAAATTCCCATCTGGAAAAGAGACATAGAGCGCTATCCAGATCAAAGTATTATTGTAAATAACGAAGGTTTTTTAACATCTGAATATCAAAATATCGATAGTCCTGTTATTAGAAAGGAACAAGTTGAAGAGAATTTTGGATTGAACTTGGAGACTCAAGAGTTGAAAAAGGAAGAGGTAAAGTGAAATTCTGAAACTTTTCGATTTATTCATTAATTAAATTAAGTGCTTTCTTAATAAGCTAACAATATCCTATTACCAAAGCAAACTTCCTTATTATCTATCTTACTTTACATATCTTCATTAACATTTACAAATAGACTAAAAATACTATTTTAAAGTTTATTTTACTTAAAAATAAATATAATAACGAAAGCTGTCGCAAGAGATCACTTTTTAACAAGAAAATGAAGGTTGAGCACTTAAATTAAAATGAATAGTTAATGATAAAAAGAAGAATAAGCAAAATCTAAACTTTCAAATCTTGCATTTAAATATAAGAATCAGAATAATTAGCATCATACAAATTTAAAATGATAAACTAAACATTCAGATAGGTTTTATTGATATCGTAATAAGAAATATTTTGAAATATAAATAAAGGAAAACTAACATACAAGTAATATTTATAGAGAGAACATAATTTTATTTGGCATAAATATTAGAAGGATATTTAGTTTTACTTACACTAGGACATTCTAAAATTAAATTAAACTTGCTGCTTTATTATTATTAAAGCAATTTGTTTATTTGTTAAGCTTGTAGAGATTAAATTTAACTTTACTCTATTCTTGTAATAATATCAGTTTAAAAGAATTAATTAGTCTAAGCTTTATTAAAGGAAATGTTCATTAGCTTTATTATAGAATAGTTCTTTCTTTGTATAGAGTATCTTTTGAAACTTACATAAAAGAAGTTTATATATAGCACTGAAAGCTATGATAAAGCAATCATTCTAAAACCAAAAAACCTTAGCCATTTATATTAAACGAGAACATAAAAGTTTACATGATCAATAAGTTAATTAAATGGAAAAATATCAATAAAATTTATTATTTAGTTAAGTTTCCTAGAAGGAGAATACTTATAAAAAGGTAATAAGCTGAACTATCGTAAGCATTTGCATTATAATAAAATGTTATAATTACTATTAGCTAAATAATAATCTAAATTACCTTATTTAGAAGATAAATACTTGCTTGCTAGTTTTTCAAATAGTAGATAAAGATTAGAAATTCTATAATCTACTATAAAATAATATTTATAGTCTATTACTCTCACAGCTTTAAAGTACCTAATTATTATTCTTTAATTCGCTTAAAATATAAGTAGCAAACATTTAAATTATTAAATGTCAAGAAGAAATTAAGAGCTTAGCAAGTGAAGCTTTATAAAGTATAAATAAGATTTTTAATTAAGTAGTTAAAAATGAAAAGGAGCTTTAAATTTTATTAGTAATGAAGATATAGATATAAAATTAAAGCTTTTAAAGTTAATTAGAAACTAGCTAACCTTAGATGTAAAACAAGCTTAAATTATGAAATCTATCTATCTATTTTCATTTATAGTACAACAGTGCCCTGCATAATTAGATTAATTTGATATAAGTATTTAAAAGGCTTTAATTATTTTTGCTGCTAAGCAGATGAAAAGTTAAAATAATAAGAGGAATTATAAAATTTCAGTTAAAATAGTAAATCAACATTTAATATCCACTCTTATTTCTTTCGGAATCCAGTCAAGCTCACACCAAGACTTCAAGCAGCCTCTTTCATCCACACAAGAAGTACCTGCATGCAGAACCATCAAAATCAAAAAGAAGAAAATGACAACAGAAATGGAAAAGATAATTCGCTTGATGTATTGAGATCTTGTCAGCTATGTAAAATGCATGTTATAAATAAGCTTTTAAATAGTAACTTAAAGGTAATTATTAACAATGAATCATCAAATTTATGTTTAATTCTATCTTAAATAATAATTACTACCATATATCTCATATATTATAAAACTATTCAAACTAATAATCTACCCTGTCAAAATCATTTAAATTAATAGCTCATTAATCATTAAAAATAAGGCTTATTAATTAATAGAATAGCCAAGAAGTAGATTTTTAAATAAAGATATTAACTAGCTATAGCAAATCATGTCATTAAGTTATTAGAATGAAAATAACCATAAATAAATAAAGATTTATATGGAAAGATAATTATATTATAAAATAATTAATTAAATCATTAGAATTTAACTAAGGCTAGCAAGAATGTATTTAAATCTAGAGTATAGCATCTAATTCAAGTTTAAAAATGATATTACTAAATTTGAATAAAGTTAATTTTCAAATAGAAATAGTACTAAATAGATATAACGAGGAAAATATTAAAACTTAGAAACAAAAAAACTTTGCTTTTTAGGAAAATCATGGACATTTCAAATTTTTTTTCACAATAGTATGAGTAAAGTAATTCTTTAAATTGGAAACCATATTATAAATTTCTCTAAAGTAAAATTTATGAGATAAATGCTAGATACCTTCAATAATAGGAATAAACAAAAGAAATTAATTTAATTTTGATAATTTTTACAGTAGTTTTATTTTACTTGATGAAAAAAGCAGAAGAAATATTAAAGTTAAATAAGTAATAATTTAAATGAGTTCATAAGTAAAGGCTTTATAGATAATAATGAAAAAATTAAATAAAGCATAAGATTTTAGTGTTATATAGCATTATTAACATATTGCTTATTAAATTTGGCTTACCTAATTAAATTCAGCTTATTTTATTAACTTTCGTTTTCTTAATTTCTATATCAAAATAATTTTCTTTTAGTTTTCAATTTAGCGGATCGAAAAAGTTTAATCCTTATTATTTAGATAGATGATTTTAGTTAACTGTCTAATTGGTAAATCAGCATCTAGATTTAAAATTATTTCTTATAACCATTGCTATTACTAATTTTTAAGGGGTTTTAGCTACCCTAGAAAAGACTTCTTATTTTAATAGTCAGATAAATATATGTATTCAAAAGCACTACATTGCTAAAAAGTAAATATTATATAACTTTTCTAAATCTAAAATAAACTATTGAAGACGAATCTATATCATAATAAATCATTCTTCTATATCTATGAATATGCTAACTAACTTTTAAATTGAAAGATTTAAATTTTTATTTATTGCTAATTCTTCTTAATTAAGAATACATTTATAGATAAATATATAATTATAAACATCAGTAAAGTTTCAAACTTCATCATAATATATTACAGGATGATAAATCTTTCCTACTACAGCAAAAGGAATTCCTTTTTATGCTTAAAAATTTGGATCTTTTATATTTTGAACTAATTTCTAAAGTTAAAACTTACCTTTATCCAATTCACATTGGATTTCTATTGATAAATATTATATATCCTTCTTTTTTTCGCTAATAGCTTCTTTTACTTACAAAATCGCGTTTTTGTATTTAACAAAAGTGCTAGAATATTCTTATTCAAACTATTAAATATTGTCATTACCATACTCAGGGAGTAAATAAAAATTTTCATTGCTGATAGTTCTTTAAATTTCTGGCTGATCTATAGGATTTTCCTCTTATATTGGATCTTAAAAACTTTATTCTTTTTGTTTTTATATGATAATATGCTTTTATATTTCTTTTAAGAAATCTTAATGATCTAAATGTACATGTGGTGATTATTTAACTCCATGTAAAATATCTTGGTAGTTGACTTATTTTTATTCTTCGTTCTGTTATTCATGAAAAATACAGTCCTGAAGCGAGCTTATTCTTTTCCTTGCTTCTTATGGACTTTGTGGGTGATTTGTACTAACAAAAGATGTAGATAGATTAGTACTTGTATCCACACTTCCTTGATATACCATATCAATTAATTAATTATTATTTCTCTAATTAAGTTAAAGTAGTAAAAGCTCTTACTTTTCCTTTTCTCTCTAATCTTAAATTTCCTCTATGCTAATTTCAAGACTTTAGATTTATTTCTCAGCCATTTAAAGTGATTTTCTTAGTTTTTTAGTTTAAGTTTAAGATCTTTTGAGCTATGAATTCTAATTTATCAGCTTTTAATTAAGTTTTTCCATTTCTTTATGGTCTTTTTTAATCTCATTTCATGCTTGTAGCTACTTTAGATATTTTTCATTTATCTATTATTTTTCTTTTTCTTATATCTTCAAATTTTAATAAAGCTACTATATCTCTTACTTCAGCTCTGAGTTTTGTTCGTTTAGTTAGCGGATAACTTTATTCATCTATTCTTGCTCAAATTCATACTAGGTAAGCTTTTCATACTACCTCTCAACTTCCTCATTTCAATTTTTAAGCTGCCTGAAGTTATGATCTCAATCATAATTAATCTCTTGCTTCTACTACATTTCTTCCATTTCCTACTGCAGGTCTTAAATTTTATTCTCTAACTGGCTTATAACTTATACAGCCTAATCATATTAAAGTTAAAGGTATTTAGCTTTTTCATGGTTTACTAGATTATTCATTTTAATAATTATTAAATGATTAAAGTAAGTATTTAAATATTATATTATCAAGTCTAATCATTAAGCTAAAGTGCTAATAGTTTATATACTTCAGGCTAAGAAGTAAGATATGATTAAATAGTATAAAAGGGTAACAAAAAAATTACCCATAGCTGAGTTAAATGGACTCTATCTAAGTTTCATTCCTTCAGTCAGTTTACTTACAGTCCTAAGTTACTAAATAGAAATTCACTTTATTGATAAAAGTTTTGAAATAGGAATTCATGCAAAATATTTGCTAGCTGATGAAATGATCAGTTATAATCATTAATAGCATTTTATATAAATTTACATGAATAATCTATCTCAAACAGCTCAAAGCATAAAGAAAAGTTAATTCTTAATCTAAAAATATAATAGAACCCTATCTTTTACTTTAAGTAAAGAACTAAGCATTTTTAATTATTTTCTTATTTAAGTCTAATTTACTAAATTACTAAATTTTTAAATAAGCTAATAAATTTATCTTCTAAATATTAAGATAAATAAACCAAACATAATCATACTCTCCATATTTTAAGCTTTATTTCTTTAGAAATTATACTTAAATATTCAACAGCAATATCAGTTTAGAATAAAGACTGTCAATTATCTCTTTGTTCCGAATGGATTAATTTAGATTTTTTTATATTTGAAGATTAAAAACTAATTAATTGTCTTCACTTAATTTGTATGATAAATAAAGTATTTATATAGTTAATTAGTTTCTCATGATTACTTTCGTTTAGATTCTTATTAATTAATTATCTAGAAATATTAATATAATTGAGTTAGTAAAATGTAGATAATGATTATATCATTATCTCTCTTTGCTATTCTATTTAATAGTTTCTTAATGTTTTAAATATTTCTATTTATATCATATTTTCTTAAAAATCTTCATTCTTTCGTTTTTCCTTTTTTAAATACTTTGTATATGTATATAAATTCCTATTTTTTCTAAGCCTTTTTTATGATTAGACATTAAATTGAATTAATTATAGTAACCTTACAATTCTTGTCTCCAACTTAATTCTTCTATTCCTTTTCTTTTTAATTATTTCTAATATCTTATGATTGTTTATTATTAAAAGGGAGGACTATTTACAATTTTTACTTCTTCTAGTAAAAAAGTATTTAAAATAGCTTTATAAGCATTACTAAGATTTAGAGAATAAAAATAAAGCAAACTTTATTTATGATTCTTAGCTTATTGCTTAATATTACTATTTTAGAAAAATACTTGCTAATAATGTTTTTATTTAGTATACATATGTCAAAATATCAGACTAAATGCTGTATCTAACCTTAGATATCAAATTTATTTATTTAAATTTAATTGTCTCTTCATTAGTAATGATTGTGCTAGTTTAATATGAAATGTCTAAACTAATAATCTCATTTTAGCATGTTTAGTATTTTAATTTCTATATTAGTGTTAGCATTCCTTCTAGTGCTAATCATGTAAAATAATTATTTAATATTTTATTTATAATCTCAATCTGCCCTTAGGCTAAAGCAAGTCTAGAATAAAATTAATACCTATTAGGATGGATAAAGAAAGCATTAAAATTATAAGATTTTATAGTTATTCTTTGTTAACTACTTAGTCAATAAGATTTGCATGCTAAAAGCTAGTAACTATTCCTCTTTACCTTTTCTTAGTATTTATTCTAGTGCTTCTAGAAATTAATAGAAGAGTAATAACTGATATTACACTAAATTTAGTAAAGCTAGAATGAAAATTATATAATTATAAAAGAAAATGAAGGTTTATCTTTACATATTTCATTAATTAAAAATGGTAGTAAGGTTAAGATTGAAATGTCAGTAATATTATGCATTATTATTTTATTAAAGCTCGATTTTCTTCTCTTTGATATTGGAACCTATATTAGCAAGCTTACGTATATCAATGTTTTAAGTATTTAAACTGTAAACTGTTTTTATTTATACAGATGGGGTGTGTGGATGAAATAATTTTTACAATAAATATAATTTTTTACTGTTATCAAGCATTTAACACTTCAATCTCCAGCACTTGCACTTCCTAGGAATGAAATAAATTCTGTTAATTCTGCCTTTTTCCCAACTTAATTAGCAAATTGTTAAAATTTATTACAAAGAGTCATTTCAGCAGAACTAATACTTCCATGCGGACCTACAGTTCACAGAACTTCTGTGAAACTTGGTAAAATTTATTGAGATTCCAATAGTTTTTGATCTACTCTTTGTTCAAGATTGTTTAAATAACCTTCATTCATCTCTTCCTCTTCCTCTTCCTCGTCTTTCTCAATTTTCTCTTCTCTCTCCATTAAGCTTGTATTCTTGAGTTTGCTTAACTTCTCTTTAAGTTTATAAATTTTAGGGTATTCCTCTTGTTTATACAGAATGATTTGTTTCATATTACCTTTAACTTCTTGAAAAATTTTAGAAACTACTTGAGGAAGTAGAGTATTCGTTTTATGGGTATATAGCAAAAACGTGTATTAAAGTCATTAGAAGAAAACTCTAATTCTATTTAAGCGTAATTACTAACTTTAAGTATGAATATCTAAAATAATCATCTTGTTAACAAAATCCACTATAAAGCTGCTATAATCCTATCATATACTTTCTTATCAATCCAATACTCTTTAACATTAAAGCATTAATTAGTTTATCTAATTGAATATCATAGTACTATATAATAGACTTATGATAACAGTAATAGAACTAAAAAACTGGTTCCTATGTAAATATTTCTAAAATTACACTTATTCAATACTATAATTTGTTAGTTACCAACTTGTTTAATTCTGAATTTTTGATTTAAATTACCTTTTGACAAATAATGTTTATATGCTAACTGTTTAATTGACTACATTTAGCAGTGTAAACCTAGAAATTATTTCAGATTAATTATTGTAGAATAGTTATCTAATCGGAAAAATGTTGGTTTAAAGCATTTATTATATGTTTAGTTCTATTTAGATAGAGCTTTATATAATGGTCTATATCTTCAGCTTTTATAAGTGTAAATCTTAGAAATTATTGCATTTGTTTTCCTTTTATACCATTTTTTGCCATTTTTTCAAAAGACTCTTATTAACTCCAGCATATGTATTAGAATGGAAAATGACTGCTAAAAGTTAAGAATGGTAATTTGTATGAAGATTATAAAGAAATAGGCTATAAAGGAAAAGTGAATGCATTTCAAAAGAGATTTAATACTTGTTCTAATAATAAGAATGCTAGCATTAAGATAATGCATATAAATATATTTACTAATATTTAAGCAAACTTAGAGCTAAAATAGTTAATTTAGAATAGTACTTTGTCTAATATTATCTTCAGTATACCAATAGAAGAAAGGAATAAACTCTTTTTCTTTATTATTTTATCTAGAATTTCTTTGGAATATTAAATGATTTAAGTAAACCTAATCTGATTATTTTGTTACATACTCGGAATTAAGTAGCATAATTAAGCAAAAAGTTAAATTTGCTTTTTAATAATTAAGAAGATTTATGGAACTTAAAAGAAATTATTAAAGTAAGGTAGGAAAATTAAATAAGAAGCAACTGTAATATATTAATAAGATGCTAGAATTAATATATTTCTATTAATTTAGATGCTATTTAACTGTATTAATTAAATTAAAATTAAGGTTTAAACTTTATCTAAAAGTATATATTTTAGTGACTACTTTTAAATTAAAAGATGATAGAATTTTAATAGTGGAATATAAAGAGAGATAGACCTTAATTAAGAACGAGAGAGTATATTTATAGTAGTTTTCAAAGAAATGGATTCAAAATACTAATTTAATAATAACAAAATATTTTACCTCACATTATTGAACATAATTTTGGTTTCATATATCAACAAGTAAAACTCATAACATTCCATTTAAAAAGGAATGGTTATTTCTTAAAATCTATAGAAACAAAAATAATAGTAATAACATTATTTTTATACTCTTAATTCTCAAGAAATGATAACTAATTATACTTAATAATATCATCTAAAGCAAGAGAAATTTTGTAAATAACTACTAATTAATCAACTCTATTAGTAGTTGACACTCACATTTCAATATATAAAAAGTAAGAATAATTTGTTAATTAATTAAGGAATCCTAGTAAGTTTGCTATATTCTTTATAAGAAATTTGATGAAATACATAAAAATATCAAAGCAAGCTTCTATTCTTTAAAAAACTTAACTAATAAATTAGCTTATTTTTCATATTTGACTTATTTATTTAAAGTCAACTTTTATATAAAATTTTAAATAATTATCAAATTTCAATGCTATCAACATAATTTCATGTAAGCAACTTATTAAAATTGAACTTTCACTTTCAAATAAAACAAAAATTTAAAACAGATCATAGTTTTTTTGGTATGCATAGATGATTTAAACTTGATTTTATAAAGTTATTTCTAATTATGAAAGGCCTTTTGCTTTTTTCGGTTTCTTCATTTCTATCAATTTTGGAAATGATAGAATGAACTCTGCTAGTATCTAATGAACTTCTTTATTTTTTGTACTCTGTTTTACTAATGTTATATTAGAAATTATTATGCTTCTTTTTAGTTATTTCTAAAATTGGAGCTAGATTTAATCTATTAGGAGAAGGTTATGTTGTTAGGGATTTTTAAATTGGATTAAAGTTTCCCTTCTTAACACATTTATCAATTCTTATTTACAGTATAGGTTTTATTGGTATGAGATGGGCTTATTCTTTATTAATTACTCTAGAGGTTTTGCAAGGTTCTTTATAGTTATTTGATCCCATATCTTATATTTCACTTATTAACTTTCTATACTACTAGTTGTATCTCCGAGGATCTGTTATGGAAAATTTACTCAGGAAGGAATCTAGAGCTACATTAGTCTATTTCTCTTTCTCTTCAGAACCCTTTAAAAATTCTTTATAGCCAGATTCTAATTTCTATTTAGAATTCATTACAGCTAAAAATCATAGAAGTTGCATTGTAGATTAAAATTTTAGTTAAGTCTAGTAAATTCGTATAGCTTCAACAGGTGGCTTTGGTATTGTTAACTTTTTTCTCTATATTCAAGGATGAAGTAGAGCGTCATGAGATGTATACCTTTCTAAAGGATCACTTTCTACAAGACGAAGAAAGAACTGCTTAGCCTCACTTGAAAACCGAGATGGAAAATTTCATTAAGGATTGTTTAACTTATAAATATAAGATTTTTTAGTATCACCCTTGATGAATAAAGGATGATTACCAGCTATCAGAATGAACATTATGATTCCTAACGAATAGATATCAACTGCTTTAGAATAAGATTTATTTTAATCAACTTATTCTGGCGCCATATAGATAAGAGTTCCTGCTCCTTAATTCAAAACTTAGCTACCAGACTTAGAAACAGCAAGACCCAAATCTCCTATTTTTAATGACTATATATCATCTTTGTTTCTCAATAGAATATTATCTACATTAAAACTTACCAGGCTTTATATCTCTGTGCACTATATTTTAGCAATGTAGATAATAAATAGCTTCGAATAAAATCTTCATTATCCTCTAAACTTCTTACTCATCAAAAGGGCGATTCTTAAATTTTCTTTTCTGAATTAATCTGCCTAAAGTTCCTCCTTTCATCAACTCCATACAAAGCAAAATATAATTTTCAGTTTCTTTAATTCCTTTATATTTAACGATATTAGGATGCTTGAGACTATACAGTATGTTACCTTCCTTGAACACTTTGGAAATATTATTATTTTTCTCTATGATCTAAATTAAAATATTACCTTAACTGCTATATGTTCCTTACTTAGACTGTCATACGCTTTTACCACTTTACCGTAAGCGCCTTAACCAATATACTTTATATACTTAAAATGCTGATTAACACTTTCTTTTTCCTCGTTGCTAATCAATTCCATTTTATAATACGATAAATTTCAAATTCTTTAAAGTTAATCAAAAACCTAACTATTTTGAAACTTTTATACTGAATAATACCTAATTATTTACAGCCAAGTTCCCTTTAATTTAACCAAAAAAGTAAAAAGCTAGTATATAGCATTATCTATCTTGCCTTATTAACACATCTTATTTTACTAAAGCATTAAATTAAAACAAATGGCATATAAGTATATCTTTATTTTATTGCCAAATATCTAAAAGCCATTTAACTATCAATCCCTAATTAATACTTAACTACCATTTTATATTCCTTCTGATCTTTACATTTGAGTGCTTATTACTCTTTAAGTTTTTGCTTTAATATAGTTAATATATGGAGCATGCAAAATTAGCTAAAGCTAGCCTATCAGAAAGAAGATTATATAGAATTAGTTTATTCTTTATTAAATTATTTTTGCCATTTATCTACTTTCTGCTGATTCTTAACTCTACATGCATTTATAAAGTAAAAACTATTTATTTCTTATTATTTCAAAGATTTGCTAGAGCTAATCCCAAACAATCAAAATTATGTTATTTAATAAATAAGAGCTATAAGCTATATTGCTTATTTCCATTAGTAGAACATCTAAATTGTTGTATTATCATCTTTTATTGCTGAGGGATTCCTTTTTATTTCTAAACTAAGAACGGATCGAAAAATAGAATTTATTGAGAATAAGCTGATATGTGGTTATTTATAAACTTATTTAAATAATATAAATGCTTAACAAATTAGTAGTTTAATTTTAAACTTAGATTTGTATAGAAGCTCTTCATATTTAACTTTAATTTCATTGCTTAGAGATTTTACGTTATTTTTATTAGCTTACTCTTTAATATTTTGAACTTGATTTTCCTAAATATTGATATTTAAACAATTTTATTAAAGACAAATTAATTTGTTTATTTTAAAGTTTTTATTTTCTCTCTTTTATTACCCCTTTCAGCTTTCTTGATCAAACTATTAGATATTTTACTTAATAGAGTTCTGCTCATAATAAAGTTGACTTATTTTCATTACGTCTATGTTTTGATGGATACTTTCATTCATTATTTCTAGCCTCATTATTTGGATTATTTTACTTATTTCTGGCCTATTGTTTGGTGTAAATGAAAAGCATTACTGGATTACTTTTCTTAACTTTCCTTTTATTGATTGCGGGATTTAAGGATGCTTTTGCTGTAAAAGTAAAGTAACAATTTCATATGAATTTATGCCCTTTCAAGGTCTTACATTTGTTAATAACTCATTCAGAATACACCCAAATGCTCATATATCCACTGCTGTTCCTATGCCTGAAGATCTGAAATATTCCGGTGCCATATAATTGCTTGTTCCCATCATTTAGCTGGTGAAATAAGCACTGTTTTAATTCTCTCCAATAAATCGAGACATTCCAAAATCGCAAATTTTGATGTTATGGTGCTGATCAAGTAGGATATTTTCAGGTTTAAGGTCTCTATGAATAATTTTATGCTAATGCAGATATTAAATACCCTCTGCCAATTGTAATGCTATATCTAGCTTCTTAAAATAGTTAATAGGTTCATTTAATTAACTATAGAGTAGATCATACAATGATAAGTTCATTAAATCTGTAATTATGCAAAAAGGGGAGTTTGGATCAAGGCATATTCCTAGTAGCTTCAAGAAGCGCTCATATTTAATTTCAGAAATTACATCTAGCTCCTTCAAAAAATTTTTAAGATTATTAGTATCATGAACGTTTTGGTTTATAATTTTAATAGCTACATTAACTCCCTTTATTTTTCCTTTGTAAACTGATCCAAAAGATCCAAATCCTATCATTTTTTTAGTTGCCTTTTTAACTTCTTCATAACTAAGTATTCAGACTCCCTTTAGCCTTAAATCTTCTACAAGTTGATTAATTTTGTTCCTATTAAGTTCATAATTATTTAATTCATCATTTTATTCAATAAGCTAGGAGCACTAAGCTTCTTTCTTACGACCAAACTTCTTCTAAAGATATATTACTAATATAACTATTACTACTAATGTAAAGCCAATAGCCATTATTACTATCATTATAGCATGGTGAGTCTAATTTTATTTTCTGACTTCAAATGTTTATCCATTAATCTGTTAATTGTCTTTGTCATTTCATATAATAATGAAACTATTGCTTTATAAATAAAGTATTTAGGATTCTTACTTCTTCTAGTCCTTCTCTCCTATTTCTGATTTTCACTTTAGTTTATTGCTATCTATAATTTGAGCTTCCATGTAGTTCTAAGTATAGTTAACTAATATAACTGCTACATAGTGCTTTTCTAGTCTAGCAATGCTGAATTCGTAGATTGGAGAGTCAGTTCTTATCAAAAATTATGCTGAAGGTGTTAGTTTTGTCTTATTGATATTAAAGAAAGTATATTGCACAAAAATCTAGGCCTTTTAGTAAGGTTAAGCAGTTAAGACATGCTCATCATAAAAGAGAGCTATTTTAAGTTAATCAAATGATATCATTTAATAATCAGAGTAAGGCAAGTTTAGAGGACTAAGAACATAAACATAATTGTCTATAAACTATTCTTTATAATATACAACTCCTCAATACCCATTTAGCTATAATTATTGCATCTTAAATATAATGAATACTTTGTTAGCTTCAATTTCCTATACAGATGGATCAAAAGGAACGTTTTGGTTTTTTAGATACAGATATTAGATTTGAGTTTATTGAGTTAGTACTTAATCACCATTACAGTTATCATGACTGCATTAAATTAGGCAATAAGTCATATAGTATTCGCTAGAGTTTGCATAATACTCATTCTAAACTAGAATTATTGCTGACTCATTATATCAAGTAACTGAAGGCTGAAATGAAACTTTCATATTCTGTCAAATTAATTAAGCTTCTCCTTAAGGTTAGAAATTTTTAAAGCTTTATCAATATGTTCTATTAATCTAGTTTGCTTCAAGCTGAGATCATAATAAGACGAATCCTCCTTTTCAGAAAGGAATAGGGATAAGAGTGTAATAGTTTAACTGTAAAGTTTCAGAAGAAATGTTGTAAGAGAAGTCTAAAAAATGTTTATTATCATCAACCTCAAAGGCTTTTAATAAGAACGAAGACTTCTTTCCTTTGTTTTCAAACACCATTACTAAGTAATGTTTTGCCTTATTCGATTACTCACCATAAATCTGGACTGAAAGAGGTCTTTCACAAATAGAGCAATTTTTAAATAAGACAAACTATTCGCTTTAATGAACTTTTAAATCAAGTATTTACTCGACATCTTCATGCTCTCCATAGATCATCGATGAGAAGGTAATTTAGATACTAATAGAAAGAAGCAATAATATAGCTATAGCATTTTCCATTTTATCAAAGTATGCTTCTTTAATAATCTTTAATCATTCATATTAGAAAATTCTTAAATACCAAACTAAATTTATTAGCTTATTTTAGTTTTAAAATTTAGATTGAATGTTTTCTACTTAATTTAACATAAAAATGCATGCTTATAAATTTCTATTACTTTCCTAATATACTTGAAATAATAATTTTATGACTATGGAAATATTATTAATAGTTATAAAAGGTTAATCTAGTTCTTCTACATCCTAATCTTATTGTAGCTTATTTTTATTATATGTATTTTAATAACTTCCTTAAAAGTACCAATAGATATTATAATTAAGAAGTTCTCAGTATTGAATCAAGTTTTATTATAGGCTTATAAATTTGAGCTTCGTATTTTTGATAGATTTAATTGACATCTTAGTTACTAATGCAAGATACTAATTATACATTAGCTTAACATTTCTATAAGCTTTTTAATAATTATATAGAACTATCAATATTTTAAGTTAATAATATTTGATAGAGCTTAAGATGAATTAAGAAATGATAAGCAAAGCTAAGTTGCTTGTAGCATTATTATATAAAGCAAATACTAAGTTAGTAACTTATTTAAGGTAATCATAAGTCGTTAATTTTTTCTAGTATACTATTTTCATTTTTCCCCTTCTTCCCTTTCTCATCTTCTACTAAAGACTTATTAACTGGATTTTCATTCTCAAACTCTGATACATCTTTTCCTTTATTCTATAGGTAGAAATAAAGCCAAACTACGAACTGAATGATAAATAGAGTAAGTCCACATATTTAGGCAATTAAAATATAAAGATCACTAACAAGCAAGGAGTAAATTAAGAAGCAAGTATTCATGCATGCCATTACTATACTAAATAGAATTGGTATTAAGTTATGGTTCTTTTGCTTGAATACTTATATTATGTTTTCCAATGGTGAAGCAAACAGAAAAATATTTACTACCAGTGATATCATTTAGCAGACAATAAAAGGATCTATTAAGAAGAGGAAGGTCAAAAATCCCAAGTATACTAGTAATGTTGGAATTATAATCAAAATAGCTTTCGCTTTTTAAAATTTTAAAAAACAGTAAATAGCGTAAAAGGATAAGCCTAGCATAAAGCCTATAGCATTAAGAAGCCAAACTGGAACTGCTGACTCTCTTATTCCATAAATAAACCAATTGCCACAATTCCACATTTAAAGTAAATAAGCGATTCAGGTTAGCTTGCTTGGGTCTTTTTTAACAAAGCCCCAATGATACATATATTAAACAGGTACCGAGAACATAAGAATTCCAAACATATCAGCAATGTAGCCTATAATATCGGCAGCAAGTCCCATTTTTATATGATTTAACACGTAAGATAAAACTTGCAAATTAAATAAAAAACCTATTATCTTTAACTTCTTATTTAATTAAAGATAAAAAAAATGAATAGCCTATAATGCAAATTATAAGCACTAATCTCTTTTACTTTTTCTGTTAATTTCATGTAGTTCGCTAACAATTCTTTTTGTGATAGTTATGAGATGCTTCTTTTTACTATCATCTTTATATTTTCAACTTTACAGCTTAAATTTTTTATCTTAAGCAAAACATAATGCAGTTAGTAGAATGATAGCATAATAGTATGCTATGAGAAAAGTGTTAATTAATCCAAGTTTAAGATGTATATATCTTCTTGTAGAAAAGTATGAGATGATAACTTAGATTGAAATGCATTGATTATCTATTTGCATAGCTTTAAGACATCCTCTCTATAATTTATAATCAATTATTTATTATCAAAGTTACCATTTTAATCTTTAAATTCTATAGATCTCTTTAATCTATAATATTTAATAGCCTTATATTTTCATTTTTATCAACTTTCTTTCAAATACAAATCACTTATTTACATCTTATAAACTCTAATAATAAGCACTCAATTATATAAACTCTGTAGCAATAAAGAAGCTCAAATTTTACTATTGTGTAATAAGTATTTTTCATCTGTCTTTTTTAAGAGGTATTGCATATATTGATTGCTCCATATTTTTACAATAGAACATCAAGCAATATTATTCAATAAATTTACTAAGAAAATTTAACCAAAAAAGAGTTTTATTTATATATAAATATACTATCTTAAAAGATGCTAGACAAGTTAAAAGAAAAAGAGCTAAATTAATTTGTGTTAAGTCTTTTGTTTATTTAAAGCATATTATTAATTTGTTTCTGATTAATCTATTAACTATGTAAATAGTATTTCTATATCTACTCTTTCTGTTATATACTTCCTCTCTTATATAAATTCATCTTTTCATATTACTGAAGCTATTTTAAACCTTTATGGTTGCAACTTTGAATGATGCTTAAACAAAAACTAAAGTCTTTATCTATCTATAAAGTATTTAAATCTATTCTACCTTCAATTATTTAAAAATGTAAGGATGATAGTTAAGTTATTTTAGAAAATAAAAATAGTAAACAGTTTTCTTAATCTCTCAATCAATGGCAAAGAAGAGCTGCAATTTACTTAGTCTTATTAAATTAAACAATTTAATGAAATTAATTTAGCTTAATTGGCTTATTAACCTAAAGTTTATTTACATTTTAATTTTCTGAAAATAAACCTCTTTAAGTGTCTAATTTTTAATGGTTTGATTCTACATCTATTTTTATGAGGAACTCCACTTCCATATTGCTGAGATATCTTTGAAATATTATTTTTTCTTTGCTCTGAATTTATTTGTATATCATTTTGATATTTCTCTTCAAACTCATTAGCTCTCTTACTTTTTGAGTTTTGTGGAGACTAAAAAAGCGTTTTAATAGAGGAAAGACTGAATTGCAATTATAAAATCACATTATCGTTTATGTTTGTTTTGCTAGGGAAGATTATAGCTTAAAAAGCTAATTATTTTACATAAACATTTAAATTTTTGATTCATCTTACATTAAAATGGCTATTGTATCAATCTCATTTACTTCAATTTTCATTGAAATTGTTTAATTAAGTTGAATGAAGATTAATGATTCAATTTGTCTTTTATTATGATGTTATCTAGAATAATTTGATTATGATATTTGTGGATTCTTGATCCAGTTATTTAATATTTAATATATGTCAAAATCTTCTTTTCCCTGAAAAATTTGTAAATTTACTCATCCTGCTTGCTGATAACTTATTTAATTTTAAGCATTATTCATATATGATACTATTATCTATTTTAATTAAAAATACCTAATTTAAGTTCCTTATAGTTATATACTCTATATGATGTTAAATTCTCCTCATACCATTAATTTTACTCCTATTATAGTCTATTTTCTATTTTTAATTAACCTTCACAGTTACATTGCTCTCCATTTTAGGATAGTTTTTTCTATAAACTCTAGGATAAAGCATGAAAGATAGAATGTGAAGTAGGTAGGAAGTATATGAAGAAGTAATGTTCTATAATAGTTAAATAGTTAGTATTTCTAACTTAGTATTTTAATTATTTAACGATTATTGAAATTGATGAGCTAAACTATCATAAGATAAGACCCACAATAAATGCAAAAGTCTGTTATTTAAACTGATGAACATATTTCAATCCTCTACTCTGAGATTGAAAAAACTAACAATTCTCTTTAAAGTATTATTGAGTGGATTGAAAACTACGGAATTTGCCTTAAAAGTAATTAATTATTCAGATATGTAGACCTATGCTCTGTGAATCAGTACTGAGTTTTAGAGCATGTTTTCAAGAGTAAACGAAAACTAGAGTAAGCAGATAAGCAAAATATAAGAAACTCAAAACGTCTATATGGAGCAAGTTTGATAATCAGTATTCTTTTATTCTGTAGATCATGGAGTTTAGAAACATCCAAAATTCCTTCAAAAATTGATTTTCCTTAAACGAACTCAATAAAACTCTGTCAGCTGTTTATAGTGATACCAAGTTTAACTTCTAGCAAAGCAGCGACTTGCTAAATGAAATCAAGCAAAATCTTGCTGACTAAATTTTACAAAATTAAGATTTTAAGGTATCAGAAGAGCTGCTTAACTAAATAAAGCAGGTAAGTATATAAAGTGAAGAATGAGATGCAAAGTGTAGAATATGAGTAGTAATACATTTAAGCTTTGCAAGACCTACTAGAAAATTATGAATAAATGGTGACGCAGAAGTAAAATAAGATCTATAATTCCATATGGAAAGTAATTCCTTATATAGTTCTTTTATGTCTAGTCATAACTTTTTTCAAGTCTTTCAGAATGAAAAACTGAGGCTACTACCTTAAACTCGCTGCAGAACATCTCAGAACTTAATACAAATGTAAAATCTACCTCACAAAAAACAATTACTAGTGGCTAGAGCTCAGCTAGCATTAATGATCCTAATCGAGAAGTCTTGGATTAATATGAGAAAGTACGAGAGATAGAGGCAAAGCTGATATAACTGCAATAATAGTAAAGTGACGACAAGAAGCAAAAGAAAATGCAGCAGCACTATTAAAATCAATTAAAGATAGAAATTGAAAAAATTCAAGCCAAGACATTTCCCAATAGCTATGCAGTATCGCCTACTGAGATTCTAAGAGAAAAATCTATTACAAGTGATAAATATTAGGAAATTTTTAATTCCACAGACAAAATCTTAAAGAAGTATGAAAAAAAGCATTAAGAAGATATCAATCCTAATGATATTTTGACTGAAAAATAGAATAATCAATTTCCTGTGCATAAAACCTGTAGTCGTGAGAAATGCCTTATTTATTGAATATCTGATTTTAATAATTTATCTTACTTTAATAATCTATTCATAAGATCAAGCTCTTTAACTAAGAAAATAGCTTACTTAATAACTTACTATTAAACTTTCAATCCCATTTGCAAATATACTTCTAAGCGCTAGAATTAATTAGACTACTCTTTCCAATATTAACTAGCAAGATAGCAATTAGAATGCTCAATTAATTATAGGTTAAATTGACATATTTTAGTTAAGATCCTCATAGTATATCAATTCTATCTTGGCATGAAATAGCTATAATCATATATAAACTAACCACTCTGTGAAATAATTGTTTCCCTTTATATACAAAATTCTTAACAATCTCATCTACTTTTGAAATATAAGCTCCCACTGCTTTTTAACTTAATCTTTATTTTTCCTTTACAGTCTTTAAAATAAAAATTATAGCTAAGTTAGGTAAAATAATTAAAGATAGCTAGTAAAGTAATTTAAAGAATATAGACTTGAAAAAAGTACAGAGACACATGTAATAGTTAAATTAATAGAATACTATTAAGAAATCCTTTATTCTCTACTTTATAGTTAATATTCTATAACTTGCTTCAACATAATAATACTAAATTAATTTGTCATATTAGCCTAGTTTTAGTTAGAAAATAAACAGTACAAGTTAGAGCATTTTGGAAAGAATTGAAAGACTACTTTATTGCAATTCTCTAAGAGCAGTATTAAAAAGATTTGTTTTAAGAGTAAAAAAAGTTGAAGGGCTCTAATAGACAAGTATTTTTACTTAAATTCAAAATAAAAAATATTTTATTTTATGGAATCTTAAGAAAGTAATATCATTAGTATTATAGATAGTAATGAAAACAAAATAAAGTCAGCACTAGCGATTTCGAAAGTATTAATAAAAGCATATCATAGTAAAATAAGGTTAGATAATCGTTTATTTAATTTAAAAGAGACTAAAAGTAAAGATGGAAGGGTATTTGTATTTATAAAGATTTAAATAATCAACAATTTTGAATTCAGTTTAGATAATAAAAGAATAAAAGTAGGAACAGTGATTATTACTTTGAATTGTATTAGCAAAAAAATAAAAATTAAACATTTGGCAATAATTTATATACTAAATAAGAAAATAATGAGATTCTTTAAATTTAGTAATGAGAATGATTTGAATCAAATGATAAACAAAAAGCTATTTTATTTGAATATATAATACAGATATAATAGAAATAATCATTATTATTTATTATAAATCAAAGTGAGAAAAAATCGCAGAAGGTCTCAAGAAAGGTTTTTTCCAGCTTCATAAATAAAGGAGAAAAACCAGAGACTTCTAATTCTTCTTCTATTACGTGATCTTTAATAATCAATAATTTTTTTAACTTCTATAATCTCCAATTTTAAAAAACTAAAAGTAATCTCAAACTGAATATGAAATCAAATCAATAGAAAGGATTAAAACAAACAATAAAATCTTGGTTTTACATTCCTAAGCCACGAGCAAGTAAATATCTGAAAAGTTAAAATAAAAAAAATGATGTAAAAATAGAAAAATGATGGATAGCTATTAATAAAACAATTTATGAAATCTATAAATAATCTATAAGAAGAAGTTAAAATATTAAAGTAAGAAAACAAAAAATTGTTAGAAAAAGGTTAAGTATTGAAGAAACATTAATCAAACAATAAATCGAAGTTAAACATCTTGGAGAAAAAGAATAGAATCACAAGCCTAAGAAACTAAAATGAAAGTAGAAAAAGACAGACAAGTAGAGGTAATTAATATTAGAAGGATCGTCAATAGATATTATCTGTGCTATCAAAGACTACACATATTCAAGAGATGCAAGATATGCAAGGACAAGACTACATGTTAACAAGGATTTAAGATATGCAGAAGGAGAATATTTTAAGTGAGTGGCAGAACTCCAAAAAACTGAATATTCCAAACGTTTCTATTGAACCAGCAGAAACTAACTCTCGTTGGCCGTATTGAATGGATTAAATTCCTGAATATATAAATTTTTACTTTAGTGACTTATATATAAAAACAGTATTATAGCAAGAATAAGAGATGAAAACTGAATAGAGATAATATTATAAACATGCAATTGGTTTTAAAGGATATAATTCTTTATTATAATTATAGGTTTAAAAATAGAAGAAATGCTTTATAAAATTAAGAATTTTTCAACTTTACTTAAAATTTTCTTACAAAGAAAGGAAAAAATTCCATTTATTATGTTTTATTTCTACTTAATACTGCAAGCTATAATTACTAAAGACATTGTAAAAAATGTAATTTTCATTCATGTTATATATCATTCAATGAACTTCTGTTAATTTATTTGGTTATTTTAAATTAACTAAACTTGTGTTATAGATTAAATGATATCTCTAAAATATTATTTAACTAGTCCTAAAGAGAATTAGTGGCATTAAAAAAAGCATTTTATAAGACTTCTTAGTTAATCAGATGAATAGGGATTGATATATGATATTATGCAGATATTTAATTTGACTAACTACATTCGATGATTGCTTCTATTAACTGCTTTAAAATTATATTTGAAACAAGTATTTTCCTAATGGTGTATTTTTTTAATTACAAATAAGGTAAAAATGGAATCTTCAAGTACCTAAGAATCTGAAGTTTAAAAAAGTAGCAATAACTTGTTATCGCCTACGAAAAGTTATCTGAGCTTTTATAGTAATTCGACCAGAAATTCGAAAGGTAAAGAAATAAGTAAATGTGTTAGCTCCTTTAAAGCGCATCAGGGAACTATAAAATCGCTAACTCTAATTAATAAAGATCTGCTATTATCAGCATCTTACGATGGCTTTATGCATTTCTGAGAATATCAAAGCTACGATTTTAAATTAATTCTAAAGATAAAGGGTAATTTAGATGGAATTGATGCTTTATGCAAAACTGAGAATTATATAATTAATGCTGCATAAAGTGGAACTGGAAATAACTTGCATATCTGATCACTTGAACGAATTTTTTAATTCATAAACGAAAATTATAAGAAAGAGGTTCTTGAGCCTAATTATAAGAATTTTCTCCATTAAAATTTTGTGAACTGTCACAATAACATAATCAGCGCCATGGCTGCATTAAAAGGCTAAAAGACAAATACGTTTGCAAGTGCTAGCAAGTCCATTAAAATTTGGCATGTCAATAAGAAGTTAATAAAGGTATTTTAAGGAAGACATCGAAAATCTATCCAAGAGTTAAGATAGCTCCTTTCAGAAAACTATTTAATTTCATCAGGACTAGATAAAAGAATAAAGATATGAGACATTGACTAAGGTATCTGTGTTAAGAAGATTAAACTAGACAGCCCTGTTTTATCTACAATCTAATTATTTTCCGAACAATACGAGATGCTCCTTTCAACTTGTTTGAAAGGGGAAATTAAAATATATTAAGGTGACAAGTTCGTAGAAGCAGTAAAAATTAAAAAAGATCAGCCACTATGCTCTTTATAACTATCAGACGGATCTATCTTAATTGGAAGTACTAATCAAAACATACATTTATGAAGCTTTATTGAAAGCAAACTAATGTTTTAAAGAAAGTTAAGAGGACATTAAGGAAATGTTCAATGTCTTTTAGAATGGAAAGATAACTTAATTTTAAGCGGAGGATCAGATGGTTGAATTTTTGTTTGGGGAGATAACAAGATAAGTGAAAGCAAAATTTGCTTTCAAAAGTGTTATAAAACTTGCAACTCTTGTGGAGTTTTTTGAACGTATTTTCGTTCTTTTTTGTTAATTTTTTACTTTTGTAAAAATATATAATTTATATTTGAGTGAATAAAGGCTATATGCATACTTTTGCTTTATACTTAATAATTATCACCATAAATAATTTCATCAAATATAAGATAGTAATTTTAAAAGTCTTAAAGGATGTTTATATATTAATGGCTATTTAGAAGGATTGATTTAATTCAAGGTTTTAACTTATAGTAATAGTAGAAGTATTTAAAATAAACCTGTTTACAAAAAAATAATTCTAACACTTTTTAAAACGGAAAAAACTTCCATTACTACATAAGATAACTTGATATCTTAAGTTTAGTTTAAATAAAAACCTCCTATATTAATGAGAGATATATCTAAATATTAAATAAAAGATAAATAATAAATCTATATTAGTACTAGTTAAGTATTTAGACCTATTTTATATATTTTAGACTTATACCCATTATTACTAGTAGATAAGTAAAAGAAAATTAAATTAAACAATATAATTAATATTTTCCCTTTTAATAGCAAAGAAGCAATGCTATTTGATTTAATCAAAATATCTTAGTCTCTTAAATTTTTTAGTGATGCTTATTCTTAAAAACTATAATTTTAATATTATTTTATAATTATATAAAGATTCATAGTTCAATCCTTTTATTCTGATATAATTACTAAATGTTCTGTTATTATTAAAATAGTTAACTTCATTTAGCAATATTATTCTTATATGATATCTATATATTATATGTTATTTTGATTCTTAATTAGCTAATACTAATACTTTGGTATCTGCTTAATAAATTTAAAAGTTTTAATAGTTGTATACTTAGAATGTAATTAAAACTTCTCTTCTCTTTTAATCTATTTTAATTTCCTTAAAGCTTAATACTTTTAGTCTGTTAACTATGTTTACTAATACTATGCTAAGTATAGTATAAGATTCTATATTTTTATCTTATTCTTTATTTTCCAAATCCCTTGTATTTCGCCTCTTTTTTCCAAATTGACAGATAAATCAGTACTAAAGTTGTATAAGTTTCTCATATTTAAACTCAAGGTTTATAAGATTTAGTCTGAGACTATCTCCTAAGATAAAAAAAGAACTATAAGTAAATTAATTTTAATATAGCAAAGCATTAAGCATATTTACATGAGAAAGTATAGCTACATGCTATTTAGCTATTTGCTTTAACTATTTTGATGCTATTTAAGCTAAGTTAATTTAAATAATTATCTTATAACTTTTAAGCTTCTAGCTTCTTTATTATTTCTAGTTTTCTATCTTTTACTACTTTAGACCTTTTTATGCCAAATTTCAGATATTATGAGTTTATAGATATATCTTAAAAGGAAGATTTTTAATTATCATTATGTGACAAATACTATTTTAATGATATAATAGAGTATCTTTATACAATTGAGTCTGATGCTTACTTATTTGCTCTATGAATACTTTAAATTAAAACTAGAGTTATCATAGAGGTTTGCTGAATATAATTAAATACATACAACAAACTCTATTTTTACTCTTTTTTCCCTTTTTTAAGTTAAAGTTTTATTTAGTTTAATTAATACATCTTTAAGTGAGTATGAATAGTACTATATTAATTGCCTTGATAGCGAATAGGCTATTTTAATGTAATAATATTTTAATAAATGAAGGTATAATAATAAGTAGGATTATTGTTTAACTAGTTTGAATAATAATAAGGAATCTATTTGGCTTCCTTTAAAACTAAAAGGTATATTTCTTTAATAAGATATTTCTTTTTAGTTCCTTTATAGAATATAAAATAATTAGAATACTAAAGTCACTAATATTTGTTAGATTCCAGAAAATTAAGTCAGTTTTGTATAGAAATATTAATTGTATTAGTGTATTGAAGAAATCAAGTATTGGCTATTTTAAGAAATCAAAGTTAGGAAGATATTAGGCAGATACTAAATAAAGCACTAATAATCTATATATTTTTATCATCTTCAACTCAAATAAATTACATATACTTTAAAGGAAATTTTAATCTAATACAAAATACTAAATTTTATAAAAAAGAGATTCATTTAGCTACAAAGAGATTGCAAATGATATTAGATTAGATAAATATTTAGTTCTTTAAATAGTAGGTTTAGTTTATATAATAGCCTCTAAAAAGTAATAACTTTCTTTTAAATAAGATAAAAAGCAAACCTAATCTAGTTACTCTATTGAGTTGACAAATTATTATGTTTAAATGCAGTTTCTAACTTTAACTTATTGAGCTAAACTTTTATTTTTAATGAATAATATTTATTTGCATACTTTTGGGTTAACATATTCAAGCAATTTTATAAAACTCCCTATCTAGTCTTCATTCAAGTCTAAGCTTGAAAAGAATTATAACCTGAGATAGTAAAAAAGTAAGGTTTATTGAAAATTAAATTAAGTAAGCTTACAAGACTTAAAGATTATGTTTCTTAAGTATGAATTTCTTGCTATTTTGAAGAGTTAATTTTACTAAGTTAGAGAGTAATAAATTTTAACTTAAATTGCTTAACTTTTTCCCGTCTAAAATCTAAAAATAATTTGTTATTTTAGTCTAAAATGTCTAAAACAAAAAGCGTGGGTCCTAAGATAGAATCTGAGCTATAAAGTGATTCTGATTCATAGAAAAAAGAAAAAAAAATGTTTATTTTTGACCATACAAAGCATATAGGTGCTCCTTTACCTCTTATAGAAGGTTGCAGCGAATAAGAATGGCCTAGATGTGGTTCTAATTTGAGGATAATGCCTATAATGTCTTTTTAAGGATATGAACCAATTGAGCCTATAGGTGAAGTAGACCCTGATTTTGATCCGATGGGAATGTTTAAAGGACTTATTCAAGAATAAGAAATGATGCTTGCTGTTGTAGGTGCCACATAGTAAAATGTGGTTTATAGACGAATGGATAATTAAAGAGACTATTTATGCAACATCCGAGAACTAATTAATAAAGATTATAGACGTAAACCTGATTTCTCTGAGTTACCTCCTTTTTATGTACTTGAAAGCTCATCAGACAAAACCCTAATATTTGAGTCAAGATTTGAAAGTGGAAATTTAGATATTGCAGTAAAAGTTAGTGATGTTGAGTATAATTTGCTTCTTCAAGTTGATATAAACACAAAAGGGCATATTTAGTGATTTTACTTTTCTGTAAGAAATGCGAAAAAAGGAGAGCCAATAAAGTTTAATATAATGAACTTTTAAAAGCCTAATTCTTTATTCAACGAAGGTATGAAAATACTAGCTCATAGTGAAATTGAACATTAATCAAAAGGAACTGGATGGTTCAGAGCAGGAAGAGATATAAAATACTTTTGTAACGGTTTTAAACGTTCTAGTAAGAATGATAAATTTTATTATACATTAACATTCATTATAGACATTCCTCATAATGACGATACTTTGCATTTTGCATATTGCTATCCTTATACTTATTCAGATCTTCTTTGTGATTTAGCAAAAATTGAAAATGATATATCTAAGAGAAGTTTTGTTGGGCGGTCAGTTCTATGTAGAACTTTAGCGGGAAACAGATGCGATTATTTAACAATTACAAATCCTTAAGATTCAGAAGCTAAGAAAAGTAAGACTGGAGTATTTATGTAAGGAAGATCTCATCCAGGAGAATCAAATGGTAGTTGAATGATGAAAGGAGTGATTGATTTCTTAACAGGAAATTAAAAAGAGGCTTAAATCTTAAGAGACAGATTTGTTTTCAAAATCATACCTATGATTAATATAGATGGAGTCGTCAATGGAAATTATAGATGCTCATTAGCAGGAACTGATCTAAATAGAAGATGGAAAAATCCCTCCAAAATTTTGCATCCTGAAGTTTATTACGCTAAGAGACTTTGCAAAACACTATCTAAAGATTATCCTTTGGAACTTATTATAGATTTTCATGGACATTCTAGAAAAAAAAATGTTTTTGGATATGGAAATTACGTGAAAAACCATCCAGAGGCAACAAGACTTTTTCCTTTTACTCTTAGCAAAATATCTCCTTTTTTTAGCTTCAGGAAATCCAGATTTAAAATGTAGAAAAGCAAGGAATAAACATTGAGAATTACACTATTTAAAGAAATCAAATGCAATTACACTTACACTATCGAATCTTCCTTTTGCGGAGCTGATTATGGGGAGTTTAAAGGCAGTCATTTTACGAGTGACTAGCTTATAGAAATGGGAAAATCTGTATGTATTACTCTATTAGTTCTATCAGAGTAATAAAGATAAATCCCTCATAGTTTAAGTCTGAATGGAGAGAATCAGTAGAAAGAAGAATCTTAGCAAACTTCAGAATTAATTTAGCAACTTATAAAGAATTTAAATTTACCTACTAGATAAGAAATGATTTAAGAACTGATTCAAATATAAACTCAGTCAGATGGAAGTGAATCTAGTAGCAATGGATCAGATTCTTGTCCTTCAGATGATAATTTAAGTTAAAAGTAATTAGAAAGATTGTTACCTGTTAAAAGCTTAAGTAAGAAGGCTAAAAAGCCAAAGAGTTAGGAAAATAAACTGAATCCCTAGAGTCTCTTCAAAAAGAGGTTAGAGAATAATCTCAAAATGTAAGCTGCTAGAAAATTTAAGGAAAAATGTCCTAATTGTGGAGAAGATTTTGAAGAAGAGCATAAATGCAAAAAAGCAGAAAACAAGCTAAAAATTCCCATGAAAAGAAGACCTCTTTTTCCACCATAATAATAGTAAAAGCTAGTATATACAAACTATAAGGGAAAACTAGTCTCAGATGCATAAACTTAAACTCCAGGACCCCCATTACCATAATTTAGAGCACTTCCTAAGTTTTAGCATATAAATAGTCCATAAAACAAAGTATAAGCATTAGTAAGTCAGCAAAACTTTAACAATCACAAAACTTTGAAATAAAATCCAAGCTTAGAAATACTAAACTCAGTCCGGTTTAGTAATAATTAACAGCCATCATCAAATAGAGGTGATTAATAAATGGCTTTAAGCAATTATATGTAAAACAATTTAAGTCTAACTGGAGGTGTTTTAAGGTAAAGTTGGAATCTCATGAAAGCTCCTAATTAGAAAATGCCCGCATTACCTTAGTATCAAAAAGTAGGAAAAATGATAGAAAATTCATAGGCGATAAAAATACCTCACTTGACAAGAAAAATTATTTGAGACAGTTAATTTGGTTTTATAACAAAATCTACTTATTTTATCTAAAATATTTGCTAATAACTTCATCCAAAGCATTAACATAAATATAGTTAGATAGAACATATAACAAAAACGTTTCTTTCTATTATCTTAATAAGCATAAGCGATACTAGACTAATATCTAGATTAATACTTTCATTTTGCTACAATTTTCCTTTTAAAATATTAGGATTAAATTTCTCTTTTAAATAAGCTTTCTATAAGCATTAAACTAAATCTAATAACATCTTATCTAACTATAATGAATACTTACTAGGCAGTTTTTTAATCAATAAATATCCTTAATTTATCGATCAGTTTCAAATTACTCTAGTGAAGCTTTAGATAGAAAAGCAGCTAACTCCAAATAAAATTAGAAATACAAATAAAAAATAATAAGAGCTAATAAAGATTCCTTTTGCTAATATCTGGATTCATATTTAAATATTATGGATAGAGATAAAAGTGTATTTAATATGGTTATACTTATAATTAATAAAGCACTAAGCTATAATAAGCTTTTAATTTAGTTTATGTTCCAAGAAATTAAGAAATATATCATATAGAAGATAATAAATGCAATTAACTTATTTAAATCATATTTTTCTTTTTTGATTGAAAAGTGATGCTTTATCTTAAAATAAGTTAAAAAAGGGATGAAATGTACAATAGTTTGGAGAAACTTTATTACATCTGTAAAATGAATAAGATTAACTTACTAAATCTAATAAAAAATGAAGCAAATAATAATAATAAATATCAAATAAAAGTAGAATCAAATTGCAAGCTTAAATAGTAACTATACAATGAAAGAATAGAGATCAGTAAAATCAACTAAATGCAAAATGTTAAATCTAAAGGATTAATTTCAAGGAGTAAGAAAAGTAAGAAAGAGAAAGAAGTTTACATCATATAATATGAACCAAATATTATAATAATCTTTAAATGCTAAAATGCCTATACAAAAGTGAGATAATTATAAGATAAATTTTTAAATGAAAAATAAATTAAAAAGCTGTTTTAGGAATTGTATATTAGAATTTAAAAGAGTAATATAGTTGAAAGAATTAACATTTTCAAAACTATAAAAATAAAAATTAATTTATTCAAATAGAAACTTACACTAAAAGCAAGGATATTAGCTTGTTAATTACATAGTTAAAGGTGACATTTATATTAGTATTGTTAAGAATTAGCCTAACAGTTTAAAGAAAAACTGATTCTAAGTAAGCTTAGACGCTTTTAAAGTATTAATCTGTTAACTTTTAACAAAGGAAGCAAATATTTAATAATTAGAATCTTCAAAATGAAATTCAGCAATAAGAGTAATTTTGGCTTTGAAGATTAAAAGTTCTAAGCTTTTCTGGTTATATGATAAGCTTTAGATATTCTCTTACAGCAAGCACAGCTTTATTGGAATAACTTTGATGTAATTAGTTATATAAAAAAACAAATTAATAAGCTGCTTAAATTCCTATAAATCACATTAATTAAATCTCTTTTAACTAAAATTAAAACTTTTGTTAATCATAAAACTCAATATAGCAAGTGGGTAATTTTTTAATTATTTATAAAATTGATCATAAAGAATATTATAATTTTTGCAATCAAATTTCCTGACTATTCTCACTTCGTTTTATAAACTATACTTATTGCTGCGATAAAGGTAGAATTGAATTTTTATATAAAAATGGATATATTGAAATAATATTTAAGCTTAGTGGAAATAAATAAAATGTAATTTGAAATTTATTGCAGACAATGACTTATAAGTTTCTCATTATAATCTAATAAATGACCAGATTAAATTCTTTTTTCGACTGCTTAGTTTTAAATTTTAATGCTTTTCTTCAATTTTGAAAAGACGATATTTAGAATTAAAATTTTAAAGTGAAAAATATTTTTAAAAAGTTCTATAAAGTTTGTTCCCTCAATTTTCAGGAACATATCCCTTGTTTTCGTAATATTCTTTCTAAATAGCTCCAGTTCTCTCCACTCTTTTTCCGAATTTCATTTGATTTTAGATAATTCTATCAATAATTTAATCAACATCCAAGTCGGTGACACTTTAAATCTCCTGGTAAATTCCTTGCTATTTAGGGAAGTAGTATGGATCTTCTTAAGGATTTTAATATACTTTTTGCTTATAAGAATGAATACTACCTCTTAAGACCTTTTAAATGTTGAGGGTTTTTAGCATATCGTTTGATACTTTCCAAGGAGCACCAATAATTATGTCATCAACATATTTAATGGCTAAAACGTTTAGAGCTCTTTCAAACATTTCCATAATTGGAAAATTAAGCCCTTTTGCATCTCTTACTGTTTTGTCATCGTGTATACCAACTATTAAGAAATCTCCTTACTATTTAGCTTTTTCGAAAACTTCTATATGGCCGCAATGAATTAAATCGAATGAACCATCAATATATACAATTTTATCATTTTCCTTTGGAGATCTATGATTAGAAAATGATGCAATTCTTCTACTTGTAGGAAGGAATTTTGTCTCTTTCTTAGCTAGAAACTATTCAACTGTTTGCATTTCTAAGCTCTACTGTTCTACAGATGGATACATTAATAACATTTTTCCAACAAGATCAGTAGTACTAATTCCTTCTGTCCTTTTGAATACTCTCAATCTTCCACTTTACTTTACTTCAGCATAAGCATCTCGTCCAGTTCTCTTATCAACAGCCAAATCATCTCCATGAGTGCAGAAGTCACAACCATATTAATCTAAAAGTTCGTTATTAACAAAATATTTTCCAGGAATTACTTCATCAACCCACTTACAAGCTCTTACAACAGCAGCTCTTTCTTACCAAGTCATGACTGGATTTCCTTTGGCCTACATCATTTCCTCATCTGTTACGACAGCAACAATTAAATAATCACCCATTTTTTTACTCTATCTAAAACCATTAAAATGACCTGAGTGAATAACATCAGAGCAAGAAGCCATATAAACTCTCACGATTGATTTCACCTAAGTTATAGCGGGACTTTTCAAAACATATTTTTACAGTTCTTATAGTAACTACTAGGCTTCCTAGTCGTATTCTTCAAAAGTATCTCCGATTTAAAGTAGATCGGTTAAAATAGGTTTATTACTTTAAAGGTTAAGTATAGACAGCAAACGTAAAAGCGTACTTTCCATTTATAATTATTTACCTCTAATGCTCAAGTAATTATTTCAAATTAGTTTAATTTAAATTTAATATCTCATTGTTTATTAATTACTCTTAACAAATAAAAACTTCTTTTTATAACCATAACTTTATCTCTATTTAACTAGCAGAAACAAGACTTATTTCTCCTTTTATTTACTGAGCATCTTTTCTATAAATTATATACTTTTTTATTATTTTTATTATATAGTTTGTAAGTTAAGTTTTAGCTTATTGAAATTAAGAAATAGGGGGTAAGAAGTTAAGACAACTATACTAAATATTAACATTTCTTTTAATCTGATTATATGAGTTAAAGCGTCTAATGTACTTGTACCTTAAACAGTTTTATATACTATTGGCTTAGTTAAACCTTTATATATATCTTGCATTAGCAGTATAAACTTCTTACTAAACTAAAGCTTGCTTTTATTTTTTCTTATTTAGTCGCTTCTATTATCTTTTAATCAGTTAATAGCTTCATTTATAGATAGCATATATCTTAATCAAATTAAATAAAAGCCATTTTGATTTAGTCAAATATGCTTACTCAGAAAATTATAGCCTAGCTATATTTCCTTAATTTGATTGAATTAAAATGCAACTGTTCTAATTCATTCCTCGTTCCACTAAGTTTAGATTAATTTTCTTTTAAATTAAGCAATTTTGCTTAAGTCTCCTAATGAATAACTGAGGCGATAGGTTGAGCTATTAAGAGATATAATTAGCATAAAAATAATATCTTGACAACATTATGAAAATGTCCAGATAATAAAAAATAGCATTTTATAGATATGTTCTAGTAACTAATAGTTCCATCTAATCAAGCTTTCTACATTAAAGCAACTCACAAACATTATACGGTTAGTAAATGTTAAATATTATAAACGTTGGCTTGATAACTTATTAACTAGTTGTATGTATGAAGGACACACAAAGAAAATTACAAAAATATCTTTTTTATATAATATAAGTCAATAATACTAAGCAATTTGACATGTTTAAATCATAGGTTTATTATAAACTTATAATTAATTATGGATGATCTTAGTAATGGAGACAAATCTAAGGATTCTTAAGATTAAGTAGATGCTGCTGATTAAAATTAGAATCGAAAAGGAATATTGCAAGGAGTACTACATTGTAGATCTTCTGATAATGTAGAACTTAAAAGGGAGAATCAGAAAGAATTTATTTAGGAATAAGAAATTGAAAATAATTTGTAAGGCAAATAAGAAAATTTAGAGACTTAAACAGAAGAAAAGTATTGTCCAAGTAAGAAGCAAAGTCATAGTAATACTTTTCATCAAAATGTAAACTTGTCAAATAAAAAATGAGGGGCAGGGCTTGTCAAAGCAATCATAAAAAATGATGACCAGTTAGTCTAAAGGATTATGAAAATGAATAAAAATGAAAGTTCTGCTGTCTAATAAAATTCAAACAAAATGAAAACTCTTTTATAAAAGTTTTCAACGATTTAAAATCCAAATGTTTTTAAGCAAACACTTTTAAACTTAAAAGAAAAACAAAAAACAGCAATCGAAGATGTAGAAAGTGAAAATCAGTATTAGACATAGAAAATACAGGAATAGAGAAGTTTCTAAACTAGCGAGGCTACTGATGCCGACACCGAATTAGCAAATGCCAATGATCCAATGTAATTTGGTTCTCTACATAAATAGACACTTTTGGAAAATATGGCTCAAAAAAAAGGAAAGGACCTAAAAAGTTTAGATGATCAAGTCATAAAATAGCAATACTTATTCTACGAGTAAGGAGAAAAAGAGATTTTTGGAGATAATGAAGAACGCAGATATAGAAAAGCAGCTCGGCATGTTAAAGACGTAATTTATTCCCGAAAATCAGTGCATTATGTTAAAGAGGGAACTTATCGCTAAATAATTTACAGCTTTCAGACGCATCCTAAATGAAAAATTATCATGAACTTACTTTGCGTATTGCATATGTTGCTAATATTCGTTGAACCTATTAATTCATTTCACAGACCAGAGAAAGATAATCGATATGAAGCTTGCTTGATAATAGAAATAATTATAATGGTTTTCTATTCGTTCGATTATTTCCTTCTAGTTCTATGGAAAAGTAGCAGAAAAATAAAACTATTTTTCAATAGACCCAAGAATTTGCTTAAATTATCTTACTTAATCTTGATATTAGTTGATATTATCATTTACTATAGTTAATATCCTAAAGAACACTTCAGATACTCGCGATTAGTTCGACCGTTACTTTGAATCTTGTATTATAGATCTCTAAGATATACTGTTAATGCGATATCCTAAACCTTTAACCGATTATTTGAAATGGGTGTACTATATTCGCTAGTAATTTTAATTTATGCCTTTGTTGGCTTGAGGCTTATTGGAGCAAATTAATAGGAGTATGATGAATATGAATCTAACTATACAGACCTTGGACATGCTTGCTAATAATTGTTCATAGTTCTCACTCTTGGAAATTATCCATAAGCAGTGAAAGAACCAGTAGAAGATATATCTTATTGACTTTTGATTTACTTCATTCCTTACATCCTTTTAGTTCTTTTAATCTTAGTTCCCATTCCAGTAGCTGTTGTATTTGAAAACTATAGAGAGAATAGAACTACAATAATCTGAAGAGAGAGGTTTAGAGAGAGAGATAGTTTGCTAGCAGCCTTCTATGCTATAGATGTTCATAAATTAGGCTACATTCATTAAGAGTGTGTTCTTAAAGTACTTAAGATTGTTTTCAGAAGAATCGATGAAGAAATATCAGCTTTGCTAGTAAGTAGTTTGGCTGGTGATGATTAAGTAATAAATCCCTTTGAGTTTTTTGAAATAATGGATACAGTTCTTATAGCACCTTAGTGCTTTTGCAAAGCAACTAAATATAGATGCATATTTTGGGAGAAGTTTAGAGTAATAGTAAACAGATTCTTAAAGTTTGATAAAATATCAGTTAATGTAAAGTTTGACATATTCATCATGTCATGTGTGATAGCTAGCTGCATTAATATTGTCCTCTAGGAAGCTTAAGTAGGAGATTAAAAAAGTATCTTCATATTCGATGAGATTATTAAATATGTATTTTTAGCTGAAGCTATTATCAAGTTGATTGGCTTAGGAATTGTTAATTACTTCAAAGATAGCTGAAATCGATTTGACTTTTCCCTTGTTTGCTTCACTCTATTTATTGACGCTGGAATTTCGAGTTTGAGACTGATTAGAGCTGCAAAAGCAGGAAGAATGGCAAAATTAAGCAAACTGGGAAGAGTTCAAAGGTTATTTAGAATTTTAAAAGGAGCTAGAGCGTTTAGAATATTAAAGTGCTGCAATTTTCTAATAACCACATTTTAATAAATCAACTCTCTTATTTTCAAAACCATCTGCACTTTCCCATCCATACTTAAGATGGCAAACGTAATAATAGTAATAGTTTATATTTATGCAGTGGTCGGTATGGAGGTATTATATACTGAAGAAGAACATGAGCATATTTTCTTTAGGTGGGTTTTGGGAGATTTTAATTCAGTCAGCTAAACTCTCCTTGCCTTATTTTAGGTATTGATTGGATGTGAATGGCATATAGTAATGTGAAAATGGTAAATAGTGCATGATAATTTTTATGGAACGTAAATGTATTTTATCTCCTTTTTCTGTATAGCTAGAATTGTTATCCTTAATCTTCTTACTGCTTTGATTTGGGAAATCTTTACGATTGTTGACAATAATAGTAAAGTTAATTCAACTGATGAAAAGGACCAAAGTTAAAAGGAAGATTAATTAGCTTTAAAGAAAAATAAATCTAAAGATATCAAAGCACTGATTAATGAATTTTCTCCTGTTAAAATACAAAGCAACGAAGATCAAGAAAATGCTGAAGAAGAATAGTAAAGTTCCTCTTCTGATGAGGACAAGGTTGATATTCAGCCTTCTTTACTTAAATAAATAATGGCAACTAATAAAAATTCAGAAAAGCTCTTAAAGCATGCAATTATAAAAGAGAACTAAAAGGAGTCTATGCAGAAGGAAGTCGAATATTTTATGTCACAACACGGTAATGTATATGACTTCAAAAAATAGGCTTAAGCTGCAGTAAAGGTTAATAAAATGAACGATCAAGACTAGAAGGACTTGTACAAAGTAAATGTTTTCAAAATAATGCATGAAATAAGGAAAAAAAGTGTTCCATTCAATTATTAGTTGATATAGCAATGTGAAAATGTTCTTTAGAACTTGTTGCCTTCAGGAAGCTTTGTTAAATTTCTTTTCAAAATAGAGAATTATTGATACTTCCCTGTTTTATACTAAGATAAATACTTTATGGAAAAACTTTAGAATGGCCCATGGAGTGAAATGAATTATAACTCTTAAAGCTAAGCATTACATTATATGCCTGAAATTTTATAGGAGTTTTCTCACCTATAAGATATACTAAACTCCATTTCAATTAATTGTAATTCGTAGTTTCACAAAAAAGAATTTGATGTTTGATCTTTAGATTTTTATTCTGCTTGCTTTGGAAGTCAAAGCTATATTTAATGTGACGACCAAGATAGCTTTTAGCAAGAAATTAAAGAATACTAGAGTTAGAAATCTTTAGAATAAAATTTACCTCAAATTAAAAAAAACTGTCATTCAGATCTTTTCAAGATACAAAAAAATCCTATAAAGTTTGCTTAAGGAGCCATTTGCTCTTTTGTTTGCATGCCTAAGTATGACTTAGTGTAATAAAGATCAAAGGATTAGCTTCAGAAAGGTTCTTCTCTTTTTTAAAATATTTCTAAAATTTAAGAGTAAATTGTGCCAAACTAAAATGAGAAATTTGGTGGTTAGATAAGTCTCAAGACAATGTCCGAAATGATGAAAGATGTTGCATTCCTCATAGATCCATATGCAGAGAATTTATTCAAAAAGCTTCAAAATTTCAAACTATGCTGAATCTTTTTTATAATAATGCTTTCTTTATACTTATATAATACTTATTAATGATACACTATCGTACTATAGCTAAGTTCTATTTCTCTTTACTTTATAATAGTAAATCTCACATTAATATTAACCTATTTCTATATTTATCTTTGAAATAATTAGATCTTATAAATCTTTTTCGTTATTAGATGAAACTGATCATAGCTTTAAGTCTAACTCCCCAACACTTCCATGACCATAAGTATAAATTTTACAATAGTTAGATCTTTCTATATAAGGATATCTAGAACTAGATGTGCTGATATCATATAAAGAGTACTGATTTGATAAAGCCTAGAAGATAATAAAGGACTAGAAATAAGAATATAGTGGTAATTAAATTTAAATTAAAAATGGAATAATTAATACAAGCTTGCGTACTTTGCCAAAATACTATTTAAATAGATTTAGACTCGTTTTTTTAATTAAAAGGTAAATATATTTGCATCCAATGCTCTAGCTAAATACAAAACGAGCAGTTTAACGTTATTAATAATCCGATTCCTAAAATACAGGGCTAACTTCCTGAGGATATGGCATAATTTTTAAAAAGTATGACAAGTTAAGGAAATATTAAAGAGACATTTTGTAAATCGCATTAAGATATAACTTGCTATTTTTGATGCTAGTTCTGCAGATCAGGAATTTGCTATAAATGTGTGATTTAACATTAAGAGCATTAAAAGTTGTAATAGCTTCATGATGTAGTACAAGAGAAGTTGTTGTAATTATAGAAACTAGAGTTTTGTATTCAGTTTTCAATAGTTAAGATGTAGTTTAAAGAGAAATAGCTAGAGGGTCTTTAAAGCAAAATTTTGAAGAAGTTCAACTAAATTTAGAATAAGAACTATGAAGAAATTATTGTGTTTCTACATCCTAAGATTGATAAATACGAAAAAGCTTTAAAAATTCTTAATAAAACTTTTCAAAACTGATCAATTGAAGAAATGTGAGATAATCTAAAAAAGCTTAATGAGGCTTAAGAACAGAATTAAAGCAAAAGATCTGAATATTATGAAAAATACTGCCATTGACTAGAATGAGGAGGAACTTAATTATATCTAATAAATTTGTAGAATCAGCAAAAACTTACTTATGATCTAAATATCTTAGTTCCATATTACTCTCGCTCTATTTCTTTACCATCTGGAGACTTATTGCTATGTGGAGGTAGATAAAATAAAAATTCTTTTGGGCTAAGAACTGCATATATCCTAAGAAAATAAAATAGCTGAAAGCCAGAAAAACTTCCTGATATGACTCATGGACATTCTAATCATAGTGTAGTTTTTTATAAGGAGTATGTATATGTTATAGCAGGTTGTGATGAAAACAATAAATTTACCAATAAATGCGAAAAATATTCCTTTGAAGAATAGAAATGAATTAAATTAACGGGAACTAATAGAACTAGAGACTCTTGTAGTGCTATTGCTTACAATAATAAAATATATGTTAGTGGAGGAAGAATTGATAGTGGAGCCTTGCATGACTCTTTTGATGTTTATGATATATCCGAGAATAGTTGAACGGAGTTACCTTTTTCTTTTCAGTTCAGTGTAAATATTCACGGAATGGCCTTAATTAATGAACAACCTCTGTAATTCCTTATTTTTGGAGGATTAGATCCAACAAGCCAGAACAGAAATTAGTGCATTTTAGTAAACTTGACTCATATGGTAAGTGAATAGATAGATAACATACCTACATTGGGGTGCATTGCAAATGAGTGTAAATAATTTGATGGAAACATTTATATTCTTGTTTTTAGAAACTATTAGAGCAGAAGAATGATTCGATTTCAACTATAGGATAAAACCTGGCATAAAGTTTATGACTGATTTTTATTTAAAATTATTATAAAATAACAAAATGGGATAGAAATAAGGAAAACCAAATAAGATCAATGTTAAGGCCTCATGCCAAATGGCTGTTTCACGCATGAACATTCACAAAGGAAAGAAGCAGAACGAAATTACTAAAAAAAAGCAGGAAATCTCTGTTCTTTTAAAGAATGGAAATGAAGAATTGGCTAAAATAAAGGTGGAATCAGTCATTAGAGACGAAAATACAGTTATTGTTTACGACATACTTAGTCAGATGGTTGAAGTTTGCCAAGAAAGAACTGATTTTCTAATAGATCCTAAAAGGTAATTAATCACTTTAGAGAAATTCCTTCTGATATGCTTCCACATTTATAGACAATCTTCTATGCAGGTTCTAGACTTGACATTCCAGAGTTGAATAAGTTTTGCAAGCTAATGGAAAAAAGATGCAAAGGCTGAATGGGAAACTAATTAGTTAATGTCACTGTAAATTTTAATATAGGTTAAAGAGAAATTAGAACTTTGCCTATACGACGAGGAACTTAAAACTATTAAACTAAGAGAAATTGCATCTTAATATAAAGTAGAATATGTTCCTAAAGGAGACCCTTTCAAAGTAATCTTTCTTATTGTAGGATCTCAGAGTTGATTTACTTCCTCCTCCTCCTTCAGTACCAATGCAATAATAATAGTAATTTTATCCACCTCAAAACCCAGGAAATATAGTTATTAATCCAGGAAATCCTGGTGAAATTCAAATCTAATTTCAACCAAATATGTAACCTATGCAAGGATATCCATAAGGTTATATGTATGGAATGTAACCAGGAATGTAACCAGGAATGCAACAAGGAATGTAACCAGGAATGTAACCAGGAATGCAACCAGGAATGTAACAAGGAATGTAACCAGGAATGCAACCAGGAATGCAACCAGGAATGCAACCAGGAATGTAACCAGGAATGCAACAAGGAATGTAACCAGGAATGTAACCAGGAATGCAACCAGGAATGTAACAAGGAATGTAACCAGGAATGCAACCAGGAATGTAACCAGGAATGTAGCCAGGAATGTAGCCAGGAATGTAACCAGGAATGTAACCAACATTTTAGCAAGGAACAAATTAAGCGGGATATTATCCTCAACCTCCTTCAGCAAATGAAAATTAAATGAATATGTCAGGCGACGAGTTTAAGACCCCTTAAGGATTTAAATAACAAAGCTTCAATCAATCAAAAAAACCAGGCCCCCCTGGATAGGCTCCTACTCCTTTATGAAACTGTTCGAATTTTAATCGTTAATTTAGCTATTACATATGAAGTATTCTAATCATTTCTCTTCAATTCATATATCTAATATATCCCTCTATTAGTAAAGCATTCTTTAAGAAACATTCAGATCATATTATTAGCCACTATCTAATTAGCAATTCCTTCTTTTGTAATCTCACTCAAAAATATCAAGTAACGACATTTAAAAGAGTTCTGATTAAATAGATTTTTCTATGTTTGATATCCTATTTATAAATACCTAATATCCAATATCTTTTACTGTATACCAATCACATAATAGACTATGAATATTCAAGGCTAGTTAGAAACTTTATAACTATTTATTAATTTTTCTCTTCTAAATCAACTATAAAATTCCTTTTTTCTATTTTAAAGAGCAAAAAATAGTTGTGTATCATAAAGGGTTTATTTAAGAATAATAGTTAATAGCTTAAAAGAGTAAAAGAAGAAATAAAAGCTGGGTTGGTGTTAAAGAAAAAGAAGTTAAAAGCAAAAAATTAAAAGCAAATTGATATTTATAAAGATGATGCATACTGATAGTATGAGGATAACAAAATTTGTACTTTAAGTTGATCAAAGTTAGTAATAACTAAATATTAATAAAGCAGGTTATCATTTAAATAGACAATGCTTATTCTATAAGAATTTAATTATAATATAGAGAAATTGCATCTAGTTTTAACTAGAAAGTTACAGGAATCCTATGAAACAATATGAAACTTTATATGCTTTAATTTTGCAAATAGTGCAGCAATAAAAGCAGTTGAAATAATTATTAAGAGACTGAAATTTAATATCCTGTATTAAATTAAGATAATAAGTAGAAGATCTTCTTTATTCAAGACAAATTCCTATCATTGAGAAAATAATTTTGCCTGATAGAATAATAAAATATAACATATGTACACAAAGGTGATTTTCTTTAACTTAAATAAAGAACTTCATTTAATATTTATTTTTAAATAATTAAAACTAAAGAGATGCATAATTAAGATATAGACGAAATATAATATTTAATCTCTTAAATTTCGAATTAAAATAACCCTTTGAAATAATTCTTAAGGAAAGAAGTAAAAATAATTGAAATAAAAAAGATTAATTTATAACTGTGAAAGTTGTATCTTATCTAAATATTTTAAATTAGTTTAATTATTTTTAGAATATAAATTATTTTTTAATAATAGTATAACATACTTTTAGGGAGAAAATAGCAGATAGAAAATTTTATTATGCTAGTCGTATAAATATTAAAAGAATTGGTTGAATTAAATAATTAAATTGAGATATGACAAATGCGATGATACCTATAACTTAAAAAATTTTAGTTCTGCTATTTAAATAAAATCAGAAAGAGATGTTATTGAGAAGAAAGATTCTGATTAAATCATTCTAGCAATAAATTTATAGGTTATTAGTTAATATTGCTAATATAGTAGAAATTTCATATCTAAGGTATATCATCTTAGATATTACTTATTTATTTTTTCTTCTGAATTTAAATGGATATAAAGGCTAATCTAAATCTAACTTCTAAGTTAATACTAATAAATTTGGATTAAAGTAAAAATTTAGCTAATAGAACTAATACTTTCAATTTTTCTTAGAATATTAAATAATAACTAAGTAAATCAAGAAATAAGTTTGATGTGTCTTTCTTTTGTTTGCTATTTCTTTATCACTGTAAATTAATCCTTAGTGTCTGCACTAAACCTTTTTTGGTTCTTATTAATATTCTTAATTATTTTATCAAAGTTCTTATCATATTTTTAGCATTGTTATTATTTGATCCTCTATGTATTTAAATTCAAGTTTCGATATTTATTGACTACATTCTAGTAAATTTGCTATTTGACTGGATGGTACATTTTTGTTGACCTTATATTCAATTTTAAGCCACATAAATTTCTATACTATATTTTAGTAAAATTAGGTAACTTTAACTCGTCGGCATAAGGAGAATGAGGTTGTAAAATCGACTTTCTTTTTTTATTATCTTTGAAATTTGAAATTAAAATTCTATCCTGTTTTGCAAGTTAAGAAGTTGGAGCATCATTTTATTTATTTCCTTAGACTTATTTTCTATTAGTCAGATTTTTTAATCTTTCTTCTTATCTTCTTTCAGTATTAAACATTTTTTTCATATTAGTTTCATCTTTATATTCTTATATTTTTCTATTTTTTAAGTTGAACTGCTTTTATACCTTTTTACTATAGCTTTGAAAATTATCAGTTTAATCTCTTAGTTCTTAGCGAGTAGGGGTACCAGTGCTATCTTTCTAGCTTTCAAAAGACGAAATTCTTGATATAATATATTATTTACCTTACTCATCTTTTGAAGCGTTACTCTAAAAGTAATTAGCTAGATCATTAATACTGCCTTAGGAATTCTCAGAAGCATTAGATAAGCTCCTAGCTTCCTAATTTTTAAAATATTTTTAGAATTAGTATGACAAAGGCTAATATTTATGTTTGTTGTCGTAAAGTCTTTAAGCTACTAAATTATTAGTGTTTTGGAGGGAAGATTTTCTGTTAGTTCTATCAGAGTTTTAGTCATATACTAATATATTATTTACATAGAAATAAGCATTTTTATCTCCTTTTATTTCACGAGTATAATTTTTCTACATTTAAAAGTTACAAACAAAGGTGTCCCTCTAATCTTCTTATATTATGTTGATTAAAATTTAGGTGAATACGATCCAGGACCAACTAAAAAATTAGTTCTGTTTGCAATTTCTTTATACTAAAGAAATCTTTCTGTTTTAGGAATAGAAACTCCTTTTTTGATACTAGACGTAGAGGAATCTAATGATATAATGCTACCATCAGAAAGAATGATGGGATTATAGAAGTCAGGTGTTTTTTCTTTAGGATTTCTAAATTATAAAAAAGTTGGTCTCATTTTGTAAACCTATATTGATAATTATTTTCTTTTATTTAGTTAACTTATAATAATAGTTTATTTACCAAACTAAATCCAGATTAACTAAATACAAAAAGCCTTTAAAACCTTAAAAAATTAGAAAAATTAATTTAATAATATTCAAAAGCTCATTAAGCTTTTATTTAACTATCTGTTCTATAATCAATTTTTAAATATAACCTTTAATTCTATCATTATGTGGCAGCATTTCTTCAATATTTTATGATTAATTATCATTCCGTCTAAAGTAAGCCTTTAATATTTTATTTCTATAATATGCTATTTTTTTATATTAAGAGTTCATTTTTTCTCAGCATAAGAAGTATTTGTATCTGTATGAATACTTATTTGGTAAATTATTCACTTTGCAGTTTCTAAAGAAAAACTACAAATAATTATTCAAAGTTTATCAATCAACTACCTCACTTAAAGAAGGTAGATATTAAACTAAAATTTATAATCTCCATTTAGTTTTTTGAGCAACTATCATCAATTTCCTATGATCATTATTGTTTTAATTATAACCTAATTCTTTAAGCAAAGATATTCTGGTATAAAAATTTACTCCTTCAAAAAATAAAATTCCTAATGCTTACTATAGCTTTAATTTTAAGTTCTTCTATAACCTTTGTGTTGATATATAGCTATTAGCATTCTAAAAGACTTATACTAGCCTATAGTTGTTTAATTAAAAGAGGAAATCATAATTTTATAGCTTTTACTTATTTAATCTCTTTTAAATAATCCTTAGCCTTTTAGAATGGTGACTTATATACCTTGTAAAAGAAAGCTTATAAGGATAGTTTTTTATAAAACACCATTTTTATAGATGATAAGCAGCTATTTACTTTATTTTTGATATTTTTTAATCTATATCACAAATATAAAAAAGAGATAGATGGCTTACTCCTAGATATCCATAAAGATTTATAAAAAGATATAATAAGATACCAGTTACCTACTTGAACTAAGATATGAGAGCAAATTAAATAATGCAAGAGCAATGTTCTTATAAACCAGAAAGTCTAATAATAATATTAGTGTATATAATACTTTATATCTAATAATCATTTCTATATCAACTGGAGTTTAAATATTAAGCATCTTTATGATTATTTTAATTTGCATTGCAGTACTGACTAGGAATCTGGATTTTATGTAGGTTTATATTTAATATTTTATACTCATGAAGAGAAATTATAATATAAAGTCTTAAGTAAAAATATCTTAAAATTGAAGATTCTTGTATGAAATAGTCTTCTTATGGCCTTTTATGTTAATGGACTGATTTTTAAGTTAATCTCTTTTTAGTTAAATGTTTCTTATATGAATGCGAAGATTTAGATCTTGATGCAAATTCTTTGTAGTAATCGAAATTATTCTATAACACTCTGATTTATAATGAGGTATCAGATAATATTTTAGATTCTAACTCTTATAGTATTACCTAAGCTTATTAGAACTAATGCTAATGTTCTTGTAGTATAGTTTAAAAAGAGTTTAGATCGTTTAACAAAGTTAAAAGACGCTTAAGGAAATAAAAGAAAAATTGCAAAATTTATTAAATTTAATTAAGTGGAGTACCATTAGAATCATATAATTTTTCAAACACTTCATCCTTATGATTTTCCGTTATGTGCACCTTGAGTTCTTCCAAATTCAAGCAAGCTTTTGCACATTTTACACATTTTAGATATCCGTTACTCTACTATGCATTCAAGTTTCCCTCTTAGTTAAGTGTATGCATTAATTTGTGCGCTTCATATTAATTCGTATCTTCAGCTAAGAAATCGCAATTGTCGCACTTATACATAAACTTTTCCTCTTCTTCGGGTTTTATTGGAGCCTTTCCTCTTATTTTGCCATCATGGATGTCTTTTATATGGATGTATCTATAATAGCTATGGAAGAAAATTTTGTTGCATAAATCACAAGGAAAGTTCTTTTTAACTTTAGGACCTCTTTTTCTTCTTGATTCATTCTGAGCGTTTGAATCTTCTTCATTGTTTTAGGCATCTTCTTATTTATTTACGTTATTCTCAAGTTGGTTTTCTATATTATGCTTCTACTTTAAATGCTTCTAATACTTCTTTTGTGTCTTGAAACCTTTATTACAGTGTTCACAATTAACTTTGTCACCATCTCTTTTTTACTTCTTATGATTTGCTTTGACATGTTCTTTAAGTAACTTCTTTGCACTAAAACTAGCATTACAAAACTAACACTTGTTTTTCTTTCTGGAAGAGTTTTCTCCTAATTCATTCTAATCCTATTTTTAATAGCTTTCCTAAAAGTCTTCATGTCCTTTTTCTACTTCATTTTGAGTTTTAAAAATATCTGATAAGTTTTAATTAAGCTTAAGAGTCTTGTCCTAATTTTGTCCTACGTTTTATTGGTTTTTAGGCTATCTTTTGATTTCTTAACTCTTTGCATTTTCTTCTTTTTAGTCCTATGGTGAATCCATTGCTTCTTCAATAATCTTAGATACCATAAAAGCAGGTACTCCTGTGAACTTAGCAATAATAGGCTGAGTATGCTATATTTTTTTTGATAAATCTATTACTAATTTTTTAATTGACTGCACCATACCTAGAAGCGTGAAATCCGTTTCGCTCATAATTTCATTAAGTTACTCATTTGTCAAATCATACTACTTTTAAGACTCTTAATGACCAAACAAAAGTGTGAAAGCAGCCACTTCTTGATATGAATTTATTTATGAGAACATTTATATTTAAGCCAAGTTATTTATATAAATAGATTTAATTTTAACGATTTTTTGTTTGAATTTCTTTCGATGAAAATTATACTAAAGTTAAATTAATAAACTGTTCAGTTATTTAAATCTCTAGTTTTTCTTATTCAAACCATTTTATACACGTAATCTATCTTTAACACTTTATTATGATTAATCACTCATTTCTTTCATATCAGTTCTTATTAGTTTGTATTTAATGCTCTTCTAATGCTTAAGATTCTGTAAATATGAAGTTATATTAGTTGCTTGTATATAGTAATAAAGCTTATTATCTTAATTTTAGTTATTTAGGTTAAGTGAAATCTACTTTTGCCTTAAATCGCTAGACCAAGTTACACCTTCAAAACTAATAAGAGTTTAAATACTGCTTGATCATGTTTATATTTTAACTTTTAGATTAAAAGTAAGATCTTTCTTATAATCTTACTTAATCTATCTGCAGTGAATAATTCGTTCCTCTAAGCTCAGGACTAAATCAGCTATTTGGTAATGTTACATGGATATATTTGCTCCTTTTAATAACTTACTATAATATTCACTTATTTTCCAAAATCAGAGTTTTACTTATTACCTAAACTTCACTATTACTCAATGGAGACCTAAGATATTTGACTGAAGTAATTCTACCTTCAATGATATATTGATTAAGTAGATAGAATGCTTTAGGATTAATGAGAAACTTAATAAACACTGATGATAAAAGGATTTATAGCAATGAGTATTTTAATCTTATTAAGTATAAAGAGGAAATAGTCTAAATTAATTAAGTGCAGTATAAAAGTAATATTATATAGCAAGTTTATTTCCTTTATATATGTCCTTTACCCTTCCTTCTCCTTCTTTCTCTAGACATTTCATTGTCATTTTCATTATAATATCATTATTTTGCATCTCTTTTTATTAACTCTTAGTCATCAAAAATTACCTAGTTAGTATTAAATCTTGGATATATTTCGAAGAGTATTGATAGAAAAAGTAAATAAATAGCTTGATTATGATATTTAATTGTATCAGATTACAATGATAAGGTATAAGTAGACTATTAAATAAGTACATTAAATCAAGAATTTGGAGTTATAATTACCTGCAATAACCTCTGTAGTAAATTTAACTTAACTTAATAGATTGTAGCAATATCTCGTACCGAAGATTCTTAAACAGTCCAACTTATTTTTTTATTCTATCTTCTTAAAAGCAAAACTCCTTTACATAACGAACTAACTGATATATTTTACTTTCTGTCTATCTAACTAAATAGAAAGAAAAAATAAGATAATTAATTGTAAAGGACATAAAAGTTAGATAGCAGATTAGCGTAAAGCAGCAACATTCTATCATCACATATTTACTATAGTGAGACTATATAATATCTTCCAGATTATTATAATATAGAAAGCCTTAAAGTCAAAAATAAGTTAAATAATAAATAAATGAAGAGAATAAAAAGAATTGAAAATGTATTAAGGAATTATTTTAAGTTTAGATATTATCAACTTCATCAAATTAGGACATGCCCTAAATTATTTTCATTGGATCCTAAAATCTAAGAGAACACTATTTTTTATTTCAATTTCTCAGCTTGAGCACTTGTATCCATATTGTTTAGATAAAAACTGTCTATTTCTTGAACTGTAATGGAATTTCTACCTTTACAAATTTGATCACAAATAATAGACTTAGCTTCTGCTATAAATTCATTAAGTCTCATTTTATAAAACTCTTCAGAGGAAAAGGCTTAATAAAAGTCGTTGAAATTAATTGAAAGTTAGCCTTTAAAGTATTTTTAGATAAAGTTATTTGCATTGAAACTTTTGCATTGATATTCCTATCGTTAAATCTAGTTTAATTAAGTAGGGTTAATTTAAATCTCGCTTTTAGAAGTCTAATATAACTACTGATTCCATTAATTTAAGTTAGGCAATAAGTGATTATTTTCACCAACTTAGATAGTACTCTCAGTCATATTATGTAACTAGTTCAATCCAAATTAAAGAGTGCTATTACTATAATCATATGAAAAGCCAGCTTTTTATTATTGATTTAATTAAGGTGATTGTATTGATTGCATTGATTGTATTGATTGCATTGATTGCTAATAAAATGGATAAGCATTAGAATTTAAATTAGTTAACTGTTAATCAACTGTCCTAGCTTATTCTTATTTCATCCTAAAATTAAAGGCGATAGAAAATTAATAGTTATCATTTTGCTATTAGTTTGAATAAAGGCTAAACTTATAAAATTCTCTAAGTTAATAGATAATTCCAGGCTTTCTGGTTTTATAATGCTGAACTACTTAATTAGAATTAGCTTCATATAATTATGCTATGCAATCTAGAATTAGCATTTCTTATTCGCTTATCTATACAACCCTTTCAAACTTAGTTTTATTTTTATTAAAGTGAACTAGGAGTTAAAGAAAGATCTTCTAATTGTTATCATCTTATTTTGCTTTATCCCCTAGGTTTTACATTATATTTAAGCTTTATAAGTAGTTTGGTTCCTTAGTTTTCTAGTTAAAATTATTATCAAGTACGTCTAAATCTCACTAGATCTATTTTACTATATCATAATCATTTCTTGGTGATAGCATAAAATTTGGATTCTTTCTAGTTTCAAATTGCTATAAAATTCTTTTAATGTTTTAGGATTTTTCTGATAAGTCTGCTAATTAAGCTAACGTAAATTTTTTAGGTTCACATAGGGAATTCTTTATTATTGGATAAATTCTCAGACTACGATTTTCAACTAGCTTATATAACTAATGTTAGCTAACACTCTACATAGCACAGAAATCAATAACTCTTTATAGTTCATTAAGGCCAAGATTTATGTTCTCTAGATACTTGTTGCTCTAAATAGTATTTTCTTTCTAGCTTTGATACATTATTATATTAAAAAATATGCTAACTGATTTTAAATGAATTAATACCAGAATCGTAAATATTTTCATATTTTCATCAATTTTATTTACTTTTCCTTCCTTAATTATTTACCAGTAATTGATTAATATAAAAGAAATGTTTAAGTTATTAAATAGTTTTTTGTTTATTTTAGAAATTAATTCCTTTTAATATCTTTTATTTACAGTCTTCTTGTTTTAGCTTTAATTTTTAATGTTCCTTATTATTTTTCTTGTTAGTTACAACTTAGTTAAAGGTTCTTATTTTCTTAAGAGGCTAGTAAGGTTTTTTATAAATTTAAAACCATCTTTAAAGAGTTTTGGTGCTGGAGTATTTATTTGAGGTTGATTATATTAACTCCCCGTTATAAAAGAAACTAAAGCTTTTCATTAAGAGTTAATATTACATTAGTATGTTATATCCAACAATCACAGCCATCAAGTTTTCTCACTTAATAGCACAACCATAAAGACTTTGCTTGCAGTAATACTTTAAATAATCGATTAATTAATTAGGACTAAAAATGCGAAAACCTTTTTTCATAAAATGGCTTTAATAATTAATAAGTCATTTATCCTTTAATTTCTTGACTTTTAATTGTATATTATTTCCTTATTATATAAGCTAGTATCTATAATAAATTACTAATAACTTATGAGAGGTAAAATCTATTATAAAGGCTCATTATTCTTTAAGCTCAAGTTAAATTGACTCAATCTTTTATAGAATGCTAGCGAGATTTTATTTGATGAACTTTTTAGCATAGATAAGCTTATTAATTTTATTTAACTATCTTCTTATATATTAAATAAGTTAAACAGAAATTTAATAAACTTACCTTTTTAGTAGAATTAGCTAATAAGGGAATAGCTTTATATTTTAGGCTTTTTAATCTTAGTTTTAAAGCTTCTTTATTTATTAGTTTTATTTGAAGGTTCCTTTTAGTTATGTTTAAGTGTCTTAGAAATATGATTTAAATAAATAATCAAGTTTAGAAATTTAATCCAAAAAGCTGCTTTTCTTTCTCTGTTTCAAGGCTTATTTAAATCATAGAATTTTAAATTAACACTTATGTTTTTTCATTTCCCTGCTCCTAATTTTTTCTTTGAATGTTATTTTCAAGTTTTATAAGAAAATATTAGAAAAACTGCTGCTTATTCAATTTTTCATAGATTCATTAGGTACTTACTTAGATTAAAAGATAGTTAATTATTGATATTTTCCTTCGAATAAATACTATTTACTGTTAAAAGTTTGATTTTCTTATTCAGTTTGAGAATCTTAGTGTTGTTTCTTTCTTCTATTTTATTCTATTAGAGTAGAGAGTTTAAGCATTAAATTTCCAATATCATAATTTCTAGGTTATCTATAAGGGTCTAATATACTTTAATATTTAATATCTAATTGCAACAAAGAAGAATTACTTGATAAGTTTCCCTTTTACTTAGAAGATTGAAACTATTAGGTATTTATAGATTCCGTTTTATTGCTAATCTATCGTCATATTATTTGTAGAAATCATATCAAATGCATAATTTCTATTGGCCATTCTTCTATTCTTCCTAGCCTATTCAGATATATTAAATATGTACTAGCTAAATTAATCTTTTCCTCAATGAAGTTAGATAATTATTAGTTTTTAAGGAATGCTAAAACCAAAGCTTCTTAATTCATAAAATCAAAGCATTTTAATATTGAAGTTCCTATAGGACTATATTGAGAAACAACTCCAAGTTAAATAACTAACTCTAATTTAAACATTTTAAACTTTGTAATCAATCAAGTGGGAAACCAATGTTACCATCACAAACATAGTATTTAGTTGGCTTGATTTATAATCAATATGGAGAATTCCACTCAGCATGCTAGCAAATACTAGAGTTATTAAATTCTGGTATAAGCTGAAATATAATAATTTCCTAGCAACATTTAATAGTTATTTATTTCCGCGTTCTACTTTGAATATCATATAAAGCATAAATTTAAATTTACTAAACTTAAATCTTAAATAATCATAAGCATCTAAAATTAAAATATTCATATATATTCAATTTTAATAAAATAGTCTAAACTTATTTGATATAAGTTTAATAATTATACCTATTTATATTAGTTAACTAGGTTTATTGATATGGTTTGTCCTAGAGAATAACAGGATATATTAGCATATTATAAAATGCAAACTATCTCTAACTTTTATTTCTTCTTTGTTTAAGTTATTTATGTCAGCCTTTAGATGAAATAAAGATTTCTTTATGAAGTTATTTTTAAGTCCTTATGTTTGTTAGATTAAGGGTATATTTTAAAGGGAAAGTCAGCAATCTTCTTTTTTGTTTTTATAAACTAGAATTTTAAGCTTTTTTCATTTTTTCCTGATTTAGCAGAAATGATTATTTATTTTTGCTGAATATTGTTAAAAATTAGCTTTTTATGTTAAAATATTTTTAATTCTATATTCATCAATAAAATTTAAAGTTTAAAGCTTGAGAATATTTGCATGTAATTATAATCTTTAATTTTAAGCTAGATTTCAAAAGATATAATCCCTTCTTATTTTAGCATACTAAACGTTTAAATTTTAGCAATCTCTTACCTAAGTAAACTCTTTTTCATTATTATGCAACAACTCTAAATTTCAGTTTATCTATTTATAATCGCATTTCCAACTGGATTAGACTCTTACTCCTCAATTATCAATTTAAAATACTTGATATTTGGATATTTAAGGTATAAATAATTAAAGCTAAATATAATGCTAATTAATTAAATATTATCATACTGCTATTATAGTGATAATTATTAAAGGATAATTAATTTATGCTTATTGTATCATTTTACTTATTTATTAATTCTGCTATTTTATTCTCTTTATGTTTCTCCTTTTATTCCTATTTTACCTAGTTACATTTTCTAAATATAAGTCTTCTAGTTTTTTTATGTTTAAACACCCAAAGATTGTCTTGAGAATTTGATAGTTGCTTATTAGATAATTAGTAATGAAATAAAAGTAAATGAAAAGAGCACAGTTCCTAATATGAATTAGACATAAGGTTTATAGTAACTAATACTTATTTAAGACATCATTCATAAGTATACCTTTATTAGTATTTATCCCTTCTTATACAGTATCTTTATATTTCCTAGCAAGCTTATGCTTTACAGTTTTAAGCTTTTAAGCTTTACTTTAGTATTGCCCTTCTGAATTTCTTTTATTTATCCTTCTAATTTAATGATTAGCAGCCTTTACTCTTATATAGAGCTTATAATCATATTGTTATTAAAAGTTTATACTTGATTAGATAAGTATAAGTATGATTAATAAAGGCTCTAAGTATAAACTAGCTTACTAACAAGCATCTATCATATACAATAGATTAGAAAGAAGCATCTCATAATATATCTAGCTTAACTAGGCCTAGATTCGCAAAGAATAAACATTAAGTAGGCTATGATGGTAGAGATGGAAATAAAGTATCAATGATGTTCCGTAAGTAAGAAATTAAAGGAAAAAGGATTTTAGATTTAAAATATAAAATCAAAAGTAAAATCAAAATGAGGAAAAGTTATTCTCTTCAAAAGCTAACTAATGAAAAAACTCAAGGAACTTCAACTTAAACTTCTAAAAGGAGCATGGCTAGCTTAAATAATAGCACTATCTAATCTGTGTAAAAGTAGAACTGTTCCTAGAAAGCTAGACACTAAAAGAACTAATCCTGAAATAAGTTTCCTACTGAAGCACTTTTTTAGAATTTAAAAGTGGCTGATTTAGAAACAAATGTTCCAAGTAGCATGGAAACAAAGCAAACGTAGGAGAGGTATGAAATAAATTGCAAAAGTATAAAGTGAAATTTTAATTATTAGAATCCAGCTGAATTGATATAATAGTAAGGCACCAATTCTAAATAACTAATTCCCAAAGGAATCTAAGCATTGCTAATATAAGGAAATAACTAAAGAAAAAATATTTTTAATAAGCTAATAGAAGATTCTAATAGAAGACTTTTTCAAAAATAGAAAATTTAACTTTAAAAGAGTATTGATTCTTTAAACCAAAGTGCTAGAAGTTCATAAAGTCCTCCAAACGGTAGCCATAAGAAGGTGACTGAAAGATTAGCAAAGGATATTGAAAGCAGATAAATGAAAGTATAACTATAAAGAATTTTAAAACGAAGGAAAGAAGATGAATAAATTAAAGAGCTGTAGAATAAATCCCCAAGCTTTTAGAAAAAATCTCCTAGAGAAATACAAAAATTGACTGAAAGGCTTTTATGAGATGCAAAAATGAGAAAATAGACGAAAGAATAAGCTTCTAAAAATAAAAAGCAGGAAGAACTATAGATTTCAATCGATTTAGCGAATACCTCTAAAATAGATCCTAATTCGAGCAAGTTAGTTAAAAGAGATGATAATACTTCTGTTCATGATCGATTATTTAACTTGTCACATAACAAGGAAAAAATAAAAAAGATATTGGAGCTCGAATAATTATATGAAATTAAGTCAAATAAAAATAAATTAAAGCATTAAAAGAAATAATTTGTGTAGAAAACTTGCAAAACATAAAATAACAGTGTTGCTACTAGCAGAATAATAAGTCTTAACAGTAGTTTGAATAACAGTCGTAATAGTAGTCCGACTAATAATCCTTCAAACAATTTTATTCCAGACAAATTTATAAACAACTAAATTTAAACTAAGCCTAATAACTCAAATTAGAATTCACCTAATAACTAAAAGGAATTTAAAGGTGCTAACTTAAATAATCAGTCATTTATTTTTCCCTAAAAAAACGAAGAGAAAGTAAAGTAATCTAGCAAAAAAAAGCCAAAAATAAGTAGTAATTAAGTTCCTAAAAAGGAAGAGTTACAAATGTAAATTAATAAAAAATCTCCTTTGAATCAAGATTCTTCCTTTTATGAGCAGAGACAATAGAAAATAATTGAAGGCATATTTAAATCATAGCGAAGCTCGCCAAGATCTCCAATTCCTTTGAATAGGGTGGCAAAATGTAATACAAGCATAAAAATGTAGAAAAAATAAATTTGACAAGAAACTAGCTAAATTATTTTTCCATTCTTTGCTTTATACTTTTTATTAGAAAGCACTAGGTTAATAACAATCTAATATTATCATCTAATTGACCCTTTTAGAAGTATCAACTTCCTATCAAAAGAAATATTAAATTTGATAGTATATATAATAATTAAGTTAACCTCTAATATATTAGCTTATTTTTACTTCGCTATTCCTCATAAATTTTGGGTTATTTAATACTATTTAAATCTAATAGATTATTTATTCTTTTAATTTCAATAATTGTCTTACATATAAACTCACTAGTTTGGCTATAATAGATAATCAGTCAAGTTTTGAATCAGCAATTAATTAAATAATAACGCTCTTAGTTTTATTTAAATGAAATCCTTTATTTAAAGTAGAAAGATACCTATAAATACAGCTAAGTAGCTTTAATTTACTAATAAAAGTTAGTTTTAACGCTATATATACGCTATATATACGCTATATATACGCTATATATACGCTATATATACGCTATATATACGCTATATATACGCTATATATACGCTATATATACGCTATATATACGCTATATATACGCTATATATACGCTATATATACGCTATATATACGCTATATATACGCTATATATACGCTATATATACGCTATATATACGCTATATATACGCTATATATACGCTATATATACGCTATATATACGCTATATATACGCTATATATACGCTATATATACGCTATATATACGCTATATATACGCTATATATACGCTATATATACGCTATATATACGCTATATATACGCTATATATACGCTATATATACGCTATATATACGCTATATATCTAATTATATTTAAACTTTATAAATTATGCTTACCTAATACTCTAGTAAAGCAGGACTTCCTTTATCTTTCTTATAATTGTATGTTCTTATCCTTTTAAAAGCTAAAAGTCTTAAGCATTAATATAAATATTCCTAACAAATTGGCCAGAAAATAGATAAATAATGCCTTGAACTTCTGTATAGTTATCAGATAGAAAGAGCATGCTTATTTAAAGGTACCTTAGCTAATATATCTAATAGAACAATAAGCCTTATTCCTTACATTCTACAAGGTTTATCATGCAGGAATTTAGATTTAAGATATAAGTTCTGAAGCTTAAGAGAGTATAGAAGTAAGTAGAATAAGATGATAAAATGATTAACAGACTAAAGTGCTTATAGAGTAAGATAATTATTTGATAAGATTATTTAGTTAAGACTTAATAAAATGACTGAGTCTTTAATTCCAGGTTTAAATATTTTACGTAGAATGCCTCCCAATCAAGTTTAGAAGTCTTTAGTTGGAGTTTCAGCATTTTTAAATCCTGAAGCAGTAGACGAGTTATTCCAAAGAGTTAATCAGCCTTTGGATGTAAAGTAATGTAATCAATCATTTAAACCTTTTTTAATTTGTGAGTATAACAGATATGGAGATAGTTATCGTTCTCCTTGGTCAAGCTAGTGTGATCCTCCCTTTGAAGATGGAAATGGAGTTTAACCTAGTTAGTAACTTAGAGAAATAGAGGAACATATGAATAATGTTTTCTAGGAGTATTCAAAGATGTACTATGGAACGGATAACGTCATTACGATTGCTTATATGTGGAATACAGAAGGTGATGGGTTTGCTTCTTGTTTCTTAGTAAAAAAGAGTAAATTTATAAAATGCAGATGTTGAAAGTGCTAAGGGACTGAACTAAGGTAATTGGGATAGTATTCACGTAATAGATGTATAGCCAGGCTTGAAACTCTTTTATCTACAAATTAACTTCAACTATTTTATTATTCTTATCAATTCCAGACTAAATTGCTGGAAACGTTAATGTTGGAGGAACTTTAATGAGAACAAGCGAAGAGATAGTGAATAGAGAACCAAAGATAAATATTCAAGATTTTCATGTTACCAACTTAGGCAGAATAATCGAAAAAATGGAAAACAATTTAAGGAATGGATTATATGCAGTCTATATTGGTAATACCCAATAGATAAATCTTTAAATCCATAGGTCCTAAATTCAGTTCGCAAAAATGAAAAAGTACAAGCTTTTGGAAACGCCGAAATTATGAAAGAAATTGAAGAAGAATTCATGAAAAAAGCCAAATTTGGCCTTAAATTATTTATAAGCTTACAATTTTATGGTTTAAGGATATAAATTAGTAGTATTTCCAACTATTAACTTTATTTGGCTTCATATATAACAAATTTATAAGATCAATATATCTTATTGCAGTTTTAAAGAGATATCCAAAAGATAAGGTTTAAGCCCATAGATTTAAAATAAGTATTTTAAAACAGCTAAGAGCATTTTTAAGGTATATTATAGATTTGAACTATAATATTTAAAGTAATAGGCTAAGTTTAATTTCAAATTTAGTATCTCTTTATGGATATTAAAATACAGATAAAGATATTTATTAATAAATTGATTAGATTTAAATATGAACTTATGCTAGATCTAATCTAAATTTTAGAGATTTAGTAAGCTGATTGGGAATAATTGATTGAAGTGAAAGCATGAGTTAATTGAGTTTTAAGAAGCAAATCAGATTCTAATCAATAATAAATTCATTATTTCAGTTTTACAATGGATTTTAGTTTGTTTGAAACACTTTCTATAGGTAGTGCTAATTCATGCGAGAGATCACTTAATCTCTTATTGAAGTAACCTTATTAGTTAGCTGAAATTTCTAGTTTTCCAACTACTACGCCAATAGCTTCAATGATTCTATCTAACTGTTTTTCACTTGCAAAATTAACTGAATTTTGGTTATATCCTAAGGTGATTCTAATTAATTCTTGTAGTTCTACTTAAGGTTCGTTGCTAAAATCTTTATACAATAAAAAATCATGACTCAGCAATTACTCGATCTTTTTTTCATCTTTAACATCATCACTAAAAGCTAAGCATTTACAGAGAAAATCATTAAACTCTAAAGGAAATCTCCAACAAAGTAACTCTATGACTTTGCAGTTAGAAACTAGTTTATGAAATAAGCAACATCTCACTTAAATTTTGCATGCTGTCAGCTCGCTAATTGAATTCTACAGAATTTCTTCATCTCCTATTGCACATTAAAGTAGTATAAAGCCTAAATCATAAATATCCTAATTCTTGTTTTTGCTAAGGAGTTAATTTTACAGTTCTTTTTCATTTTACATATTAAGAAACGTAGTAAATTACTAGGAACTTGATATGTTGCTCTTTAAGATCTTTTGTTTTATTCCAAAATTTAATAAAATTTCTCCATTTTTAGTTACTAGAACTTGAGAACTCTGAAGACCTTCGTATTATTTATTTTCTTACTGAATTATTTGAAAAGCTTTCAGTAATTATGCAGATATAATTTAAAGGCATTTAATCGGTATAACACCTATATTCTATACCAAGTCTCTCAAACTAAATGCTACTGTATCTGTAATCAAACTAGCAGCTCCTTCTGGCATGTTTCAAAAAATTCCATGGATTTTAAGGAATTAAGGGTTAGTTTTTTAGTCTTATCTTTCATTTAAATTTTACCAAAAGCATAATCAATCTCTAATTTTGCTTCTGGATTCTCTTGTATGTAAAGGAACTTCCTTGATTGTATATAATCTTAAAGAGGGACCATGAAGAACCTTTTTTACTACTCCAGAACTTCCTGATTTGACTATTGAAAGAGTAATCATTTAACTTAGTTAGATGTTGGAGCTCTTTAATGCTTTCAGTTCTTGCTGACTGTTCCTATTAAATCACGTCTATTTATCTTGTTTTCCAACATTAAACGAAAAATCAGGAATTCCTTACATAATCTTATTTAGCATTTTTTCCATTTTAGCTTTTCTTTTGGAGTCAACGTTAATTGGAGTCAAAAGTTTGCTTGCTTTTTTATACTCTGCCTATTCCTCAAATCTTGAAAGATCTTCCTAAGTGATTGAATTTAATCTTCTTAAACGTTATTCAGATGGATTTTTTTAGGTAATCTGTTCAGGCTGTTTTGATTTAACTCTTAGAGGGATCTTAGAAAAAGCTGCAGGTAATCTAGACGAAATAATTGGAGGTTCTTTACCATTCAGCTTTCCTAGTATTCTATCTTGAGACTTAATTTTTTCCATCTACAAAAGTTCGAAAATAAAATGATTATAATTATAAAAATTGCTAGTTAAGAATATTTTTAAATAAGAACATCATAGGAATTTTACTCTACACTACTAATTAAGATACCTATACTTAAGTGTATTTTATCCTTTATATTTTCTATCCTTGTGAATCCTTAAATCTCAATATACCTCATACTTCTCTAAGCTAATGGTTTGAATATTTATTATAGTTCTTTATCATTATAGTATATCCTTCAGATTCAAGATATTCTTTGTAGAAAGTAAATTAAATCTATCACTTACATTAAGTACTTTAGACAATTTAAGTCTATTATATTTACTTCTCTCTATACCATCATTATATCCCAAAACTGAGGATTAAATATAACATTAAGAATAGTGATAGTAATAAGAATGGAGACTCTAAAGAAGGTAAAGTATAAGCAGTAGAATAGATCTTTGCATAGTAGTTAATACTCATATCTAATAAGCTTTTGATTTATAATAAGAGGATAAAATTAAATAAGATTGCTTTAGATCTTTATAATGGAAGAAAAAGGAGATAATTATAACTAAGATTAACCTTCTTTGAAAAAATAAATTAAGCCTGGTAAAATCTATGTACCTATCCGTCATGGCTAATTTTAAAAAAAAATTTAGGAAAATTAAAAGAGTCAATAGATCTAAAGTTAGGATTAGCCTTTAAATGAGTAGGAAAAGGATAATTAGGAATATGAAAATGAAGAAAATAAAGTGATATGCACTTTTTAACCTGATAAGGACTAAATTGTATTTACGGAAGATCCTTAGTTTACTTTTGACAATGCTTGCTATATTTGCTAAAACGCTTTTGCTGAAAATTTTAAAAGACATCATTGTAGATGATGCGGTAAATCAGTTTGCAAAGAACACGGATCTTAGCTAAGACTTAAATAAAGGTATGGGAAAGTGGAGCTTTTCAGAATATGTTCTTAATGTGATAGCTAGATTGTATTAGAAAATCCAGAAAACAAGTAACTAACTGATATTATCAATTAAATAAAGCAGTAACTAGATTAGATCAGAATACAGATCTAAAATAAAGAACATGAAATAGAGGAGAAGAGTGATCAGATTAAAGAGAATGAACAAGAACTAACTAAAAAAGAAAATGAAAAGATCTAAAAAGAGTAACATCTGAAAAGTATGTTATAGGAAGAGTTACAAAAGACTTTAATATCTAAAGAAATAGCAGAAAATCTTAGAAATAATTTGGAAGAATTCAGATAAGGAAAATTAATATCGTAATTTTATTTTTACTTTAGAGAAGAATTAAATAAAAGATATCACTCTGATTTAATCTAAATAAAAAAAGCAATTAATGCTGTAAATTTAGAATTACAAGAAATAAAGGTTAATAAGGAGAAAATTATTGAAGATATTGAGAGAATTAAAGATTAAATTTAATCTTAACCTCTCACTAATCCTGAACCAGAAATTGGGGATTGAGTTCATTTAGATGAATTCGATTAAAATGAAATAAAAAATCATGCTGTGTAAATAAATAATTAAAACATGCCAGAAAACTAGGATACCAAAATAGTCCCTGAAACATTTCCTGATTTATTAAGTATAAAGGATAGTGGGCTAAGTGATACTTCAGAGAAAGACAAATAGAAAAAAAAGCAAAAAGTAGTAGGGGCTTATTTATCTAACTGCAGTAATAAGTGTTTCATAATGTGAAAATTAACATGCCTTAATATAGTTTATATAATTAAAGATCATATCAAATCAATAACTTTACTGTCCTATTTTTAAAACTTTAAAGTTTAAATAAATCAATTTAGTTCCAATACCTTTCCATAGAATTTTAATAGAATTAGAGTATTGAAATAATCTAATTAAAAGGATAAAATAATTCCTTTTAATAAGCTAAATTTAACTCTAATTTAATTTAATAAAGTTTTGAACTTTAACTAGGTATAGTAAAATAATCTTACCCATACTATTAAAAGCTTTATTTTTATAAGGTAAATATTCTAAGTTAGGAGATTATAAATTATTTAGAATTAGCATTTATTTGTATAAGGAAAGATCTAATTTAGACTAAATTTTGATTTTAAATGTAGTTTAATAATTATATTAGATGAAATACATTTGAAATGATTCATTAAGTTGTAGACAGCAAAAGAGTTCTAAAACTAAGGGTATTAATTATGAAAAGTTAATAAATAAAGTATTACTTAATTCAATTTTTAAAGTTTAGGTCATATCCAATCCCTTGGATTTATTAAAACTTCCTGTAATCTTTTTTCTTCTTCTCCTAGTTTGTCGTATTTATACTCCCAACGAGCAGTCAGAGGTAGAGACATCAGTATAGCTTCAATATTTGCATCTGGAGTTACTAAACCAAACTTAGTTCCTCTATCAAGCACGAGGTTGAATTCAACATATCTTCCTCTTCTAATTTGTTGCCATTCCTTTTATTGCTCAGTGAAAGGAATGTCTTTTCTTTTTTGTAAAACAGGTAAATAGGCAGCATTAAACCCTACTCCTAACTCTTTAATCATTTATAAAGATTTTTCTTTATCAAATCTATCAAAATCATCAAAAAATATTCCTCCAATTCCCCTTCGTTCTCCTCTATGCTTAATGAGAAAATATTAGTCACAGTTTTTCTTAAATTCAGGATATAAAGAGGTATCATATCGATCGAGAATATCCTTATAAGCCTAGTGAAAATGGACACAATCTTCTTCATATAAATAGTTAGGAGTTAAATCAGCACCACCTCCGAACCATTAAACAAGAGTTTCGCTTTCTTCTTTGTAAATTTCAAAATAACGATAATTGTGATGAACAGTTGGAGCTTGAGGATTCCAAGGATGGAAAACTAAGCTTACGCCAGTAACAAACATTTTATATGATTAGTCTTAGGCATCAATAGACTTTCCTCTTTCGCACATGTATTATCTCAGATTTTAAGATAAAGGCATGCCTTCAATCTTAGTTATGTTACATCCAGCTTTTTCAAAAACTTTTCCATTGCTAACTATATTTGATTAGCCTCCTCCAAAGCCATCATTTCTTAGCCACTTATCTTGTAAAAATGGTACCTCCTCTATCTGGTTTGTAGCTGAGCAAATTTCCTACTGAATTTAAAGAATTGTTTCAGCAACTCTTTATCTAAATTCCATTTCACTAAAAAGGATTTTTAAGCTTTTATTTAAATCAATAATAAAGAGTTTAAATTTCTTTGTTAGCTCGTTTAAGTAATATTTAAACCTTTATCCCTATTTCACTAGTCACTTGCTAAATTCTTAACAATAAGTACATGGTTACTATTGGTAAGTAAGAAGTTACCTTCCTCCCCTTATTTCCATTTTGGTTGGAAGTCTACTTTAATAAACTTTTAACTCAGTAACTTTAATACCTTTGCTTTGGTAGGTTAAGTTTATATACATAGATTCAAATGCATAGTTTAATATTTAGCTTAAACATAAAATTAAGCAAATATCTTATATATCTTATTGAGATAAAAGAGCTGTTATTTGAGACTATATACATTGAAATGCTTTCTATACTAAGATAAAACTATTGATTGCTTCTTTTTCTTATTCAATTATTGATGTAAATCTATTCTTGTATGTTAAGTCTTTAATTTACTCTAATATCAAGATATACATTTTAGAGATATTGATTAATTAAATTTTAGATTTAGATTCTGTATAAGATTCGATATATTGTATCAATATTTAAATAAGTTAGCTATAGCGTCATTTGTTAGTTATATGAAATAATGATCGTATACAAAATTAATGATTATAAGGAGTATTAGCATAGTAGTATTATATAGAATTGAAATGCTAAAATACTATTTGCTACTAGTTCATTGTTTGAGTTATAAAGGAGTTGTAGATTAGCTGACTGAAGTATATATGAAATTAGATCTAATCTGTAGAATAAATAGAAGTTTATAGCTTTTCAAAAGGAGAGAATTTGAGATATCCATACAATCCATTATTTATTTGCTTCTTCTATTAAGATTTCTTTCTACTCTTTCTTTATGTCATTAAAATCTAAAGTGTTGAATACTAAAATTTTCAATTCTACTAAGTCTAGCTATCAAGAGATAAATTTAGATAAGTAATCATAAATAAACAATACGACTAAATACCTGGAATCATCTGAATTGATTGTTTCTTTTTCCTATGTTAATCAGTTTATAGTAGATTGCTATCTTTTAATTTTTATATATGCAAGTAGTTAATTAGAAATTGGACAGATTTCAATCACAATATTTCTAGGAATTATTTAATTAATTACTAAATAAAGATACTTTATAAGAGCAAGCTTATACTTATTCTTCAAACATTCGATAATGCTAGAATTTATTAAATCTTCTAAAAATTAATCCACAGTTTCTCTACCTTTGAATATGAAATTCAGATTCCTGTTAATATGTAGGGAGGTTAATTCATATTACTACACAAATGAAGGAATTTATATGAAAGCTTCTGCATATTCTATATTTTAAATCTTTGCTTCTTCTTCTGAAATTAAATTGAGTCCTAATATAAAGCCAGGAAATTTAGCTCTTAATTATTAATCTCCTCATTAGCTTTTCTTATAGCCTTAAGAGAAAATTTTAGGAGATGCATTTATTATAGCAACTTTAATTGCTTGCTAGTTCTTCTTTATATTTATTTGCTAAAATTTTCTACGGGAACGTTTAGTTTAATGTATTCTTTTTAAGTAGAAATTTATTCATTCTTCCTAAAAATAATTTTACATCAAGTCAAGTGTATTTTATGCTCTAATCTCTAGAAATTGTCTTCTATCAGATTACTTATGCTGATTCAAAGAGTTAAAAAAAATATCTTCGTAAGACTAGAAAGCTTAAAGTAATTAGTACTTATGCATTATAATTCAAAATATTTCTTCAAACATCTCCATAAAGAGTTTGAAGATATTTCCTTATCGCAATATATAATATGAATTCTACTTATTATTTCTCTTTTAGCTGTGAATCTTAGTTCATAGTTTTTCTTAATCGAATAGTTCAGATTTTTATTTATACTTTTACCTTTCAAATTTTAACTAAGGCGGAGAAATGAATATGATGAATTACAGCTTTAGGCTTTATTTAATAGACTAATAAAGCTCGTTTTGAGCATAAATTTAAGCATTATCGTAAAAATTATAGTAACCTTGATTTCATTTGAACATTTTCACAAAATCTTCAATTTACTTTTAAAGAACTAAGTTAATATTTTTTACTTTTCAGGAGATAGCAAAGCAGAACTAATCCAATCTTATCTATTTTTTAAATGATTTCATTCTTTTTAGCATACTAAGTTTCTACAAGAGCTTGAATAATATACTACATTTATAGTTTTTGGATATTGTTTATATTAGCATTCCAATTATCATTATCAATCATAAATTTCCCATCTCTACACAATTAAAAACTTAGATAAACTATTTTTAACTTCTATTCTCTTATTTATAGTGATTCCCTGCTTAAATTTAAAGTTAGCTCTAGCTAATTATATCCTATGCAAAGTTAGTCAATAAGATTAATTAAACTTCCTAGCTTTAAGAGTAATTGGATATTTCTACTTTACTAATATCTCGTATAAATAAAGTCAAACTGTATCCCCTTATTTCTTTATTCCTTTGCTTTAAAGCTATCTATAAGCTTTCCATTGGCTCTTAATCCTATAAATTATAGTTAGAATAGTCCAATAATACAGAGTAAACTAAAGTCTGTTAGATAGTAAAGGAAGGAACAAAATGGTGCATAATAAATAAAAATAAAATGTTTTCTTTTAAAGTAGATCCAGAATAACCTGTATTCTGCTATGATCAAACAGGGTAGAGAGTTAATATGCAAGTAGATATATTAGAAGAAGAAAAGGAAGAGGACAAGAAGAAATTAGAATAAAGAGTTGAAAAAATTCAAAAGAACTTCTGGATTATAAATGGAGAGATAGATATATTGAACCAGGTTTGCAAATATGAGATTAAGAGAAACTAAAACGAAGATTAAGAAACTTGCTAAATTAAGTAAATAATTAACCATCCTACTTAAAAGGAAATCTTACATAAGCTAAAGGTATCAGTTCATTTTAAGAAGAAAGGATTATAGCAGTCTCTGCTTTATCTAGATTAAAATGTGGAAGAACTTTTAAAATAAATTCAGATTAATCGAATAAATTACTCAGATATAACCAAGCTAAAGGAGTATAAGTCTTTAATAAACCTTAATTATGAATAAAAATTAGATGAAATAGGTTTTATCAACCTGTTACAAAATGAACCAGAATTTAAAAGGTTTTTAGACTAAGCTAAGGAGTAATCGAATTAATAAGAACAATATCAGAAAAATGCTTAAAAAAAGCCTACATAACAAAAAAGAGAGCTGGCGAGAATAGAAGAGATGAGTATTGTTAATATTGCAAAGAGTCCAGAAGGTATTATAATCCGTTAGAATTAAAAGATAAAGCAACCTTATAAAATAATTATCCAAAGCTAGTTGAACTTAGAAAATTAGATGGAAATTGAACAAGATGAATAAGACTTTGAAAAGTACTTGCAAGTTAAGAATATCCATCAAAGCTTAAAAGATGAAATTATAATTAATCAAGTAAGAAAGGAAATAAAAGATCAGAACAATACTTTCTTTAGAGTTATAGATGATAGCGAAAACTAAATAATCCTTAAATTTATATACAAAATACCTGATTTAGACATGTGCATTACATTCGTTACTAGCAACAGCTAGGAATTTGCATATAGAATGGATTTACAAAGCTTGAAATATACTCATATTCTTCATAATGCTTTTAAAACTGCCAAAGAGGGGAAAATACTCGAAAAGTTTTATAAAGATATAACAAACTTTAAGCTAATTTAGTGTGTTTAATAAGTAAGTTGACTATTTTCAGCAAATATAAGATAAGTTTGGCCATCTTGCAGATTCCTAAATAGATTACCACACTTTGCAAAATGGTATCTGATAGTCAACAGTAAGTTAGCTTAAATTTTAGGTAAAATAGAATAAAAAATGGATAACAAAGATAGAGGTCTTTGAGATTAACATTAGAGGAGTAATTTATTGGTCAGAACTTGAAGATCAGCCTATCTAGTTACCTGTCGAAGAAAGACACATAACTCTTTCACAAGTACCCGTTTTTCTTGATTTCATTAAAAAAATTCATAAACTTTGATAAATTAACACCTAATTTTATCCTCTTATGTATCTCCTCCTTAAATGAACCTTTTCATAATTAAAAAGTAATTGATTCTTGCCTATGAAATATCAATATCTATAAATGCTAATAGTTTAATACCTTCCAAAATAAACTTCAAGCATGTATATCATATAAAAAAGATAAATTTTATTATTAAAAAGCCTTAAATCTGCTAAGGCATAGAAATTTAAAATACGTTTGCTTAATAAGTATCACAACTATAATATTATATAGATTTTAATTGAAAAGCTAATTGTAAATAATATCTCATTACTTACCTTTAAATTCAAATAAAATAGCTTTTTGTAATTACTCCTTAGTGTAAATAGAAGTAATATAACTAATGTTTTCTTTATTATATGCAATAGTATAACATTTGCTTAAAAAAGGCGCTAAGCTTACGTTTCGTTAAAGCTCAAAGGATTAGCTATATCTCTTTAAGTTATTAAAGGATTATTAATAACTAGTTAATTAGAAACAATCATCTGAAACTCTCTTCTAAAACTAAAATTAAAGTTGTGAATTTCTTATTTTTGATTTGATTTTAAACTATTAGCGTATATTAAATCAACTATTTCTCAATTACACATATTAAATTCAAGATCAATACTGCTTTATTGATATTCCATTGATTTTAGATTAAATAAGTTAATAAAATGTGAATATAAAAGCAAGTGGAATAGAATAATAAAAGTGTAAATAAAAGTCCAATTAAAGTTGCTAAAGTAATTAAATAGTAATATCTATAGATGTATAATAATTCAATAAGATAATTTCATTCTTATTATTAACTCTAATATCAAATTAGCAGATCTAGATTTATTTAGAAATACCTTTTATAAACGTACTACTTAATAGTGGAACTAATTAAAGGTTTATTATAAGCAATCGCTATTGAAACTTAAGAATCTATTCCTAATTTAAAGTTGCTTAATAAGTCCGCTTTTGTACTAATTTAGTAATCTAATTAGAGCTTATTATTTAAAATAGCAAACATTAATTTTAATTTTACATAATCAAAGCTAATTTAATAGTATACTTCCTTATTACTCTTAAGCAATCATATCTATAGCGCTAAAAGTATTAATTCTTACTAAAAGCAGCAGAGATAAAAGGTAGAGGATGGAGGTATAGTAAATAAGGTTTTAAATGAGATAGTAAAGTGAAGATTTAAATAGAAATAATATAAAATATGTAAAATAGCATGCATTGTCCAAACTGTTCTGAAATATACAAGCATGGAGAAAGAGTACCACTACTTCTTTAATGTAAGCATAACATTTGCAAATAATGTGCTAACGATTCTCTAGCTAACAGCAAGTAAGTTAAATGCAATGTATGCTAGTTTAAAATCTAAATGAATTAAGAATAGCTTTGAAGTTACATTGACTATGAAAAAGCAAAAGAAGTAAAAGTCTATTGAGAAAAAGAAGAACAGTAAAAAGAAAAATTAGTTCAGGAAGTTTAATAATTGGTTGATAACTGAACTCAATAGAAATCCAGTATTCTAAATTAAAAAAAGTAACTAGAAAGTAATAAAATAAAGCTAGAAAAAAGGATAAAGAAATCAACTCTCAATTTTGAAAAGCAGCTCAATCAATTTTTTGCAGATATTTTAAGTAAAAAGCTTAAAATATAGTAAGATACTAATAAGGAAGCGCTCAAAAGTATTTAGTTAATAAATAGGCAGCTAAAGTATATCCTAGTGATGTAATAAATTTAAGAAAAAGTGTCAGAATTAAAAAATTTAAGTTTAGATGAAATAATTAAAATAAAAGAAACCTCATCGTAGTTTTTTAATTTAAAGTTCGAAAAAATTGAATATCCTGAAATTAACTCAGTACATGATATCGATTTTTACAAATTCTTAATCGACATTCCTTAAATTTAGCAAATGATTGATTGTAAGAACTGTGAAAAATTGTGGAAGTAAATTGAAGAAATTTAAAATAGATAAAAATTGGATAACGTTTAAAAGGAGCAAGAAATAAGTAAACTACATGAGTAAATTCAGGAATTTTAATCTAAAATCTAGAATGAAATCTATAATAATTAAAGTATCTTAAAAAGCTTTAGTAATTTTAGTTCAAACATCTAAAGTTACTAAGAACAAATAGACATAGTGGAAAATTATAAAAACCTGTAAGGAAAGGAATAAATAAAAGGTAATATTAAAAATAGTGAGTTAGTCCAATATAAAATAGATGAGTTAAAAAACTGTTATATGGTAAGTTTTAATCCAGGGAACTATAGAATGTTCATATAATATAGAAGAAGTATTTAATTAAGAGATTATTAAAGTAGAATTGTAATTTTTTATTCAGTCTAATTAAGAATATTGGAAGGACAAAGTGAACTGAAGAAGTTTTTCTACTCCAAGTTTAAAATAATAAGGCCCATAGAATTAAGAAATAACTATCACCTAATGAAGAAAAAGTGATACAAACTAGTATAGATTTAAAAGAATGACAATAGCCATATTATAATTAAACCTATGTGCTCATAAGTAAATAAAAGAATATTTCAAACGAGTATATTTTATTTTTTGTAGTCAAAGAAATGCCAAAAGTATTTATAAAATTGATTTCAGAATAATTAGACTACTAAACAGAATAAAATGTTTCTATCTAGTTAAAAGTTTAAAACATTGGGCAAACAGAATGACCCTCAAATATATTTTTGGAGAGTAAAGATAATTTAACACCAAATATTAAAGTAGATGTTTTGTAACCAAAAAAGTCTTAGATAATTTAGATAAATTTCCTAACCGAATTAACTCCAGGAAAATATAAGCATGAGTGGTAGTTATACGCCAGCAAACATCCATTTGGCGATACTTTTATATATATCTATCAGGTTTGAAGTTCATGTAATTAAAGGCATAGCTATATAATGGATTTAAAAGATACTCAAAATATTAGCCCAGAAATTCAGAAACTCTTGAGATAATTAGCAACTGAACACGAAAAGCAATTACTTAAATTCTTCCTTGATTAAGGATGGAATAATCGCGTCGGATTGAAAACTTTAGTTCAAATAATTTAAAAGAAAAAAAACTCAAAAAAGGATGAAATTGAAACTTATCTAAAAAAAGCAGAAAATGCCCATTTCAAAGGATAGAGTCATTCTGAAAAGTGTTTTATCTTCTGATTTTTAAGCATTTAATTTCTAATTTTAAACTATCATCAGTACTTATGACTCCATAAGATTAAAATAGAAATATACTTTTTTCTCTATGATTTTCATTAATAAATTTACAGTAGAACTTATCAAATGTAAAACTACTATAAGATATAAATGCAAAAAATAGCTTTACTTTATTAAGAATATCCAGTCTTAAAATTTAAATTTAGAGTTAATACTTTGTAGTAAGATCTTATTTAATTAATGCTTCTAAAATTATTTTTATAATAATGATTATTAATGTTTTGTCTTTATTCAGTTTTTTACATAATAGAAAATAAATATGTTAGTATTTAATTTAAATTTAACTATTATCAATTTTATCACTTTTAATCTTTGAATTTAAGTACATACTCAATTCTTCACTTCTTCTTTCTAATGTACTTATTTACCTTATTCATCTCATTTTTACGTCATTTTTTATTTTCTCTTTTCTATTTTATTTTATTTTTAATCCTAATTCACTCTTCATTTTAGGCACGTTTATTATATCAGCTTTGTCTTATAAGATTAAGATAAATTTTCATACTAGTAATTGTATTATAAGATTAGTCTTTATTTGTCTTTTTAATTCTTAGAAATTTCTCTAAATATTATTAGTAAAATTTACTAGGCATTTAGTATTTTTTTAGAAATCTGGCATTAAAAATCTTATATTTATAAAAAAATTCCCTTTCATTATATTATTAAAATGCTACATTCTTTAGATTTAACTAGTAGATTATAATTGCAGTAATTAGTATCTTAAGATCATAGCCACATTATAAAATGGTTTCTATTTATATCTGTTTCCATTTTATAATTCTTTACTTAGCAAATTTTATAATTTAGTGCTATTATTTTATATAACATACTGTCTAGTAATCTGAAGTCTTTTTCCTCATCATTAGTTCTTACTCATAAAAGTCAAATAGTTTCTTGGTTCTCCTAAATACTTTGCCTTTCTTCGACAAAAAATGCTATACACTTTCTTTAAAATTTGAGAATAAATTTATTCCCTAAAATGCAAATTATACACAGTTACTGCCAAAAGGACAACTTTTCACTAGAAATATAATATCAGTAATTTAATTATAAAATATGATATTATAATAGACTAGCTAGAAGTAGTTAACACTTACTTAACGTTTCTTAATCTTCTAGATTTCATATAAATATTCTAAATAGATTAATTAATCTAAATTACATTTTCATACCAGTTTAAGAAAATTAGCTGTATTTATTTTAAAATAGTTACTTTATCTTTCTTATTTAAATACCTAGATTGTGAACTATTTCCTGCTATAAGTATCTCTAAAAGCCCCTAGCTTATAGTAATGGTAGTATCTCTTCTAATTATATTATTCTATTTACTCCATTTAGTTAATCATTAGTTTCAAATTTGCTAATAGTATAAGAATAAATACCTTAGAGAGTAATAAAGCTATATAAACCTATTTACACTATTTTACTAGTTGCTAAACTTTACTAATTAGCAAGACTTTCCTAGTACTATTTAGACTCTTTCTATACTCTCATTAAGTAGCCAAATATAAATCTTATTTAGTCTTATAAAAGTTAAATATACAAATAATTGTAGAAGTAGCTAAGTTAAGACTTTAAATATAGGAAGAATATCTCTATTTACTTCTAAATGAGAGACTTTAACAGTTTACAGTTAAAAGTATATTAGATTCAAATTTAGCTTTCATTTATAAAGGCGTTTAATATACTACATCTGGTATTCATATAAGTGTTGCACTCTCTTTTATCCAATTATTAAAGAGTGTATTTTAATTAAGCAGACAATAATTAACTGTTTTAGTAAGATAATCCTTTAAAGCTGAATTCAAATACTTTAAAGACATTAAATAGCATAAATAAAGATACAAAGCAGCAAGATTCAAGAAATAAAAGCAGGAGGAGTATGAAATTTGGCATACATGAGTACCTTAAATAAAAAATAAGACAAGAAAGTATAAAGTAGCAATAGATAATATAGACAAAAGCATATATAAAGATAATTAAAAATTGAAATAAAAAAATCAAATATTAAGTTTGTATTTCTAAATTGCTTCTTGAGCAAAATATAAAACATCTTTATCTTTTCTTTCTCCTTAATCTTATTCTTATTTTAACAGATTCTCTAGTATTGGTCTTACTGAGGAACTTATTCTTCCCTTATATTCCTAAGAAAGTTTCTTATCTAAACGTATCAACATTTAACATATAGAAAAGCGTACATTTGGTACTTTGTCTTTTACTGCGCCTTCTAAAAAGGGAATAACAATTTCCAAAAATTATTCAGGACTAGAAATTTCACTAATTGATGCTAGGGAAAGGATAACAGTTTAGCGATAGAAGTATTCGATTTCTTTGTTTTACTGTTCTGCGATCTTTTAAAGGAAGGTTTTCTTTACCCAATCTAGTTATAAGGTTTTTAATAATCTGGAGAGTTATTTAATAGAAGTTTTATGAACTTACCAAACTGAATCGCTAAGATACATAAAAAAGATATCTTAGCCTAATCTCTCAAAAGCTTCTTAGCCCTACAATTAAAATTTACATATTTTATTCCTATGGTAGCAGCTAATGAAATAGTTTGCTCTCTTACTCTCCAATTTGAATCAGTTGAACATTTTTAGAGTATTTACAGCATTGGACCGTTTATTATTTCTAGTCCTGCTGATTCAAGAATCTTATTCAAGCCTTTTAGCATATTCAGCTTTACATCCGAGTTTTCATCCTTTAATAAGTCTTAAATTGGTTAAGAAAGACGTTGGAAAGTTACTTCCTTACCCAAAGAGCAAGCAAATTCAGCAATAGTGGTAGCTACATTGGATTTGACAGCAGTAGTTTAACTTTCATTTACCAACTAGGTTACTGAGGGAAGCACTAAACTTAGTAATTTATCTTGAGAAATTAAACTTAAAGATCTAGATAATGAAATAACTGCTTCTTTACGAACTTCTGGCTCACCATCTTTCAAAAGAAGTGTGAAAGTTTGAATCAAGCTAGAATCCACAATTTCCCTTCCAAAAGCTTCGGCAAGTTCTGGGAATCGTTTGGCAATTTAGAGACGTACTCTCCAAGACTTATCTTCTCCAGCTTGAAGAGCAACAGGAAGGGCATGTCTTAAATTATCTTCTTTAGAGAAGTTTTTAGCTAAAGGTATCAGACTATTTATTATGTTCATTCTCACTGCATCTTAATCATCCTAAGCTAGATTTCTAAAGACTGGAATTAATTCGTTAACAAGAGCTTCTTTCTCAACTACACATCCAAAATCACCTATTTAACCTGCTGTTGCTCTTCTAACCATTGGAGTTTCTTCATGACAGAGTTCGATAAATTTTTAACGTAATTTATCTCGTTAACCGCCAGATTTCTTATAAGACGAGACAAACAAATTACAAGCGGAAACTCTGCAAGAAAAGGTCTCTCCCTGAGATAAACGTAGAACAAGAGGAGCGAAATGATTGGTAATCTCATTTTCATTCATGAATTCAGTGAGTTTAACAAGAGAGCTAACTGCTTGTTCTCTTACTACAGTTTCATCACATGAAGATAAAATTTCTAAAGGAGGAAGTAGAATAATAACAGATCCAGCTATATAGAGTCTTAGGCTAGAAATCTCTTAGGCTAAAGCAAATAGAACTTCATCTGATTCAATAGGAATAAGTTTCTCAATAAAAGGAAGCAACTAGCTTCTTGTACCTTCAGGTCCAATAATTTTGGCAATTGCTGTTAATCTATGAACTGCGTTTACTTTAAGAAAAATCTCCTCATTTCCCATTTCTTCTCGGAATAAGTCCATCGCATTAATTTCTGCCATGTTTAGTTTATAAAACTTTAGTTAAAAATTGCTAATATCAAAATCAGCAAAGCAAGAATAAGTCAAATTATATCACTTTTAAATAAGAACACTATCACTAAATTATTTCTAGCTCTAAGAAAAGCCTTGAGTCACTTGATGTGCTATTAATATGACATTCCAAATTAAACTTTATAAGAGTAACTATTACAGATCTGTTCCTTATAATCTACCTTTGCTTCATACTTTTCATTTCAAGTTTTAGATCTATTAAAGTAGAGGTAGTTCCTAGTCCTCAATTGAAGCTATGAAGTATTTTAATGATTCTAATATTAAAGTTAAATTAGACTTAGCATTTTTCTTGGTGGATAAATAAATCTATGAAGCTATTGTAATTCTAGCTGCTTTAAAAATTAAATCTATTTCATTTACAAACTTAAAAATTGTTCAAAAGCTGCTATACCAACCTTATCATTTACTCTTCAACATTAAGCAATAATAAATTTATTATTTTTCTCCTCTAAGTCAGAATAATAAAATACTGCTTTATATATAAAGGAAAAAAAGATTCTTTAGAAGTTAATTGAGCGAAGGGTTTTCTAATAATTAACAGGCAAGAAAAAAAATGATATTAGAGAATCTGCAGTTAGGTAATAGTAGGATATTGTTATAAAAAGCTAAAGCACTATAATTAGCTAATAAAGTAGTTAATAGTAATATAACTATATAATAGATTCCTTAATGGTATCTTACCATTATAACATTCTATATTATACATTTCTGTTGGCTTATTAAATTTTAATATCCTGGCATCAAATAAAGCCAAATAATTATATTTTACATACAAAGTATAAGTATTAAAAAGCTAAGTTGCTACTTTAAGTCAATCCAGTTATAAACCAAAAAACTTTTAGTTTTAAATTCATTTATTTCAATTAAATTAAGCTAGAAAAAAGCTACAAGGTAAGCTAATAAAACCATAACTTTTAATAAATGATACTCTATTACTTCTTCATTCCCTTGCAAGGAGTTTGCACTGTTAAATATATATTTAAAGGATTTAGCATTCTCTGTTTTATTGCATTCTTAAGTTGCTCAAAAAGAAAGGCACAGAATCAGAACGAGAAAAAAGGTAAAAAGAGTGATAATGGGGTAGTATTACAAGATGAGAATAAGGTAATAGCAATAATAAGTACAAAGAAGCATAGTAAACAAGATTGGTAAATGCTTGCATAATAGTAAGAGTTTAGTAAAGTTTAAACTTTTAATATTATTTTATTTCATAATCATTCATAATCATTCATAATGTAAAGAAGATCTCAAAGCAAGTAAGCTAACTAGAGGAATATCTCTCCTAAAAAAGTTAAACCTACTTTCGACGCTTCTAATATGTATATTCCGTATGCAACAAGAGCTAAGTGTGCAACGCCTAAAAATGCTGTTAGAACTGTAGACAGGACTCCGAGGTTGAGTTCTAATAATTAAAGTGTAAAAGGAAAATAAAATACTTAGTCTATGATCTAAGTTAATAAATAAAATGTTCAATTTCCAAGTTAAGGGACTTTATCTTAGTTACCTCATTAACCTTAAAAATTCATACCTGGATATAATAAAATAGAGTTGTTAGGAAAAGGAGGTTGTGCAAGTGTTTGGCTTTGTGATAGCGAAAAGCTTAATAAGCATGTAGCAGTAAAGCAAATTTAATCAAATTGCTTTTAGACTGCAAAAAGAGAAATGAAATCAGCTTACCTATTAGCAGAAGTTGATCACCCTGGAATGGAGTTTATATGTAATATGTTAGATATAGTTGAATATAAAGGAGATATATATCTAGTTTATGAATTAGCAGGAAATAGTTTAGGCAAAGCATTATTTGACATTAAAGGTGAGTTCTATAAAGGTTAAAGAGTCTACAAGGTATTATTATTAAAATTTAGATTAATTACTTGCCACTTTATATGGATTTAATTAATAATGTTAAGCTACTGAAGGAACTAATTAAATCCATTGCTTAGTCTTTAGTTGTTTTAAGTGATAAGAAATTAATTCATGCTGACTTAAAGCCTGATAATGTTCTGATTAAATGCATTAATTAATAGATTGAATCTATCAAACTCATTGATTTTGGAAATTCCTTTGTCTTGGGAAAACCCAAAAACCTGTCTAGTGCTACACCTGAATATCTTCCTCCTGAAGCTTTGATAAGTATAAGTAATGGAATTCAATATCAAACTGATGTTTCGTGGAGTTTAGATATCTGGAGCTTAGGAGCCATATTTCTTGAGATATGTGTTGCTTTTCCTATTTGGCTTTCATTAAAAGCTAGAGTTGGTAAAAATTTCATAACTGGGATTTTTGCTGCAGTAGGAAGAGAAAATGGGAAAATTTTACTTCTACAAAGATAAACAGTCTAAGATATCTTAACAGCAACCAAACCTTATCCTGGTAAATTGCTAAATAATGATCCTTAAGCTCTAGATTTACTAAAAGGAATGCTAGCCTGGAACCCAAACGAAAGATTATCACCTTAGGATGTTTTAAAGCATCCGTTTATAGCATCTTAACTGTAATTTAATAAATATAATAGTTACTCTAACTTAGACTATTCTACTAATATATCTACATCCTTTATTAGTGCGTTACACTTTTTTAGTTTATTAATATTGGAATAAACTATTTTGTTTCTTACTTAAATAAAAGAATATGCTTTAAATGTAGTATTAACTTATATGCTTTTAAGAGATTCTAAAATAATCTGAAAAAAGGCTAATTTACTAGATATAAAGTTAAAGAAGTATGTGAAATTTAATTTAAATATAATGATATTTAGAGTGTAAGTTCAGATCTGCATTTCAAACAAAAAGTCACAACCTAAAGATCTTATAAGTTTCGGTTGGTTAATCTTATTTAAATGCTTTCACTTAAAATAGTCATAAATGAATTATATGTGATAAGTTAATTCTAAAAACTTCTAAATAGGTTATTAGATTGCTTAGCATACACTAATTATAGAATTTACTTTATGCATAAAGAAATCGATAATCTTAAAAATAGGCTAAGTTTTATAATAAGCGGCTATCTTCTTTTTAAACAACATTTTAATATTTTACCATACAAAACTTGTTTACTTAAACTTAAAGAAAAGCGCAACAAATCAGAAAATTAGGAGTCTATTTCATAATTTCTTAGCATACTTATTTAATCTTTGAATTAAGTCTTAATTGAAAGAATATTCAAATTATAAAGAAAACATTTAGTTAGATGAAGTAGAAATATAGCTTTCTTAAGCATTAATTAAACACTCTTTCACAAAGTGTTCACTATATTAATAGTAAATATGCTATTAAGCAAAGTAACACTTCTATGGATATAAGATTAATTTTGGAAAGATTAACTATATTTATATTCAACTTTAAGGGAATTAAGAAGAAATGTATTTGAAACTATTTGATTGCTTATTTACTAACTATAGTGTATATTATACAATTAAGTCCATTTTATATCAGCATTTCAGTTATTATATTTTATATGGAAAACATCTGGAAACTTTACCTAGATTTTTGCCTTTTTAAAGTTATAATATATGGCAAATGAATGCACAAAGCAATTATAAGCAAGCTGCTTTAAAACCAGGAAATCTATTCTCAATTGTAAATTTAAAGATTTGCATAACTTATTATTTTGGTTTATTCTAATCTAGCAATAATAGTTTTCTAGTATAATTATAAATATTTCTTATAAACCAATATACATCTAAAGTTTATTTTAACTACTCAAATTACTTAAGCTACTCATTAAATTAAGAGAGGATTCTTAGGATTCAATCTCATTTAATTGCATTGCTATATAATTTTCCTTATTTAAATGTAATGATTTATAAAGTAATAAAGAAGCTCTTAATTATTAGTAAATACTAATAAAGGGATAGAGTCTAAGTTCTGAATTATGTGCAGAGTAATTTGTATGTCTTAAGTTTAAAGTGTTAGTAGTAACTTCTCTATAAATAAGTTTAGCTAATTTATTTATATTTCCAAAAGATAAAATATTGCAGTTTTTAAGTATTTCTATTATATTAAAAATTAAAACTTATTTATTTTAATATTTTATTGAAGACTCAATCCTTTCATATAATTAAAATGTTTATATATCAAAGATAGAGTAGATTTACTCATATAGGTAGATGTTAGTTTGCTTATAATTAAGCTTATTAATATATATTAAAGTAGTTTTTGGTTTGAATTTTGAATAATGTAAAATAGGTTTAGTAAATAGAGTAGTTCTATTAAGTTTATAGATTTAATTCAGCTAAATATTTCTAATACTTTAAAAGAACTATAAGCTTCTAAAATCTTACAAATAGCCTCTATATTCTTATTGCTTCTACTTAAGAGATATTAAGCAGGCTATTAATTTTGACTAATATACACTTAGAAAGAATAGAATGATAATAAAAGTGATAACTATGATTATAATAGTAATCTATTTTGATATTTGTATTGTAAAATTAAATTTAAGTTAGATCGCTTATACTGTTTGCCCTAACTTATTTTTGATCTCTATCGAGCTAAGGAAAAGCGAAATATTGATAAATGAGCAAAAAGACAAATATAATTTAAGCAATAATATAAAAAAGTGAGATGTAAAGTTCAATTCTTGACTGCACTTCCTACTACTTCAAGACCTCCTTCTTCTCTTTCCATTCGTTCTCCAGTTTAGTTCGGCTAGTATTTCACTTATCTCAGCTTCTTCTTGTTTAGAGCCATTTCTATATTATTCATTTTATGTCCTTTCTATTTTCCTTTCATTTGTTGTTTTAAGATATGAGCGTGCTAAATGTTAAGATCTTTTTATTTGCTGGCTTTCTCTTCTTCAAGCTTGAAAAATTCCTCGCTTTCTAATTTCCACATTTCAGCTTACTAAAGTCTTTCCTATTTTTCTAGTTCCTTTTTTTTCTCTTTTTCTTTCATTTAATTTTCAAGGAAAGCTTTCATTTCATTCTTTTGGTCAGCTAGTCTTTTTTTCCTTCTTTCTTCTTCTTATTGTTCAAACGATTCTCTATCTCTAATTTATTGTAACATCATCAGATCTTCTTCTGATATTTTTTTATTTTACTCCTTAATAACAGTGTCAGCCATTTTAGCCATCAATTATTATTATCTCTATTCTCTTGCAGCCATTTCAGCAGATCTGTCAGCTTCCAGTTTATCCACCATTTTAATGTATTCTTCAGCTTCTCTAATGTCTCTCTTTTTTTGTTCTTCAAGTTCTTGAAGTTGTTTCTACTTTAATACATTGTTATCCTCTAGCACTTTTTTCAAGTAAATTTTTTCTTCGTTTTTCTTTTACTCGAGAGCTCTTTACTCCGCTGAAAGTTCGCTTTACAATCTTTTGACTAGATTTGAATCATATTCCTTTTACTCTTTTTCTTCCATTTTCTTACGTTTCTTTTCTTCAAGTAGTTATTTATCACGTAGCTATTTTTCTACCATAAGTTTGTTTTTCACATCAGACTACTTTGCCATTTCTCTTTTATCAAATTCATCAAGGTTTTTGACAAGAGCTTCTTCATACATTTTATCCTCTTCACCTTCTTCATTCTTTTTGCTTTGCTTTTCATACATTTGTTTGTCTAATTCTCTTTTTATTCTATTTTTTAAATCCTTTTCTCTCTACTTTCTTGCTCTTTCCTCTTCTCTAAATTAAATATTTTCATATCGAAGAATAGCAGCCCACTCATCTTCCTCATTATCTAAGCCAGAAAATTCTGAAACTTTAGATGAAGCAATTGATACTTAATCTTACTATTTCTATGATCCTGCAGACATTAGAGAAGGAGCCTTTGAACCTTATGAATGAACTGATTTCTAATCAACTCCTTAAACTGAAGGAGGACCTTTAGAAGGAGCCTTTGATGGAGCTTTTGAGCCTGCTTTCGAACCACTTTACTATTTTTTGAGTTCCTACTTGCTTTAATAAGCTTAAACAGCAGCCTAATCTTTCAACCTTTAATCAAGTCTTTTCAAGTTTTCTTCAGTTAAAACTTCGTTCTTCATGAAGTTTTCTACTTCTTTCTCAATATTAGAGTCTTGATTTTAATTTCCGTACTTAGCTTTAAATTTATTGATAAGAAGGCCTTTAAGTTCTTCACGTTCCTAAAGTTTAAGCAACCTTTCTTTGCGCTATGCAGATAATTTCGTAATTGCTCCGCGCTAAGCTGGTGGTGGCACTTTTGGATATGACATTTTTATAAGAGAAAGTAACGTATTTTGCCTTTATATTTTATGTTTAAGAAATTTAAATAAATAAGTTACATTAACTTTGAAATTGCTCTATTATACCATCCTTCCATATCATTTTCGCCATCTATCTCCTACTCTCAATAACACTCTCTACCTTACACTCTATACTTATACCATCATATACTACTTTATAATTACGATTTAGACTGAATTTAAGTAATAGACATCATTATAGTAATAGTGAGCAAGTACTTATATTTATAACTGTATGTAATAGATTAAGCTTATTTTTAACTACATACATTCTTAATTTAACTTGCCTTCTAAATCATAGTTAATTTAGATTATTTATCTTCCTTATCCAAAACATTAAACAACATAACGCTAACCTAATTTCGTATTTGTTAGGTATATGAAATAGCCTAGCAATATCAATCTTCATTGTTATTTTCTTTATACAAAGCATATTATCTAAAGATTTAGTTATTAATATATCATTACAGTTCTATTTCAAAGGCTTTAAACTAGTTAATTAATAAAATGCTGCTATTGTATTTCTTTAATAGCTATGATTGTTTAATAAAGATAGGCAAATTAAAAATAATAAAATAGAAGCTATGCAGTTCCTTATATTAGGTGCTTTATCTTAAATGTATAGAAATATTTATAGATTACTAGCTTAGTATTAAAGCTCCTTAGTTTATTCCTTGCAATTATTTATTAGAATACTTAGATATTAACCTTATCAAGCTACTTCTACTTTACATTTTAGATAGTTTAATGAAATGTACAAATGATAATAATGACTAATAAGTAATCTATTGAGCTAATGTTGTAATAACCCTGATTTCATTATTTCTAGGTTTTCTTCCTTTGCTATTACTATTTCTTTAGTATTTTAAATAAAGAAAAGCTTGGATAATGAAACTTCCTTAATAAGAATATTATTACTAGCTTTAAATAGAATTTAAATTAAATGCTTCTTCACATCGTTCCTTTCAAAAAGGCTTTCGCTCTCATTTATTACTGGCTTTTGTAATAAAGAATTACCTTTTGATGATATCCATTCTAAATACTTTTTACTTAAATACTCAGTGCTACTTAATCATCTTTAAAGCATTTTGCTCTAAAAGATTACTCAGAATACTTAATAGTAAATTATATGCATACCAAATGATTTTGGTAGTAAGCATATCAAAAGCTATAAGATACATATAGATTATATACTATAAAAGTACTAAAGCTTATCAAAATTAGCTTAGCTATGATTAAAATATTTCCAGCTTAATTAAGATATTATAAGTATGAGTATTTAAAAGAGCCTAAAGTTATTAATATTAAAAGACATTTAGGCTATACTGAGAATGTGCATTAACTAACTTAAATTAAAACTATGACTAGATAAATTAAAGCTTATGTAACCTGATATTAATAAGGATTCTATTCAGAATACCTATTTAGAATATAGTCTTTTAAATTATCAATAACCTAGTATTTTAGCGCTAAAAATACTTTTTATCATGTTTGAAAGAAGATATTTTATAATATAGCCTTGTGCTAAAATTAAAGTATGAAAAGACTTAATAATAAAGCGAGAAACTACTATTAATAAAAATAGTGTATGAGTGTTAAAATTAAGCTAATTAAGAGTGAGATTAACTCTTTAGGATGAATAGAGAATAGAGAAGCTTGGAACGTTGTTATTAGTTATAAGGTAAATATTTCAAAAGAAGGTTAAAATTAAAAGAAAAGTTTTATCTATCAATTTTGTAATCAGAATGATAAAGCCTAGTAAATGTAAGCTTATTGAAATAAATTAGTTAGAAGATAAAGTAAAACTTGAGAAGCCTTTAATTTATTAAAAGTTTACATTTTCATTTATCAAAAATGGTATAACGCCAGGAAGATATCTAAAAATTACTTGCAACCAAATGTCATATTGGAACAGTGAATGTAACTAATGACATGGAAAGATATATTTGGAAAAGAAAAACTGATGGAATTTATTTGCTAGACCTTGGAAAAACTTGGGAAAAATTAATGCTTGCAGCTAGAATTGTAGCAGCCATAGAAAATCCTGAGGATGTACTTGTTGTTTCAGCCAGATAATATGGTCAAAGAGCTGTTTTGAAGTTTTCTTAGTATGTTGGATCCAAATATATTGCAGGAAGATGGACTCCAGGTATGTTAACTAACTATATTACAAAGGTTTACACAGAACCAAGATTACTTATTGTGACTGATCCAAGAGTAGATTCTCAAGCCTTACTAGAATCTTCTTATATGAACATTCCAACAATTGCCTTTTGCGATTCAGACAGTCCTCTAAGATACGTTGATGTTGCTATTCCTTCAAATAACAAAGGAAAGCAAAGCATTGGTATGCTTTACTGACTCCTTGCAAGAGAAGTTCTATAATTAAGAGGAACTCTAGATAGATCTAAGCAATGGGATGTTATGGTAGATCTTTTCTTTTGGAGAGATGTCGAAATAAAGAAAGAAGTTGCTGATGAAGAACCAGAAGTTTAGGAAGAAATAAATGCCTAATTAGGAGAAGCCATCCAAGAATAGTAATGGGGGTAAGAAGCAGAAGATTGGGGTGGTGATGTTGTGGGCAACTGGGGAGAAAGTGCTGAAGCAGGTTGGAGTTGAAAATGATAATAAGGATACATTTAATAAAACTACTAATTTATTAATTAACTAATATATCCTAGCAATTCTACACTCTCATTTACCATTTACTAGTAAAACTAGCCATCTACTTATGCAGTAGACATTCTATCGTTTTTAGCTTTAAAATGAGGCTAATAAACATATATTAATATCACTACAACTAAAGCTTGAGTACTAAGCTAGTTTAAGCAAAAGTCTAAATTAAGTTTATATTGTAACTATTTATTTAAGGAAATACTTTTTAAAAGAGTCCTAAAATAATTAATAATAAGTAGCAATATTCTATTATAAATAGTACTTACGATGTTATCCTTTATAAATAGCTTATATTAAAAGCTTAGATATTCAGATAATGCAGCTTAGTATAATAGATTAAAGCTATTATTCTATACAGTAGTAGAAATAACAGATTTAATATATTCTATAGCCTTGCTGTACCTTCTTTATCCTTTAATCTAGTCCTTATATCCTTATTATATAAAATAAAGTATAATGATGCTATAAAAATGCTAGTATACTTAATCATTTGCTAAAACTAAAGATTCCTCTATAAAAGAATTAATGCTTAAATATAGATCTAACTAACTACTATTCGTTATATAGAGAAGCTATGATTAATAAAGTTATTACTATAAATAGATAGAAGAAGTCTAAACATTAAAAAGGATATTATTTTGAAGTCAAATAAAGTTTATAGTTTAAAGCTAAGAAAAGAAAAGGAATCACTTAAATAAAGGAAAATAAGGAAGTTATAATAGAAGATTTTCAATATAAATGAGGGATATATATAATAATTATATTACTCTTATCTTTAAATTTAGCTTAGCTATTAAAAGCTTTTTGAATATTTAACTTTAAAAGTACTTGAAGATAAGGAAATTATGCTCATTTAATGATTCAGAATTAATCTTCTACTAAGAGCATTGAATAGATATTACGAAAAAGTAATAAATCATTCCTTCACTCTCTATAATGAAATTTAACTAGAATCAGGGATAAAACATAATTCTTACATTAATTTCTTAATAAAAAATCTCAAAGCAGCTAATCCTTTTATGAGCATCATCTACTAAGTATTATAAAGGAATATTAGCTCAAATGTAAATAACGAGTAAATAATTCTATTGAGACCAGAATGAAAAAAAATTATTAGAATGGCAAGATAAAGTTTCTGAAATAATTTTCTTTAAATAGATCATATTTAATTAAATTTATAAATATGTTGCCCAACTAAAACTTTAGAAATAACAAAAATTCTTCAAGTGAAATCATCTAAGTAGGAGATTATAGAACTATTAAATAATTAGGAAAAGGAGGTCAATCACTTGTATACTTGGCAGTCCCAGCGAATTACTAATAAGGTTATGAAATAACATTCCCACCTGAAAAGCATCCTTAAAAATATATAGCTTTAAAGAGACTAACTTATTCAAACATCGAAAAGGAAATTCCTAACAGAGAATAGATAATAAAGCTTCAAAAAAAAAGAGAAATAGAAAATTAGTTTGTCTTAAACTCTCCAAGTATAGTTAAAATAATTGGTTACTTAGTAGATGAGACCTAAACTGTTTGGATAATTAATGAATATGTTCCAGGAGGAACTCTTACATAATTTATTTCTAATAGAGGTAAACTTACTGAATTGTAAGCCTAGCATTTATTCAAGGATTTATGTAATGCTCTAAAGATTTTAAATGAAAAGAATATTATTCATAGAGACATCAAGCCTGATAATATCCTACTTACTAATAACTCAGAATTTCCTAATCTAAAATTAGCTGATCTTGGCTTATCGAAAAATCTTTCGAAGTCTACTTAGTAAAGTTCAATTTGTGGAACTTAATAATATACAGCTCCGGAAGTTTTCACAAGATAGTATAAGCAGAGCTTACAAATAGATATATGGAGCGCTGGATGTGTATTGTACTATATGTTAACAAGTTAGAGGTTTATATAGCTTGATACGCATGGATTTTGGTCATCTATGTGTTATTCAAATAGGATTTAAAATACCTTTAATAATCTATAGTGCAGCGCAGAATGTAAAGATCTATTGACTTAAATGCTGAAAAAAAATCCCTAAGAAAGAATAACAATTTAAAATATACTTAAACATCCATGAATGAAGCTAAATCTAAACAAGCAGCCTTAATACACCATTTAAAAAATTGACGTAAACTAAATAGATCATAAATATAACCTTGTCATTAAATGATATGAAGTCTATATAAATGAGAATAATAAAATTCTTTCCTTAGCCTTTATACAGATTTCAAATTGAATCTTAACTTAATTATGGTGGATTTTAAAAGACTAAAATTTGGATGAAGCTATGAAGAACAAGTTAGCAGATATAGAGAAAAAAATTGATTATTGTGGGGATTAAATTTCTTTTTTAAAAGTCTAGTTAAAAAATAGCTTTTAAATCATCTTTTCAGCCGAAATTTTAGCAAAAATAACATCTCATCCTTTATATGCGGAGTCCCAGTTAAATGAAAGCCAGTTGAATGAAATAATAAATATAAAAAATCTATTTTCAATATAAGAAGTGGAAGAAGAATATGACCAAGAAAATGATAAAGAATAATAGCTTTGTTAAACATTTTAAACCAGTTTTCCCGAATTTGTAAAAAGCTAAATAAGTCAAAATCCTAATATAAATTTGCAGTAGCAATAGTAAACTGCCACAAATCAATTTTAGACTCAAAACTTATAAATTTCTAACTAATCATCTATAAATTAAGAAAGATAGTTGCAAAATTAATCTAAGGAAACTCAGATATATAATTAAGGAATTAAGACTTGGTAAAGCAATTAAATGTAATAAAATAAGATAAACCCTAACTAAATATCTAATTTTTAAGACCCTTCCCAATAATAGGGTGTTCAAAATTATAGTGCATAATAGAATCTCGCTGAAAAAAAAACAAATCAATAAATGCAGCAAGGTATATAAAACATTTAAAACATGACCAAACCGAATGATCTAAATTAGGCATATCCTTCATAAAGTCCGCAATATTAGTAATTTTATCAAGGTCAAAATACCTAAGGGTATGGTAGTAATATACCTACTACATAAGAGTTATAAGCCTAGTAGAAATATCAAACCTATCAATAAGTCTAAAATTACATAGCTTAAGATAATTATGCAAGCTAGCAATAGTATTCGCAATAGGTAATGAAAACTTCAAACTAAAATAACAAAATACAATAATAGATACCATAATATTAGTAATAGTAATAAAATTTTAATGCTAGTTTGGAAGAGGGTGGAAAACAGTTTAGCTCTCCAAATACGAATTTATATTATAAATAGAATTGAGACTTATCTTAAACTTACAATATTTTAAATAACTTACTTATTTTTACTTTCCTTTATTAATTGTTAGGAATTAATTTTCCAAACTTTCAAGTTTTCTCAAATAAGGATTTAATAGGTGATAAAGTAACCTTAAAGCATAAATTAAATATGAGATATAGCACTGATGTTTTTGATAGTCTAATTATTGAATTTAATTTTTCCTTTAATCCATTAAGCAATTATTCAAGCAAGAAATATTCTTACCATAAGCTTCATTTTTAAATATTAAAATGCAGTTAACTAAAATGATTGGATAATAAGTTTAAAAGCTGGCCAATTAACCAATAATATATCTCTTTGCTCAATTAAATGAATTTATTAAAAGGGAAATTTACTTAATATAATAAAAAGGGAAAAAAGACATTAGTACTTAAAAGAAATAAGATGCATGAAAAATGGCTACATAAGCTCTAATTTTCATAAGCCAAAGTATAATAAATTGTAAGAAATCTAATTGAAGTTTAGTTTTACTAATTAGTTATCTTTGTAATTAAGGAGACAAATATTAGCAATAATTAAGCTTTAAACCCAATATTATTCATTCAGTCTTTATAAGCCATGTATCGTAAAGTTACTTGAGTTTAAGTTTTGAACTAAGCGAGGGAACAAGATGGAAAAGACTTAACCTATGATTAATCTACAATATTTTCTCTTTTATTTATCATTCTATAACTCTTTAATTATAAAAGTTCCTTAGATACAATAATTTTACTTTTTCTTTTACTTTAATTCCTTCTAAATATGATTCAGATACTTTTAATTATATCCTCCAAATTTTATTCTATAAATGAGTTTACTTTCTGACTTATACTTAATAGTTTAATTAGCATATTTAGCTATAGAACTCATAAGAATAGCTTTCCACTTAGTTTAACTAAATACATTTATTGACTAAATTTCTTTCTTTATAAGATTAGTTAAACGTATAGGCTGAGTATTTTCATAATACTTTACTATTAAGTTAATTTACTTTTACTTGCTTTTAATTAATTTGCTACTAAAAACTGAGTAGATATAGAACTATCTAATCCTTAACAATAAAAGCATTATATGTAAGCTCTAGATTGATACAATAATAGAAGGACATTGTAATCTAAATTGAAGCAAGCTTGACTTTAATAATGTTGTGTTATTATCTAAGCTTTTTGATATAAGATTGATGATGAAGTATGTAAGATGATTATAGTAATGTATAATGGAATTTTAATGCTTTAGTTTATAAAAATTTAAGAATTTTGTAAAATTTTATCACTCGAATTCTACAAGCTTCCTCAAGAAGGGATCCACTTCATTTGGATCACTTGAACTATAGCTTCGCTTTAAGTCTTGAACCATTTTAGAAATACAGTTGTATAAGTATTCTCTGTCAATTTTTTAATAATCTATAGAGGCTTGTTTGAATATCTTTGTCATGTATTACATCAATTTTTATGCGTTTTCTTTAGTTTCAATTTCTTCTTGCTCAAGTATTTAACTTTATTATAGCATTACTTTGTAGGATTAGGATTCTAATTTGGATAGCGCTTTTAGTTAGTAAATAGGATGGAAATTAAAAGATGTTTTCTAGTATTCTAGAATTTGACCAATAATTGAACCTATTTGTTTCAGTTTTTCTTCATTAATTTTGCTGGTAATGAAATGCAATTCTTAGTTATGAACAACATACTAAAGTAAATGTAATCCTATGTAAGGTAACGTTGGCTTTTAGTTTCGATCATATTCAAACCTCAAATTTTCTCAGTTATTATGTGAAGAGCAAATATGATCTACAAATATGAATTTTTCTTTATGATTTGGACTAATATGAGACCAAGACTAAGATAATCTCCAAACTGGTTTCATTTTCAACCCTGTCATAATTGCTATGCATGTATTGAAATTTCTTATACATAGTAATTCTCATGCAATACTTACAAACTTTTCAATCGCTTTGATTCTAATTTCAGAGTCTTTGTAAGATAATATTTCACTAGCAACCCAATCAGCTACCGAATTAAATCTGTGTATGAACTTGTAAATATTCCCACTAACTCTTTTGTTAGTTTTTCTTATATGCCATCTTTGTAGTTCTCATGGTTTTATTTACTTAAATATTTCGAAATCTATTATCGTTAGTTATCTTGCGATTTCAATTGCAGGGTAGCATAAAATTTCAGAGAACGTGGTAATTTTTGGTAATAATGTTCTCGGTGCATCTTATGGAAAAGTATTTCCTCCCATGATTTAAATAACTTAATTTTAGTCTTCTAAATAAATAGCTTCAATAAGAGAAGAAAGCTCTTCATATTGTTAAATTGGCATTTTTGACATGTTCTATTTTAAAAATTTCTGCATAACTACTTACCTATATTTTTACTCATACACTTTCAATTTCGCTATTATCAATAAAATAAGCCAAAAGAATCTTGATTGAATCATAACTTTGAGGATAGTTTGCTAGTCACTTATCAATAAGCTAATCAGCTTTCATTATTGACTGATAGTTCTATAGAAAGCCTAGTAATATGTTTTTGTTTTAGTGAACTGACTCTAGAATGGACTCTAGCTTGCTATACTATCCTTATAAAGGCTTTGCTACAGCAGAAATAGTGGAAAATCTGTGCATTTTGCTTTCTGGCTTCAAAATGAGTTAGATTTCTTGTTTGTCGAACAAGGTAGAAACTAATTACTCTCCAAATTTCTTAGCAATACAATCTAGAAGGGATGAGGAAGCATACTAAGAGTTAGCAATATATTTCTTTACAACTCCTTTTGCTCTTTCCCTATCAATCAATTAAGAAGCGATTCGAGACATTTCGAAAAAACTTATGCTTTGGCTAATATTTTAGCACATAAGTTAATTTGTAATGCTCATTTTCCTTTCTACCATTTCAAATAATAATTATATAGTAAGTAAAGGTGAATAAAGTAGATGGTATTAGAGTCATTTAAATTAAGCCTTTTTAATCATTGGCAGCAATGGATAATCTAAACGTATTTTAATCATCTTAATCAAAATCCTTTTAGAGGAAATAAACTATTTAGACTTAATTTGAGACTTTAAGCAGAAAATAGATATTAAACCTTTATCTTACATATGACATCTTTCCATGCTTATTTATATTCATTAGGTTAAACTTAGTAACTAGAATTAATTTAAAATCTGGATATGTAACTTTACCTTCATTTAATAAGTCATTGCTTAATATCTATTTATGCTAATAATAATCTTATATTTACTACTGGTTTAAAAGTGGATATGGAGGAAAGGATGGAAACTAAAGTCTTTATTAAGATTGGAAAGAAAGTACAGTAATCTCATCATTATTATATTCTATTGCAATATCTCTAATACATATCTTATATGCTTTAAGTTCATCATTATTACTAAATGTTTGCTTTTGTTAATTAATTGCTATAAGGTACAATAAAGGTGCTCTTAAAATATACCAATAATATAACTTAAAGCTTATACCACATTTTAGCTAATCTAAGTACTTATATAAATGAGTTTTTTCAGATAATTTAAGTTATATTGTTTGCTTATTTTACTTTATCAGCTAAATTATGGTAATTATAAACATTATACAAGCTTCTTCAGTGACTAAAATTTATTTAATAAAAAAATCACTTTTTTAGCTTAGAGGAAATAAATCAATTAACCTTATGTATATTTATTTTTACAATATACCAAGGTAGTTAATGAAAGCAGATAAGAGGTAATAAAGAATGGTGCAGATTAAAGAATGATTACTTTTTAGTTTTAATATTTAATTCCTTGGAATTAGTTACTTACTATTATATTATTTTATATTGTTATATCTTATTATTATCATTCATAGTCATACATTATATCGCCTTTCTTTTTACTACAATTATAATTCTTCACCTCTTAACTTGCTATTAACAAAGATTATTACTTTCTTTCAAAATATCTCAGTGGAAAAGGAAATTGATGTAAATAATTGAATAAGGATATGAAATTTAGTTAAAAAAATGTATGAAAAGCTTGATTTTAGAGCTAAAAGCCGTATCAGTTTATTTAAAATAATTAATATCTTAGATATAGTATAAACAGATTGATCTAACATTAGTACTAATTATATAATATACTAATAATTGCTTTTATAATATAACACTTGTTCCTTAGCTTGCAAGCATATTCAAATATCATAAGAGTTGTTGTATCATTTAAATTTAAAATCTAATAAGAGTCTATCTATCAACTATTAAATCTATAATCTAATCTATTTCTTCTCTTTGCAACTCTTATTTGAGCTTAGAAATTATTTATAATAAGAAAACTTGATTTAATCAATCTTATAACCTTATTCTTATCCAGCACTCCTTATTCAAATTTTTCCCTTTAAACTACTTAATATGCTTATGCTTTCTATGGTTTCCTTTAAAAAAGATATTTTAATGTCTCTTACAAAATATTAGTTTTAAAGGAAATCAATATTTTTTTGCCTATTTTCTAGAAATTTCTTTATTATTAAATTAAGAAAAGAAAAATATTAACTATTTTAATACTGAACTGAATAAATCCTAAACTTCACACTATTAAGTTATTAGAAAAACCTTATATTAGTTAGCATTTATTAGAATAGAAAATTAACCCTTACAGTAGTAATAATATTTGATTGGTTTATTTATTAATAACTTAAGGTGCATAATAATGAACTAAATATTTAATACATGTTCTATTATAATTTATTAGTAAGAAATATAAAATATATTGCTCTTTAGTTTAGATTAAAATACTTATTGTTATACTTAAATAAAGGATTTTAATTTAATTTCTAAACAGAAAAATAGTTATTGATAGATTGAAAAAAGTATATATTTTTCTTGTTGGAGACTTAAGTTGAAAAACATTAAAGTAACTTAAAAAGGAAACCCAAAGTTTAAAGACAATAAATTCATAAATAACTTTAATTTTTGGTTTGAGCATTAGAAGTGAAACTAGATGAAAGCTTAGCACCTTTTAATTTATTCTTGAATTTAGGAATGAAAGATTGTGAATGATTTATATGAAATACATTCTAGTTTCTTGACTAAGGTCTTTGCTATACCGAAACTTTAGTGACTTTACTCAAGCGTGTCTCCAAAGGTGGAAGTTTAATTATAGGATTTGTTCTTTCTATCTTCTTAGAAGATGGAAATAGCTTAGATATTTACTATTAGAGAGGAGTCAAGCTAACTTCTTTTTTCCTAGTAATGGATTAATTAAGAATTATCTGCTTCTACTTCTTCATTGTTCTAATTTTGCGAGTTATTGGCTTTTACTTGTACATAAACACTATTTTACTCATATCTGTCATTTTACTCGCAGATTTAATCCTACATTTGCTTGGAACGTTATTTCTAGGGAATATAATTTTTTGCTTATAATTATCAATATCAAACGTTTAATTAATATACTCATTGATTGGTTTCTATATTTTATTAGTGCTTCTTATATGAATATATTAATTCTTTGACTAAGAGTGAGACATCGTTTGCATTTTATAATAAACTTCCTCATCTATTTCTTATCTCAACTCGCTCAATTTACTTCGTATATCATGAGAACTTACATCCATAAAAAGACCCATATCTTCTAGTAACATCCTTTCATGATCATCTTTGTTTATAAAGTCATTATTTGTGCTTAGCTAAGCTTAGCTATAACTTAATTTTTTGTTCTATTATTCAGATAATTTCTACTCAAAGTTACTATTTTTTTGAGTTTACATTAATATGTAGTCATTGCTTTACAGATCTTTTCTAAGATGATTATGAGAAAAATCACTTTATAGAGTTTTGCTGAAGTTTTTCTCATTTTTAGATTAGAAATCTTTGAGTGACAATAGTTTTTCTTACTACGATTTAAGAATGTTTTTTTCCATTTATTCCTTTTATTCCTTTTATTCCTTTTATTCCTTTTATTCCTTTTATTGCTTTTATTCCTTTTATTCCTTTTATTGCTTTTATTCCTTATTAATTTCATTATCTAGTTTAATACGCCGAGATTGCTTAGAACCTACACTGGATTCAGTTCTTAAATCGTTGAAATCTTAACTAATTTAATAAGAATTCTAATAATGAATAGGTGGTAATTTTATCTTACTACTTGATTAGATAATAGGTACCTATTCTTAATTATTATCCTCTATTTAAACAGCACTAGGTATGCTTATTATTTCTTTGCGTAGCTCTTTTTCAGTAACTTCTTCTTCCTCACTTGAGTTTTCTTTGCTAATTGCAGTTTAACTTGTATTGCTTCTAATACTCCTATTCGTTTGTACTTGAACATTGCTTCTTTGGGTGTTTTCTTATTTTTCACTATTTTTAGAATGAATTTTAGAGTTAATAGATAGACGATTGGATTGAGGTATACTTCTATTAGTTGAATTTTCTTGCTCAGTTGCATGATGAGAAAGTTTAGGAGTTTTGAAATAAGGACTTAATTCCTCTTCATATTGCTTACTTTCTTAAGATTCAAGGCGAAAAGAGTTGAACTGTTGATCATACTACTACTCTTGCTAGATATCAATTAAATTTACTCGAATCTCAGGATTTTGATTAAATTCCTTAACTTAACTGCTGAAGTAATACTTCTACAAGTTTTTGATAGATTTAACTTGATCTGAATTGATGTTATCGTTACTAGTAACTGGAAAACTTTGCAAAGAAGTATAATCTCTAAATGACATTAAAGTGCTTTCCATTTAATTCTTAACTAATATCAATTTAGTTTCTATTTAAATTTATTCATATCTTACTCTTATTAAACTAAGTCCTATACACCCTATGTTAGCTGAACTACTGCTCATTTTAGAGGATATTTCTCTTTTCCTTTTCTTACTTTTAAAGTGATAATAGTTTATATCCAAATTTGTTAATCTGCTACTGATAATATAGAGTATTCACATAAATGTATATAAGGCTAAAGTAATTAAAAGTAGCAATTAGATTTAACTGCTACTTTTTATATTATTAATATGTTCTTAGGTTATACTCAGTTTATTACGTTAATATACTGCATGCTTTTATTAAACACACTCTTTTAGCTCATTTCAGCTGTTTATTTTCCTTGTAATCCTAATATTAAGATTGTTTAGCTGACTAAAGGTATTTTTATGCTAGTTATATGACAGCTATTTATTAAATAAGTCCAAAAATATAGTAAAGCGTAACATAGATATAGCCAAGCTAGGGAAATTAAAGCTCTAATACAAACATAGTTGATAGGATTGAAAGTGAGATATGAAGAATATAATAAATTATATTTAGCTAAATTTACTTTCTTTATTTCAAGTAATTAGCTCAACAGTACTATACTACATTTTATTCCAAATAAGCATCTTTATCTCCTGCTTTATCTCTCTTTTTATTACTGTCCAACTTTATACCCTCTAAATAATAAAGATATTTTAAACATTTATTAAAGCTTGTTAGTGTTATAGGTATTAAAATACTCTGATATTGTAACTAGGCTTCTTATTATTTGCTTAACTAGCAAAGTTAAGAAACAATGCTATAGTAGTATTATTAATGTACCTATTTCAGTGTTTATAACACTCTTCTAGTTCATTTAGTTAATAACCTAACAGCAGCAAAAACTTTTAATTTTAGCAAATTAAATGAAACTAATTATATTTCTCCCTATTTCAATACTAAGGATTACTTTCATTTTTAAATAGCTATAACTACAGTGATATTAAGAACTATTAGAATTAATCTAATTAGAGATATCTCTAAGGTTCTTATTTCCTCTTGATACAATTAAGGAGATTCTAAAATTTAGTAAGTGTTGGAATGTAAGCATATAGAAGCTTAGAAGTATTAAGTATATATTTAATATAATTATATGGATAATAAGTTAGACAGTTCATAGTAGATAGTAGAATAGATAATTTAATAATTATTTAGTACTGAATAGTTTTATTGCATAATAATAATCATGTTATTTGCATGCTCTGAGGCTATTTTAATATCTAGAATATTATAATTTTTCAAAATATCAAAGCTTTAAATTAATTAGTATATATATTAACTCCTAATTTATATTAAAGATTGCTTTCATACTTTAAATAGATTAGCAATGATATGTACTATCCTTATCTAGCCAATCTTCTTTTTATCAAATAGTTATAAGATATAAATCAGTAAATCCTTCTTTAAGCTAGAGATCATACATAATCTTTATTTTATAAGAATCACTTGAAAAATCTTAATTTCTCTGCTCTTTTTACAAAAACTATCAAATATAGACTCATTAGCCACTATTCTTGGTTAGAACTGTGTAGATAGATTAGTAACTTTCCCTCTAATCTTAACTAAATCTAAGTTATTTCTTTCTTTACAGATCTATTAGATAGTTCTAGCGAAGTATCTTAATAACTGTAACTTATATTAAATTTGGCTATAAATTAAAATAAGTATCAAATGTAATCAACTTAGAGTAATTTAACTATTAAGATTGATAAAAACCCCCTTCCTAAGAATTTAATAGGCTAGTCCCTCCCTATAAATTAGAATTAATATGCTTAAATCTGCCTTTAGAGAAATACGCTTACACATCAAAACTTAAAATCTAACTGAAAAACCTCTTTGAAAAATCCAGATTATACTGTGCTTAGGGAAAATAAGAAGAATGAGTTTATTTCTTCATTTAGAGACAAGTTTAAGAAGATTTTTTCTCAAAAGAATTCCTAAAGTGAGCAGGTTTGTATAATCACTATAGAGCAACAGCAAGAAATTATAGGACTGTTCAATAATCTTCCAGTGAAGAACGAACTAACTATGAATCTTTGTAATTCTTAATACAGAATCACTTCAAAACTCTACGATGAATGATAGATTTAAGCAATACACTTAATAACTTAAAAAAGTCTGGGATGAAATGGAATCTTCAGATAAGCAGTCAACAGACACTATTTTTAAATTTGAAGACATTAAGCAATCACCATATTCTAGGTCAAAATCAACAGCGAGATCTACAAACGCGCAGACAGAAGACGAATATAGAAGACTAAAAACTAGAATTATAAACATTGAACGAATGATAGAAACTCTTTTATATAGTAAAGATTACCACACTTCATAGTAAATAAACAAATAAATCGAAAGCTTTCTTAAAACTAAATCTGAGTTCAGGTTTATAGTGGATACCTTTTTATCCATCATTGAGAATATACTTATTCTCATATTATAGTAGTTCGTTCAAGAAATTAAACTCATTATTCATAATCCTGGAGTTGATTAAAATCTAAAAGAAGTTCTTAATGATAAACCTAGTACATCAGATGCCTGTAAGGACTAGATTCTACAAACTACTAGGATGTTTAGAAAACTCAGTACCAAAATTGTACAACATATGGGAACTTCCTTCGCAGCATAGATGCATACAATTTGAGCTCTTCATTTAAGAGCTCTAGATTTTTTACTAACCACTGTTACTAATGAATGTGAATAGTCAAAAAAGGACCTCTAAGATGGTTATAATCAAGAGATTAAAAGGCTTAACGATGAAATAAATATAAACAAATGAACAATTCGAAATTTGGAACAAAAGCTAGATAAGCAGAAATTGAAATGCTGGCAAAGCGTATAAATCTTATAAAAGGAGAATAGGCAAAAAGCTAATGTAATACTAGATCAATAAAACAGGATATAGTACTTACTTGATATAGATATCTAAGAACTTAAGAATCAAATTGATCAGTTTATGCTCAATGTTGACTAGTAAATTTAGAACAAAGAAGAATGCTTCTAGATATTGAATAATTTTAAGAAGATGCTAGAGGTCGTTTAGCCTTTAAATAAAGAAACCATACTAGTGAAGACTCAAGAATAAAACTAGAATAGTAATTTAAAGTCTTTTTAGAAAAATACTTTTGATTATATGGACTCATAGGGATAACTTTTTACTACATAGCCTAGAGAAGGAAGCATTGCTGAAGCTTTTTAAGAAAATTTAGAGTCTCCTGATCCATGACAAGCATATGAATAGTCATCAGATGATGAACATAGATATTAATCAAGATTATCCTTATAATCTAAAAGAAAACTAAAATTAATAGAGGTAGAAAGCGGTAATGCTCCTTAACTCGAAACTGAGTTCTCCAAAACACTAGAATCTTCGTTTCATTAAGAAAATTAGAAACAATGACTCGATATAATTAATTAAGCTCTAGATCTACAACTAGTAGATAAAGGTTGTATGGAACATAAAATAGCGTGGAGACTAGTAGAATAGTTCTGATTATTTAAAATGTAGTAAGACGCAAAAGATATCAGATAAACAAAAGATTTCTCATTATTTGAGAATAATCTTGCTTTACTACATCTCTTTTTCAAGAATAGCTTCAAGTAGTACCAAAATTATGAAAATGAGTTTTCTTTGTTCCTTTGCCTTTTAGACAAGCTTCATACTCATTAGCATCCTTATTCTTGTTTTTTGACTAGGTTTTTGGATATTATAAAAACTCCCTATATTCCATTCTAAAAAGATTTTGATATTTTTCTAACTTAGACTTGCATTTAATTCAACTAAATCTTGCAAACTGAAACTCTTTAAGTAAGAATACACTAAGAAAATGATGCGGGTGGCAATATCCCAATAGTATATGCTACTAAAATGTTGTTCGAAAAGCTATGCAAAAACGACTAAGAATTAGCATTATTGATAATCTAGAAAGTATGCATCTAAGTGAAAGACTTAAGCAACATGTACCTATCATATATGAGTTGCTATCTTATTTTCTAACTTTACCCTTAAATGGCTAGTTAAGAAATGACCTATACTCATGAAGAGTTCTTGAATACTTTTCCTAAAGTGCTAAAAAATGAAAATATATTTAACGAAGTATAGATTCAAAAGCTATTTACGTATCTAGATAAAGCTAATACAGGAAGTATTGTAATGAAAGATATCAAGAAGTATAAGAATTTCGTTCTAAAGCCAACAAAAATTAAGTAAAACTGTGTCTAAATTTCTAAATACCAATTACTATCTGCTATGGTAGCCCTTTATGATAGTTTTAAGACAGAAGAAATAAAATAACTATAGGAATGTAAGGAATATAAGCATCTTAAATATATGCAATTCTAATAATTTAAAACCTTAGTTTTAAAGTTTAATGCAGATGTACCTTATTCTAATTTGCGTTATATGTTTGAAGAAGGAGAAGCTATAGGAAACTAATTGAGTATTCTAAGGAGAAACATTGTGCAATATCTTGTATTAAGAGAAGGTTTTCTTGCCCAAAGAAAATGGCCAGTTTCCTTTGATGAATATTGAACCAGATTATTATTTAATCTCTTGTTTAAACCAAAAAAATGGATTTTTCAAAGCTTTTAGTATAATCTTTCCATAGTTATTATAAAAATATTCTCTATTCTATATAAATTGTATCTCTACACACAATAGCCCAGCTTTATATAAAATAAAGATATTAAAACGAAATACTATGGATTACTAAATAAAAAATAACTTTTTAGCAACTACTAGCAAATATAATTAAAGAACCTTTAATAGTAATATTTCTTAACCTTAATTTAGATTGCTCATTATTTACAATCTTAGATTGTAATAACTAATAAGAACACTAGTAAGCTATTCTATTTCTTCTTTATAAACTATTAATTAGCTTTATTTATATTAGAATAAGTATTTTTAATTACAATATAAATACTTTTTTGGCTAAATATTTACTTTAAAAGTTTAAATCTTCATATTTTGATAATTCTCTCATATTTTTTAAGTATTGGCTGAATGAGAAACTCCCTTTTTTATATCATATATTGATATAAAATATTATAAAATACACTTTTATCTTAACTTGTGTTGTTATATGTTTAATTATCTTATCATCATTTTATTTGGAATATATTTTAGATATTAAAGAGGTATTTAAAATGATTAAATTAGTTATGAATACTCAACTTTACTGTATAAGTGATTTATCCCTTAAATATTCAACTGAGTAATTTCTGATAACTTTACTCTGAAGAATTAGAATTCCAGTCTAGGTTTCTTTTAGTTAGTATAAGCTAATTTTTTTATGAACTAGTGCTTTTAAAGGATAAACTAAAGTTGAGTGTTAAATGAAAATAGAATGGTTTTTTAAAAATTATGATCTGAACGATTTTAATAGTACAAAATCAAAAATCGTCACTATCGTATTGTACGAAACTGCAACTTCCATCACCTTTTTCTTTAGCCTCCTCTTTTTGCTGCTCTACGTCGATAGGTTTAGAATTCTTTTAGATATTACTAGACTATAAATAGTTATTAGAATTGCCAATTTGCTAAAAAGCATTTTCTGCAAAGTCTTACTCTTTTCAAAAGTCAGAACTGTTGCTAACTTATTTAAGCGGAGAGTTTTAATTATAATACTAATTGTTGAGCATATCCTTAGCTTCATTGTTATCCACTTATTATTACTCACTAATATGGTATTTTGTATTGAATCTTGGACTATCGCTGAAATCAGGCTTAATTATTTACTATGGGTCTTTAATTGGTTCTGCTTCATTACTTTAGCGTGCTGAATCTAATTAGGATTTGTATTTGAAAATAGTTCGCTTTGGCGTTTTCTTAGCTTCTCATTTATTATCTTATTTATCAAAAACTTCAATGACATCTGCCTTCTATTTTAAGCGCTCTTCAAGTTCCTTTATTCTCTGCTGAGCTCTATTTACTTCTAGTTCAAGACTGGGAATTAGTTTAGATTACTATTGAAAAGGATTTGTAGTATTAGATTAGATATTTAGAATGCTCGGAACTCCTCTATTCATTACGTTTGAAAATCTGCTTTAACTTGTCATTTGAAGCCCATGAAAAACATTGGTGGGGGCTGTTTAAGGAGTATTTTTTGATCTCATAAACTTCTACGAAACTTCCTAAGAAAGGTTACCTTTACTCTAAGGAACTGATTACTGTAACTACTTTTTTGACTCTCTTTTCCTTCTTTCTATATTAAAAATTACCTTCTAAGCGTCTTCCAAATTCTGAATTAGTTCTATCAATTGTAGATTTAGCTTAAACAATTCTCTTTTGATAGTTTTTTTGTAGAAGTTATTGTTCATATTAATCAAGTCTCTTATTAGGATGCATTGGAACTAATTTCTACATTTTTTAACTATCAAAGAGTTGAATTATTTAATTATCTTGGTACTTTTACTATAACCTTATAATATACAACTATTTAATTCCTTCTACATCCTCTATTCCTTTATCATACTCTTAATACCTAGCCTATTAATTATTAATATTATCAGCTAACTAATTAGAAGTCTTAGTTTGGATATTTAAATAGCTATAGTTTTATCATATAAAGTAGTAAGCTACTCTCACCTTTAGTGAATTGAAAGATATTTAATTAGATAAAGAGCTGTTTCATGTTATATGTTCAGAGTAGGAATATCATTCATTCCTTAGCTCCAACCTATTAACTTATCGCTTTAAATACTGCTCCACCTTGTATTTGATATTACATTATTATACATCTTCAATCGCTTAAGCTTATCATATCCTCTCTCTATAAGAATACATCCAAACCGAGATAAATTACAACTTCGCTTACTTTAAGCATTGAAGTGAAATACAGAAATATAAAGGAAAATAGACAAGTAGAAGAAGGAAAAGCATAAGGTATAGGATAGTAATGAATAGGGATATCTGAAGAAAATGAGATATAATAGTATTTAGTTCTTGGTAAAGTTATAATTATTCTAAGAATGGAAAAATAAGCCAATAGTAAATAGAATTAAAATCCTGTTAACTATAAGTCTGGAGGGCTTTGAACTATAATTAAGAATTTGATTAGATTGGGAGAGAAGTGTACTCTTTGCTCTAAAAAGTTTCATTTGTTTAGATTAAAACATAGCTGTAGAATTTGCTTTAAGCTAGTATGTGCTGATTGTTCTAGAGGTACTGGAAGGTAGAGAATTTGTAGTGAATGCAGAGGAGTTGTAGTGGTCTTCTAAGAGAATGAGAAAGAATAAGTAGAATAATAACAAGTACAAGAAACTCCTAATAAGACTAATGAAGCTAATCAATTATAACAAGATAACAATACTTTGCAAAGTTAAAGCATTGATAGTTCAATGACTTTCAGTCTTAACTAGTAGCTAGCAGATAAACTAGGGGTTTCATCAGAATCTTTGAATGCATTTACTACTTATGAAAGCTATGCAAGCTTACCTATGCTTCTTTAAAACTTAATTGAGATGAATGGAATATCAAAGGAAGAAGCACAAAACAATCCGGCTGCTGCTTTCGGAGCTTTGCTATTTTCAATGTCAAGTCCTCCTGCTTAAGAAATCATACAATCAATTAATAGCTACGCAGTCAAAATAAAGCAAAAGAACCCAGAATTGAAATATGAGCTTGCCAAATAACTAGGAAAGGGTAGACAAGGAGTAGTTTTTGTAGGCTTAGAAAGGAAGAATAAAAAGGAATTTGCAATTAAGCAGATGTTTATAACCAATGAAACAAGTGAGTAATACATTGTCAATGAAATACAAACTATGAGCCTTGCTAATCATCCTAATATTATCAGCTGCTTTGAAGTATTTTATTATGATAATAGTTTCTGAGTTGTGGAAGAGCTGATGGAAACTAATTTAACTAAAATTATTGAGCGAAGAAACTTTGCTAATGAAGCTTAAATAGCGTATGCTCTTTGGTCAATTTTATAAGCACTTGTTTACCTTCATTCATAACATAAGATACATAGAGACATTAAGTCTGACAACATATTTATAACTTAGGAAGGAAAAATTAAACTAGGAGATTTTGGGTATTGCGCTTAACTTACTGCAGAAAAAGATAGAAAAACAAGTATTGTTGGAACACCTAGTTGAATGGCACCTGAATTAATAATGGGTAAAAGATATGATTCCAAAGTAGACATATGAAGTTTGGGAATTGTAGTCGTCGAAATTTGCAAAGGATAGCCACCTTTCTTCGGTTTACCCCCTGTAAAAACTTTATTCTTTATTTGTACATCTGATCCTCCTAAATTAGATGTTGGATCTGAAGATCTAAAAGATATTACTCATTAATGTCTTTAGAAGGAACCTGGTATGAGATCAGCCGCTTCTGTACTCTAAAATCATAAGTTTTTAAACAAAAGATGTAGCCAAAATGAATTTGCAGCCTTTTCAAAAGTTAAATGAATATGAACCTTTTAATTTTAAATAAATTTACCTTTTTAATAATTCTAACTATTTGGAAGTTTATTCTTCAAACTTTTTTGCTATTTAAATCAAAATATTAGTCTATACCTTTTAAATATTACTCCAGCTTTCTTTTCATTACATATACCATTTACATGAAAGAACTTTAACTTAGAGATCTTTTCTTCTTTTCATTTTATTAATCTTTATATTCCTTCAGTCTTATGTCAATAACTAGAAATTTAGCTTAATTAATAGAGCAATAAAGGCAAATAAAGTATTAGATAGTATTTATTTAACCTAGTAAGGATTATTACCTTTTAGAGTATTGAGACTCTAAGTAATTCTTTCCTCTTTGTATTTTAGATACTTACATTATTCAGTTTTGTTTTTGAGTTACTTAATTAACTAAAGAATCAAAAATTATACTGAAAGGACTTTAATGGTAAAAAATCTGTGAAAAAAGGTTTTCAAGCATTAAGCTTAGAGGTTTAATGGTGTAAAATAATGAAATTTAATGAATAAGCAGTGTTAGTAAAATAGCTAAAAAGGAACTTAAAAAGTAGCATTGTAGCCTTATAGAAAGAGTTATCAGTTAGAAGGACAATTAAGCTTAAAATAAGGATAGATATTTAAACTTCTCTCCTAAATTTTGATACCTTTAGTAAAATACATAATAAAATAAACCAGTTTTAGTTTCTAATTTAGCTGATGGACATTTAAAGTGCCAAAGGTTACATTTATATCCTTCCTGTTATTTTAGTAAGATAATGGTACTGGGTAATAATAAGTATATATAAGAGTTAAAATGAAGAAGACCTGCTATGTCTTAAATTAGTAAGTTTAGCTATATAAATAAAAATTGAGAAACGGATAGAGATTATAAGTTTAAAGGTCTTGGTTTATTGAATATTTAAGCAAGTAAAGGAATATTACTCAATATAATCTAAAAGTTAAAGTGAAATAAATAAATAATGTCTAGAGTTGAAAATAATTTAAGTTCTAATGTATTAGAACAATAAAGGTAATTCACCGCTTCTCCCAGTTAAATTATTAGTGAAATTGCAGTAAGCTAAGAGACATCGGAATCTCAAGATAGCGACAATTCAATTCTTGAAGAAAGTAGTAGTTAACAGTTGTGAAATGAATTAGATGGAATAACTACTGGAATAAATAATGATGAACTTCATTAAAGGATTTTGAGTAAAAGTATTATTCAGCGTCATAAATTAGAGGGTTATTTAAACGATTTCAAGCAACAATTACATGAACTGACAGTCTAGAATCAAGAGAAAAAAACGTTGTAGGAGCAGAGGATTGTAGATCTTGAAAATCAAATTAAAACTGTCCGTTAAAAAGCGTATGTTTTTGAACTTTAGAAACGAGTTATAGCAAGACTGTAGATGTTACGAGCATATTATGGTTAGAATGAAAGAAGGCCATATAATTTATAAAGAAAAAGTAAATCAGTTGAAGGTGGCATTAGCTAACATTGATAAAAGATATAAGAACATGAGTGAGGTGAGGCTTACTTTGCTTCAGGATGAATATGACATAAAGAATAAAAACAAGCTGATTAGAAGTTCTAATAATAAAGTTTAAAATTTTCATCAGAGTATAACATCTCGCAGATGATACTTTTAAAATCTATAATCAGAAGTCAATAAAAAATAGTTAACTAAAATTTAGCTCAAAGAAAGTGAGTAGCAGCTTATTAAAGAAAGCATATAGATTTTAAATAAGCGCTTGAAGCAATTCCAAATAAAGATGAGAAATCTATTTGAGTTTAAAGTTATTTGATTTTTATAACTTAATAGAATGTAGTAATGTTGAGACTATTTTACTCAACATTTTGAAACTGAAGATATAGATTAAATAATAGAAAGGTTCAAATAAGTGTAAATAATGTAGCAAAGTAGAGAAAACTAAATAACAGAGAAGTCACTTCAATATGCTAAATTATATGAGAAGTACTAAGCGTTATAGCATGAGTAAATTTAAGTAGAAATAGATTACTTTTAGCAGTAGTAAAAAAAATATGAATACTTAAAAGAAATTACATTAGGGAACATTCTTCAAGCGCGAAATCTTAATACTAAAATTGAATAATCAAAGGCATTCTAAAGACAAATAGCTGTAGCTACTTTACATCTTTATAACTTAGTCCAGCATATCGACTGCTGAGATTCTAAATAATTACTAGGTCCTCAAATAAAATTTAATTTTACTTAATGACTTTCTACCTATTTTGAAGCAATTTAACGAGATGATATGGAAAAGTTTGACTTTATTATACTATAAATGGAGGATAAGCAGTATCAGCTATATAGTGATCTCAAAATTATGCTACTAGTATTAGAAAAAAAACTACTGAGCGCAATCTCTTTTGTGTCTTAGTATAAAGCTTTCTATCAATAATTATTTGCTCATGGACCTTCCAAGTTCATTACTTCACAATTCGCCAAAAGACTTACAGAATCAAATGTGATACTCAAAAATATTTAGCATATAAAACTTAGATAGCGTTTTAGACCAGTGGGAGATTTTAGTGCTTTAGAAGGAAAAACAGAATTTAAAAAGCATTTCATACCTTAGCATGGCTAAAATGCAAGAAAAAGTACAAACATTTACAGTATGATAAAGGCAGCTAAATGAATGTCAGATAAAGTCATTTAAGAGAAATGGGTTTTAGCAAAACTCGGTAAAAAGAATATATTCGAAAATAATTCTTCTTCAGAAGAGCCAGAAGAAGAGCTAAAAGATTTTAATCAAAAAAGATAGCAAATTAGGTAATCTTAGGTTAAATAGCATAAGCTGCACAAAAATTCTACTTAAATTCAGCGATTAAATAGAACACCTAGATAAGAAAGAAAACGACAGTCAAAATATAGTAATAAATAAGCGAAAAGCTGTGATCTAAGTGTGAACAATAGTACAAAAGAAATGAAAAATTCTTTATATAAAGACAAAAATGATTGAAATTCATAACTACAAGGTACTTTTAATTCTATGGACAAAGGCATTCAAACGTTAAATGCTAAAGCAAATAAATTGCTCAGATAATCTGTTCAAAATTACAATCCAGAAAAATGAAGATAAAAAGGTTTTTTAAATGATAATATGACAGTAAAATAAGTAGCGATGGAGTTAAGACTAAGATTCAACAATTAAAACATGCTTTACAATAACAGATTAGAAAGGAAGTATTTAGTTAATAATAATGCGAAATAGAGCGGTAGTTTGACAACTAGAGAACATAAAAACATTCTGCCCAATTCTCTTAAATTAGATTCTTTATTTGAGTCTAATAATTTTTAAAAAAATCGAATGAGTTCACTTTCTTAAAAGAAAGAGATACAAAGCTGTTCTCAAAACGAATCTAATCATTCTTCAGATAATGAAAACACAATTCCCTATTAAAGCCAAACCTTTTCTAAATTTGATCTCAAAAGTAAAAAAGGACACAAAAAAAGCTCAAGTTTGATTCCAATGCTAGAAGATTTACGTTTCAAGAAAATGTAGAAATTTTTTAAAAAACATTGAAATTTTATTTACTTAACGTTACTTTCATAACCTATTTATTTAATCTTTCTATAATTACAATAAAAAAGTACTTTAAGATATATTAAAGAGCGTATTCTATAAACTTAGTAAGAGTAATGATAAGAGTCAATAGATTCCTATTATGTAGACTTAAATGAAGAGGTCTTGAAAGAATATTAGTAATTAGGGTAAGTTAATTTTTAAATTTATGCTTAAATATATATTAAATATAATGCAGACAACAGCTCAGATCTAATAATAGTATGTATATGATGTATACGAATAGATTGCTCCTCATTTCAGTCATACGAGATACAAACCTTGGCCTAATGTTACGAAATTTTTGAAATCTTTGCCACCTGCTTCTATTGTTGCTGATATAGGATGTGGAAATGGAAAATATTTTTAGAGTTCTAGAAAAGATTCATTTTTGGTAGGTATGGAAAGAAGTAGTAACTTGACTAGTATTTGCTAATCTGTCATAGAAAGTGAAAAATTCTAAAATGTTAATTGTATGACAGCAGACAATCTTGATGTTCCACTAAGATCAGACATTTTTGATGCAGTGATATCAATTGCAGTTGTTCATCATTTTAGCACATTAGAACTGAGACAGAAGGCATGCTTAGAACTAAAAAGGTTATTGAAACCTGAAACAGGAAAGCTCCTCATTTATGTATGAGCAATGGAATAAACAGAAAGAACATTTGAAGAATAAGATGTTTATGTTCCATGGCATCTTCAAAATAAATTTGTAGGACAAGAAACAGTCGGAAAATATGAAGAGTGTTAAGAGAAAAATTCAGTGATTTTAAAGAGATTTTATCATGTTTTCAAAGAAAATGAACTTGAAGACTTAGTAAAAAGTGTAGGTCTTACTGTCGTAGAAAAATATTACGACAAGTCAAACTGGTGTGTTATCTGCAGTAAATCTTAATAACATTGATTAAAATCTTAACACATTTAATTGTATTAAATCTTTTATCGTTAAAATTCTCTTTTAATATTTTGCAGAAAAATTTGATGAAGTATCTGAACTGAAGATTTTTGATATTTTCGTCATAAATAAGATTTAAATATCTAATATAACAAGTGAATTATAAAATAAAAAGATTTAAGTTTATAAAGAACAAATCAGAATTATATGATAGATAGTTTTGAAATTTTTAAGATTAACTTCTAATTAAATGTTTTTGATACATCTATTCAAGAGTTTTTCTGATGTTTTGAACGCTAACTAATATACTTTGTCATCTAATTCCCACTGTTTACAACTCCTACTTTACCATTGATTGTATCTGGGGATTTAAATATGCTTTGATTTTCTTTAACCTAATTTTTGGATAGAAAATTAGTTCAATTTTGTTTTATAAGTTCTCCTTCTTGTTCCTTCATTTTCTTAATTCAGTTTTTCTTCAGAGCTTTTCTTCTCTTGTTTTTTGCTTATCTAACTTCTGGTGGATCATAAGGTTAGATAATGAGATCTTTAGGTATCTTGAATTCCATATTTTCAATATCTTCCATCTGACTTTACTATTACTCTAACTATCTTTTCATTGGAAACTTTATTAACTTAAGCTATGACTATTCCTATTTCTCTTCCTGTTCCTCTTCATCTTCATCAACTTCTTTCACTATCTATTAAAATGGTAGTAATCTAATGCAATCTCTATTTATCTATTCACTCTTGCCAAATTTTTGATATTTTATCAAAAATTAATCTTCTGTCAGTTATTTTTGAATGCAGCATATTTCCCATGAACCGTCATTTTACAAAGCTTTTACCTATAATCCTTGAACTAATTCTTTAGCTTCAGGAGCTTTTAGAAGCTCAACTTAATCGGCTTAAAGTTTTTTAATAGCTCTTTATCCAATTAAGACTACATCCACTATTTCATCCTACAGGTTCACATCAATTATTTAGCCAGTCTTTGGCTCTCCATTAACAAGAATTTCGCACTTTTTATCTTTTCATTCTAAGGAGATTTTTTCCTTTATAACAGTTTGATGTGAGGTATTGGTACAGTTCTAAAACTTGATGAGGTCTGTTTAGAAAGAAATAGCCTTTTCAATATCACGTTAAAGCGTTTCAAGTTAAGCTAGCTTTTCAGGCTACTTTTCCTTAAGTATAGCTTCCTTTACAACCCTAAGCTTGTTTTAATAATTTTTCAATTTCTTAATCTCTTCCATAAATTAATAATGAACCTTGAAGAAACACGTAAGGCAACGGAAGAATGCTTGAAGAGGATAGACAAAATGAAAGAAAAGATAAGAAAAGCAACAAAAGAGCATAAGGAAGCGCTTCTCCACACTGAAACGGTAGGCATGATGACTAAGTACTAGATGGTGTATCTAAAGCTAGAATACTACATGCAGAAGCTAAATTCTAAGCTTTACAATATAGATAAAGTTAGATGCATAAGAGGTTTAACGGCATTCAAGAATAATTATATGCTCTTTAATCTGTCATAGTAATGTAAAACACTCGAAGCATTCAATACAGTAAGATTATCACTGACGAAACTTTCAAGCATCGTCTATTAAAAATAATTTCAGTAAATGTAGCATAACTTCTAGAAGTGAAAATTTCAATAGCAAGTTTTCAAGAAGGAAAATTACCTTAAAATTAAAGCTTAAGAAGTAGAGTCTAAATTTAAGTAAGAAGCTTAATAGCTATAGTCCGAATTTCAGTCTAAATTAAATCAAATTGAAACTACTTAGTAGTAACAGCTAAATAAAATGGGAAAACACAAGAATTATTCTGACTTGATGAATGAAAACTCAGATCTAAAGGAAAAACTAAAAGCAACCGAGGAAAATGTATAAAGTTTTATACGAGAAATGAGTCTTTTGCTAGATACACATGACTAACGTAATATTTTATATAGAAGCTTATGATTTTTCTGATGAAGTAGCGGAAGAATACACAGCACCAACAAGGCCTATTCGCCCCTGAGTTTATAATCTTTAACATTTTTGATAGTGCTTTATTAAATTCCTGCTTTAAATTATTAAAAAAGCCTTTTTCATTCATTAACTCAACATCCAATCAAATTCATTAAAGTCCTAAATTTACTGAAAGCTTTAACAATTGTAATGTGTTAGACTTCAAGTTTCATTATAAATGACTAGGCATGTAAACATTTAACTTTTTCTTAGATCTTAAATACTTAAACTCTATAAGCTTGATTATTTCATATACAATATGGAATTCAAATTTTAGAAATGAAAATTACTGAGATTCACTCCTTCGAAATAAACTAAGAATAATAATATCAACTGACTATAATAAAAAGGATTAAAGAAACGTTGACAAACAATTTTAGTCTATTTAAATATGAATGCCTGAATATAAAAAATCTAGTTATTTTCTTAGTAACCAATTAATTATTTTAAAGATGCTCGTCAAATTGGTTAATTAGTATGTAAATTAAAGAAGATATAGTTTATAATAATTCGCTTAATTGTAAAGATAAAATTTAAATGCTTGAGAAAAATTTGAAATTATGATTTGAAGCTGATATAAAACAGATTTTAATGAAGCTTTCGCCTTTTAATATAACTTGATAGGATTAATTGGCTATAATGAAGAGAATTGAGAGTGAAAGATTTAAAAGAATGTGATTAAAGAACATTTAATGTTATATATTATTTTAAAATGTAGCTATGTATCAAGCATGCTATGTATACCTCTTAAGGAATTTCTAAGAAAAGTTCAAAGCAACCCAGTGACCAACTCCAAAACTCAAACCCATAACGAAAGGCTTTATTACCCAATCTCTCAGAACTTTAACGGTCTTATTTCTATTAGAACACTCTTGAGGACATTCTTTCTATTCAATTTCTTTTTCTTCCATTTATAATATTTACTCTTAGTTTAGCTTTATTGCTTAATAAATTATTCATTTCTAGTTTTAAAAATGAAAATATTATTTTACTTTCTCTACTTAGCTAATTAAATTCTATATTTGCATCCTTTGCTGCATTCATAAGCTTTCTATTTTAGAAAGCTTATCAATTAGATCATATAATCACTTCTATCTTAGCCTTACTATCTATCTCTTTTCTCTTAGGCATTTTATAAGCTGATTTAAAAGATATTTTATTAGCTAGTTTTTAGTTCTATATAATCTAGAATTTAAAGCTAACTAAACTATTCAATTTTAACCTCTTAATTGAAACCTCAAAGTCAGAATATAAAATATTTAAAGCAAATGAATAACTTACTATACCTTTTAACTTTACTAGCTATAGAGCACTAGATAACTTAAGCAACGTAACTAATTTTATTACTAAAATTTGTGCTAACAAATGAGCGACTTTAAGATGATTCTAGTACAGAGGATATATAAGATTCAATTATAAAGTATTAGAATTTAGTTAATTAAGTATATCATATTAATATACTTCTATGCTTATATAACTTGTTTATCTACTATACAACCCTAAGAAGTAATAAATCAGCTTTTATATAATTTTTATTTTGTAAGTTTCAGGAAAGTAAAACCCTGAAAGTAAAAATAGTAGGATGATTGGTATATGAATGTATGCCTTTTCTATTTAATTTTGTATAGTTTTAGACGATCATAGTGATATAAATTGCTTGTAAAACAAGTATATGAAAATAAAGGTTTTTAATATAAATTAAGAGATATAAGCATAAAATTTATTCTTAAAATGGAAGAAAAGCCTACCTTCGCTAAGAATATGCTAGGAGGAATTTATGTAAATGATTAGGAACTTAAAGAAGTTATGCATTTCATAGAAAAATCTTCGACTGGAAAAATTCAAAAGCAAAATTTAAAGAAAAGAATTTCTTCGTTTGCTAAAAATTTGACAGGATCTGATTATTAATTTCTTACTGCTGGAAAAGAATCAATAGAACCTAAAGAACTTTAAGAAATTTTGAATTCAAATGAGCTTAATGACTATGATCCAGTTAAAGAAGCTTTCAAATGATTAGATCCATTAAATACAGGAACAGTTGATCCTGAATAAATGAAATAGATATTTTCAGCTGTAGGATATGGAGAATTAACTGAGGATGACTTGAATATATTAATGGATACTTTTGATCAAGACAAGAACGGAAAAGTCACACTACAAGATTTTAGATGTTTTGCACCTTTTAAAAGATGAATTATTTTACTTTTTTATATGTAAGATATTTTATTTAATCATAATAAGCTATTCTAGAACAATTACTTACTGGAAGTTAACTTCTTCTTAAAATTTCTAATCAATATACTAAGCTAAAAGAAGTAATGTTTATACCATTATTTAAAGATATTAATAGTTTTAAAATATTGCATTTAAAACTTATATTTAAAACTTTAAGATTTGTCTTGTATCTTTTTTGTTTCTTTTATATGAAATTAATTTTGGTACTTTATAAAGATCTCTAAATAATAAATTAATATTACTTAAAAATAAAACTAAAGATCATTTCTAGTGCTATTAATTACTGTTAAGTTCAGCTCTTTTTATTGAGTATTAAAATGCTGCCCAAATTTAGAGAGAAAGTTTTAATATTTTAATACTATTTACATTGAAAGCTTAGAATAGAATCTTATTTTTCATTTTAATTATTAAAAACAAATCATAATTTCCTCCTACCAGCTGTCTAGTTTGAAATATACTGGTTGCCATTATATCCTGCCTATCCCTATGTTGCTTGTTCATCGTTTATATTGAAAACAGTGTTGGTATTAGTGTTGAAATTCCTAAGATCGTTATAATTTGGTATGTTGAAATTACCACTTTAAGTATATTAAGAAGCTCCAGGCCCCGTAATTTCTTCTTCATAAGTAGCTAATCTATTATTTATTTTGTTTTCTAATTTCTTCCTGTAAATAGTAATTAACCAACTTACTTGTAATTATAATGATTAATTGTAGGAAGTTCATATGTGATTTAAGTAGGACTTTGCGCTTAATTTTGTTCTCGTGTTAAAGGCGCTACTCTAAAGCCTTATCGAGATGTACTTCTCTGCTTATTTTAAAACTTACGTTTTCGTGAGATTCTACAAGATACATCTTATTCTTTTGCTTGCTCTAAAGCTGCTATTATTATATATTGCCTGTATGGTTTTTTGTCTCTTCAAACTCTTCATCTATTTAATTATTTTCGTTTATCTAATTTGTATTATTCGAATTTGCAAATCCCTTTCTCTTACTCTTTTGAGTTTTCTGGAAGTTAGGATATTTAAAAACTCCTTAGAATTCATCGCCACTTGTATTATTAGCGTTCTGGTTATTAAGGGAGATTTTAGGTATTTATTGTTCCTTATTTTTCATCCTTGATTTTATAGGCCTAAACTCTTCATCATCTGGCATTGTAGATTCTTTGGGTACTTTAAATCTTTAAGCATTATTATGAGAACTTTTTAACTACGGTCGCATTAGATCATACTGAAAGTTAAGTACTCCTTAATTTTGCTAAATTTGATGTTAAGGTCCAGGATAATGAAAATTATCTTAGATGTTATGAAAATTTTTGATTTTGTTTTAATTCCTTGAAGGTGGTGGGTAGAACTGCTCACCAAAATTTTGGTTGTTTTATATCATACTTTTTTTAGATATATTTTGCTCAAATTGCTTGTTTATTTGATTTTGTATTTTTGTTCTCATTTTAGCTGAATCTGCTCTAGTTCCTATGTTAAAAGATTCATCTTTTTCCCTTATATCATCAAACCAAGGATGCTACAAAGTTTCTGTTGAAGACATTCTTTCGTTTGGATCCATAGCTAGTAAGCCTTTCATAAAACTTAAAGCTTGCTTACTTAATTTTCCTACAAATCTTTTTTCCAATGTTTCAGGTCTCGAAATCTAAGGAAATTTGCACCCAATAAATCTAGGATTTCTCATAAATTACTCATTTTGATCTGACGTTAATGGACCCAAAACTTTTTATATAACATATAGTTAATCAATTTCGCTTTCTCCAGGAAACAAAGGCTGTCCATCTGTTAGCTCTCCCATTATACATCCCATCGCTCATATATCAACTCCTTTCCCGTAGCTATTAGAAGAGAGTAATAGTTCAGGTGCTCTGTATCATCTTGTGGCTACATAATCAGTTAAATTCGTAGCTTTAACAGGGAGCGTTCTGGCAAATCCAAAATCACATAATTTCAGAGATCCCTCTCCTCCAATCAAAAGATTTTCAGGTTTAATATCCCTATGAATGACGTCTTTCTGATGACAATAATCAATGGCTTTGCACATTTGGTAAACATATTTTTTAACTAATTCAGGTCCAACTCCATTTTACTTATCCTCTAAAACCTCAAGCATATTCTTTTCAACAAATTCAAATACAAGGTATAATTTATTCTTTCTTCTAAAAGCTTCTTTCAGTTATACAATATTTTCATGTTTCATCATTCTAAGAATTTTTACTTCGCGCAAAGTAGTTTTTTTAGCAATTTCTAGATCTTCTGACTCTTTGAATTTCTTAATTGCTACTATTTCTCTGGTTTCTTTATTCCTGCATTTAAGAACAATTCCATAAACTCCTTCACCAACAACTCCTTACACTTCATATTTATTCATTTTATTTTAAATTATTAAATTATATTAACAATTCCATTTCCTCTTTATCTAGTTAATACTCACTACTCTGCTTTTATTATTTCTATTACTCTAATACTCTATAGTCTCTTAGTCATTTACTCATACTCTTCTTAGCTTTTTACCTTTATAACTAAGAAGCTTGTCTACTCAGATTTATGTTATTTCAGCTTTACCAGTTTTTAATTCTATATGGACAAATTTAAGTGATTTTAAATTGAGATTAGACTTCTAGTTTATTTTCTAAACTCTATTAATGAATCATACTATAGAAGACAGTAGTATAAACTAAAGTGTTAGATTCTAAATTTTACAAGTTAGAAGCGAAGAAAGCTTTACCATATCATAATAGTTAAACTAATAAAGGAATAAAGAGAATATATGGCTATAACGTAAGAAAGTCAGCCATCTAAAATATAAATAAACCTTAAGCACTTAAAATTTTAGCCTTAAGTGCGTTTAATTAGTTATAAGAGTAATATGCTATTTTAATATTTGATACCTTTATTTCTTATTTTTTCCATAGTCATGTTTATATTCAAGTACTGGAAGATAAATGAGGGCTTAAAATTAAAGCGTATTAAAGTATGTGTAGCTATATCCTAAATATAGGGATATTATTTCTATTCAAACTGATTAGAAAATTAACTCTTACTCTAGTTTTTATTGAAAAGGTAGTTTCATTAATCCTAGTTTAGTTCAATCTATTTTAATTATTATGAGTTCTCTTTAAGATATAGGATTTTATCTTAGTAATAAAGACTAAATCTAGGTCAGATGATAAGTAGCTTATAAATTAAACCTAGAATATTAGTAAGTCTCCAAAGATCTATATCTATATGCTATTAAAGCTCTAAAATTTCTTAATTCTTCGTTATGAACTTAATAGCAATTTATCCTCATATAAGCTAGAATATTTGTGAAAGGTAAAACTACTAATAATTAACCTTAAATATCAATATATAATAAAAAACCTACTTGAGTAATATAATCAAAGATATTATTACTATTATATATCTAGTTATAACTAGTTTGCTATATATAAACAGGAAAGTTGACTAATAAAGCTTAATTATCTAATATTTATTAGCAGAAAATTAGATTCATAAATAAGATTACTTGCAGTATATACCTCTTCATTTTACTGCTAGTGTAATATTTAAATTATATATTTCTAATTCATTTAATCTTTTCTGGAAGGATGCAGATAGAATAATTCCTTTGACTAAGATAAATGTTTGTAAATGAATTTCCTACTCTACTGTATTATGTATAGTGAAGAATGCTTATATGCATTTTTATTTTTGTCTAGTTTGAATTTAATTTTCTTACAAGCTATAAAGAGGAAGAGAGAAAGGTGTATATAATTTAAAAATGATTTGCATGCTAAGGATTAACATAAATATTTTTAAAGTATTTAAAAATATTTAATCTCTTATTTTTTTCACTGACAACATTGTACTATCTTATTAAGAGCATATAGATTTAATATATAATGTTTAAATATTCGAAGCAATTATACTACTCATTTATTGGAATGTCTGTTTAACTTATAAAAAAATAGAAGTTTCTTAATTATTTCCATACCCTCTATGATTTTAATTCTTTACTCTTTTAAAATTTCCTTTATTTATTTTATAACTTGTAAGATTAAATCAAACTAGGTAAGTGTATCTTAGTAATACTTATAGTTGCTAATTAAATTTATTTACACCAACTTAGAACCAAAATCTATATAATCTATTTGATGCTATAAATTAAGATTTTTATTATATGAAGCACAGTTAGAGTTAGTTAGATCAACTTAAAATAGTAAAGGTTGTATTTAATCAGTAATTGCATTACAATTATTTTTCTTCCTTACATTAATTCTAATAATACTATAATCCCATTTATCTTAGAACTTTTAATTAGAGTTATCCTATTAATATAATAAAGTTACTTCTATAATTTAATTCAAAGCTCTAAATTTTGGAAACTTCTATCTTATTTCAAGTATCATAAATATAAAATTTTAGTCTTCTCACATTAATGCTTTATCTCAAAAATTTGATATTTAATTTTATTAATATAGAGTTTAAGCTATTTACCTATTTTCTAATTTAATAAAAAAGTAATAAGTATTTATCAAAAATATACGTAAAAGTGATAAATAACTAGTTTTAATTAATAAGCTTAGGCTAAATAAACACACTACCTATTTTATATTATTTGCTTTTAAGATTTTTCGGTATGATTTGAAATTCGTTCGCTCTTTTAGCCTTAGCAAAGTTTAAGTTTTATTATGGTTTTTCACCTCAGACAAGGAAAATATCTTTACTTTTATCTAATTTGCTCTCTAGTTAATTTGAAATTAAATTTAAAGCTTTTAGTTTGGCTAATAGTGAAAAATAGCAATCTTAAGCTGTGCAAATTATAAGCTGCTTTAACTTTCTAGATTTGAATGTTCAAACTAAGAATTTTTATAATTCTAAATTTATTTTTATATTACAAGCTTCAATCTTAGTAGCTTTAAGCAAGTTAAACCTTTTACTACTTCCTTTAAATGTTTTATCCTGGTTTATAAGATACTCTTATAAATGAAATAGAAATGCAAATTTTTGGTTTTAAAGACTCATGGAAGTATTTTCCTTTTATAAAGAGGAAATGATTGAATATTAACGTTATAGTATTAAAAATAATATTTAAGTAATAAACTAGGTATAAAGATAGAATAGGCTAATTTATTATTATAGTTAATAATAACAGTTACTTAGGGATTAGAAACTAAAGCCTTATTTGTTTTGCTTAATTAAATCTATAAGTATCATCTATGAAAACTTGGCTAAAATAGTATAGTTTACATTAAAAGAATAAGCTTTAATAAAAAGACTTGAAGGATTATGAGATTACTTAGATGGTAAAATTAGATTACCTAAAGCCAAAGCTATTTTAATTAAGCTTAAAGATAGAAGAATAAGATTTATATAAATCCAAAAAGTAAAAGCACAAATGAAGGATATTATTAGTAAATTAGCTAAAATAACTTAGTTTCAATAACTTGTCTTAAAGCTTTTATATCTTAAATATACTCTTTAACGGAGCATATCTTATTTTATAAATGATAAACTAATACCTTCATTATCTAATTAAATTAGATACTATATCTTAAGATTTGCTATTAGCATTTAGTAAAGTACCAGATAAATATCAGTCATACCTTTATATTCAAAACTTACTTCTATCCAAATTTATTTTCATTCATATTAGATTCTCTTCTACCTAACTATCTTCATTATACTTAAGCTAAGTTTAATTTCAGAATAAACTGATATAAGACACTAAGAATAACTCTATATAGTTTTATTAAACCTCAATCATTTTTTCCAAATTAATTCCATACAAATAACTATAATAAATAACTGTAAAATGTTCTATTATGGCTATTGTCAAAAGTAACTATATTAATTTTAAAAGCTGCTCAACTAGATGCAAATATAGATAAACCAAACTAAGTAAATCAAATATTTAGCAAATTTAACAAGATTGATAAGTCTATAATTAAGCAAAAGATTAGACTCTATCAAATGGAGGTACAATAGAAAGGAAAATTCACGAGAATGTCTGACAAATTTGCATTATGCATTAAGTCTTAAATTTAAAGCATTACATTAATAAAGGAACTTTAAAATATTCCAAATGAAAATTTGAGTAAAATTTATAAAAGAATATTAAGACTTAGCAGGCTTTGGATATTTATACATTACAACGAAGTATCTTTTTATTAGCTATTGCCGTTACTAAGAGACAGCAGAACTCTTTGATGTATTTATTTTCTCAACCAATAAAAATATATGAATCTCATAAATACACATTTTGTTCTTTTTAAGTGAAATAAGCTAATTTATAATGAGATTGATGTTTTAGCATAATAGTAATTATTCTGATTATTGCTAGTAAACTATCTTCTTTAGTTTAAACTTGGAATTAAACAACAAATTTTTAGACTTAGAATACAGTCATTAAAATAGTGTATCTAATTTAAGCAAAAATGTGTTAGAAGTATTTAACTAACTAGATGAAATATAAGATATTTTAAAGCTATAAAATCCCAATTTTAAATATATTAATTTTGATCTCTGAGCAAAACTTAATGTCAATAATATCAAAATTGCTCTAAATTATTTATGGAAGTTTCTTATAAATAAACGAAATTAGTGAAGATAAGAATTATTTTATAACTGAGATTATTATAATCCAAGCTTAATTATAAAAGGCTAAAGTTAATTTGGATAAGGATTTAAAGGAAATCTAACTGTATATATTTGAGAAATTTATTACACAAATAAAAAATTAACAATACCAGTAAAATAAAAAATTGATGAAAGATTTTATTCAACTAACGTAAAATCTTCAAAGCATGAATAGATAGGAGTTTAAAAAAGTCAAGCTATTAGAGAACTTAAACAAAAGTTAGTATCTTTTTTATCCTAATAATTAAAACTTTAAAGGAAGTTTATTTAGCATAATTAATTACAGCTATTTAAGATTAGACATTAGAAGATGATACATTAAAACAGGATTAAAATATAAAGAGTTAGATAAATAGATAGCTATGCTAATTGCTAGAACAATTATGCTTATAGAGATATAAATCAATAATGTCTACTTTATTAAACTAAATTTCCAATAATTGAAATATATATCAGCTATCAGAAATTTTCTACTTCAGAGTAGAGTAATTATTTATAACTAACGGCTACTGGATGTTTGATAATAAAGTGAGTATAAATAGTGATAAATAATATCAAAATAGAAATCTACTATATAACTTACTATACCTTAGATTATAAGCATTTATTAATAATTAGCTTTAAACTATATAAAGAAGAAGCCATAAATATAAGAAGAAATAGCAATAACTTAATAAATAAATAGCTAGAAGAATGCTTTTATTTAATCCTAGTTATTAAAGGTAGATATTAGTAAATTTAATAACTTAATAAAAGGAAATGACTAAAATAGAATATCTTAAATTAGTAAAATAATTAAATCAAATTAGCATAAAATAGAACAATAATATAAAAAGGAGTTTTAAGTAATAATTCGAGATTTAAAATTGTGAGCTTTGTATGAGCGAGAGAGATTTAAACAAAAATTATTAATACTTTTAACGCAGATAGTAAAGAAAAGCTTTAAAGATCATATAAATTTCTAACATGTGAATAAATAAAAGATAAACTTAATCAACAAAAAGTATTTAAATTACAAAATTATTTATACCATTATAATTTTAGCTTTTTTAGCGTGTTTTTTAAAAAATTTCTATTTCAAAGCTATTCAGATTCATTTATTAAATTTTTCTTATTATCTGAGACTTAAATTTTTAAGCTAATTAAAGCTTTTTGGAAAAAAGGAATGTAATTAGATTTTATGAAAATCGCTTACAATCTATGTTACGAAATTCTACAGTTTCAACCTTTTAAACTTTACATGCTTCTATACAAATTTATATAAGAATCTGATTTCTTCTTAGCTACTTTTTTAATATCGTTATTAGAAATAATAATATGCTTGATTTTGTTCATACTTGGATACTTACAATGGTAGTTTATAATAGCTATGTTCATTATCTAAGAATTAACTACATTTTTAGTTAATTTTTGCAAAAAGTATCTAAAATTAGGGGAATTACTTTATTGATAACAATGAGTATTTGCTGTATATAAGTTAGTAGGCTTATTATTTAAGAAGATATTAACCAACTTCTTATAATAATATTAATTAGATAGTTTTAGTTTAAATATGACTCTTAATTTTTTAACTTTAGAAGTGAGAGAACACAAAATAAGAAGAATTTGTTTACTTATTATAGCTAAGTATCAGTAATAAAAAATGAGAATCAAAGATAAACTCTCTCTTTAGCGTATAGAGTAAGGATTTAAGATAGATCAGCATACATTAATCAGTTTAAAAATAGAGTATAAAAGTAAAATTCTTGATTAAGCATATAGAACTAATATTAAAAAAGGTAAGCCTTATCAATATAAATAGACATCTATCAATATCTAAATAACTAGTGCATATTACCCTGTTAACTATTCAACTATACAGTTTCAATAAAATCAAGAAACTAATTGCATTTGCTAAAGATAATGCTCACTAACTCATCATACTAATTAGGTTTAAATTAAAATTATATACTTCAATAGTCTAATTTAAAATGGTAATATAAATTGCAATACAAAAACTATAGAAAAAGGAAAATTAATAGACTAAAGAGGAAACCTAAAAACTAAAATTTAAACTAAAGTAAGGAAATATAAAGTATTTCTAAATAACTAGCTAAAGCTATTTAAAGCATTATTTAGAACTATAACTATTACTAATAAATCTAAAAGGAACTTGCGTTATTTCTATTTTTATTACTTTAACTCTTAGCTAAATGCTAATTTATTTAATACTGCTTAGAGTTAATAAGTTTCAGCTAATTAGCTACTAGATTATTGCTAGTTTGAATTTAGTATATTTTAGGCATATGAATAAGGTAGAGAAAGCTTATATAAATCCTTAATAAAAAAGCTTAGATTAGGGTATTTAAGTTAAAAAGGTTTGTTAGTGTAGCGATTAGATAACTTAGAGCTTAGTATTGTTTATATATTTCTAAAATGAAGTTAAATTAGAATTAGGATAATTTAAAAAGAACTAGACCTTTTTCTGAACCTTAGAGATCTTAATCTGAAAAAAGAACTTCGAAAAGCTAAGAAAGAAAAAACCTTATAATGGGCAGTAATCTTTAACAGTTGTAGTAGAATAACCCTAACATTGACAATATGAAAGTAAAACAACTATTAAAGAACTGTAAGCCAAAAGAGAGTAAAGCAAATAAAATAATAAGCTTAAACACAACAATGTAGATAGAAAGGCCAACAAGATTTAAATCCCCTAATAAGAAATAGAATAGGTAAATTAGTTAATAAAATACTCCAAATTCTAAACTTAATAGTACCTTTGCTTTTTCGAACAATAGTAAGGAAAATATTATTAAGAAATAAAATTAAGTTGTCTAAGGAGATAAGCTTAAAGATTATAAACTAGCCAGTAAAACTCCTAAAAATCTGGCTCTTTTTCACAGGTTTAAAAATATGCAAAAGTAAAATTAAGATAGCTAATAAATCAAGCAAAACGGAAATCCAGTTTAGTTTAGTTCGGTAATTAAGGTTTAAGAAGACTAATAAGAAAAATAAACATTAAGCTAGATTGCCAGCTAAATAAAGAGTAAATGAATAGAGTAATTAACAAAATTAGAGACAATAGAAAAACAGAAAAGCCAAAAACAAGAAAAGAAAAGTAGTTAAGATTCACTAAGTTATGAAGACAAAAAATTGCAATTAAGTCTTTCTATTTTTGATGAAATTATCCAAAAAGACATTTATTTTGGAAGGCTACTTTATTAATTAAAGTAACACTTAGAACAAAATTTAGCTTTTCAACGCAAGGAATATAGTATTCTTTAAAGTGAAAATTCTTCACAGTACTCAGATTTGAAAAAAAGCATAGAATAAAAAACGAGTGCTAGTAATCATAGCCTAGAATAAGAGCATAGTAGAAGTACAAAAGAAATAGAAAGATTAACCAAAATCTTAGAAGAGAGCAAAATAGAACGCTAAGTGGCTACTAATAAAATTTAATAACTATCAAGGGAAAATTATAACTTAAGCTAAGCTTTAGAAGAAAGCGAATAGCATGTTCAATATTTAAGCTCCGCTTTAAGGAGCTTAAAAAACTCAGGTAATATTGATTAAGATTAAGGAAGGCTTTAAGACTTAGAATTATAAAACTAGCAAATAATTGATATCAATAAGTGTTTGTAGATTGAATTAAAAGCTAAGGAAGTAAGAGAGCAACAAATTTCTAAGTTATTGAGAATATTAAAATAAAAAGGAGTTCCTATAGAGATGATTTACGATAAAGAAGTGAAGCAGAAAGAAAAAACAAAAAAGATAAGAATGGTGCTCAGTAATAAAGAAACTCCATAAAGAAGTCCAACTTATAAAGAGGAAAGCAATGCTTAACAAAGACCAATTTGCATTCCAAAGCTAAATTTGAATAAACTTCATGAAAGTTTCGAAGAGATTAACTGTCTAAACAAAATTAGTAGTAAGAGTTCTGACAATATACTATAAAGCTCTTAGGTTTAATTTAGTAAGCAAGAAGAAATCTGAGTTATATCAATTTAACTTTTCTTGATGCTAATTTCAATTTACAATTCCTTTGTTTCAAAATGCTTTTCTAGTTTTAAAGTTCTAATTAATAAGTTAAAATATACTAATTAACAAACTTCAATCTCAATTATTAACAAGCTAGTTAAGCAATACTATCTATAACTTATCAAGGAATTATTTACTAAATTTGTACTCTGGAAGCAAATTAGATTATTATATAAGTTATCTTTTTAATTGATCTACATAAGAAGTAAAGTTAATCTACGCTATTTAAATAATAGGCTAATCTAATAAATAGGATTTAAATAATACTTGCATTTCACATAATTAGAGTAGAAAGCATTGATGCTATTTTAATGATTACTTAATTTAAGTTTATAAGAGTATCTTAGCCTTCATTGAGAAAATACTTTTTTAAGTCTAGTTCTTTTAATTTTATTAGGCTGTTTAATTTATGCGAGAATAACCTGGTAATAAAGATAGAGAATTGAGTATGAAAATTAAAACTCTAAAATGAAATATCTATAATTCTAATAGCTAAGTATAAATAGACTGTCAACTCTTTAATTATAATAATATCAACTATTTAGTTTATACTACCATTTATCAAACTCCTCTTAAAAAGAAGGACTTTAAGGGTATATAAATAAATATCAAGAAGTATAAAAAATAATAACTGTAAAGTGAAGAGTCCTAAAAGAAGATAATATTTAAATCCAGATTTTACAAAATTTGACTAAGCAATGGTAAAATCTTGGTTAAATTGAAAAAATTTAGTTTTTAAATGATAGTCTTTTATTATTTTTAAATCAGCTGTTCTCATCCTCAATTCTAAATAACAACCAATAATTCTAATTAACCAAATAGATATAAAGGTAAAATACCTAGCAATATTACATAATACTTTTATAACCCTTTTGCGATACAGGAAGATTCGACATAATTTACTCTAATTATCAAAGTTCTTTCCCTGATTTAAATACAAAAGCATTTAATGAAAAAGTAAAACTAAAGAATAAAGTAATTTAAGTAATTATAAGAGGAATCAAAAATGTTTGAAGAGAGTATAAAACTAAAATAAGCAACTAGGCATATATTATTAATAATAGGCTAGAGAAGATATTACATTATTTAAATACTAACCATAATAGTTAATATATTATATTCAGAGTGTATATTTATTTTTGTATAGAATAGTAAAGAATTAACTAAAATAAGCTGAAGCTATCTTTAAGAATGATATAATATTATGTTAATGATTATAAGATAAAATAATTTATGCCAAGCTTCTCATCTTTAGAGTTGTATTTCTCTTAATTATCTATTTAGGGATATTGCTTCTTTATGAATCCGCTTATGATAAACTGACTTTTACGTTTTATTCCAAGAGTTAAAGTAACTGAAAGATGGTATAAAATATAGCCTGTATGGTTTTATAATCCCTTGGTAAAACTGAATGCTCATAGTTGTTTTTGGTTAAATAAATAAAATCGAAATACGATAAAACAATCTTAATAGGCTAAAGAGAGCTAGTAATTACTTCATTCTTATCTTAAATAACCTAATTATAAATCTTTAACACTTTAAAAGTGAAAATCTATTTTAACTTTTAGTATAATTATTTACAGACAGATCCGAATACTAAGCTTTATAATTATAAATACCCTAACCCAATCTTAGAAAAGGTATACCGCACTCAACTTCCACACAATAATAGAAACTAATAAATTCTAAATTCCTTAAAGCCCAAACCTGGAAAGCGCCTATTAAAAGAATGAGAAGGTAAAAATAAGCTTAACAGAAATTGATAAGGAAAGCAATTTCTGAGTAGATAAAAAAGATGAAGTAAACAGAGAGTAGCGTATTTATAATTGATGATATATATTAAATATAATTTTATTACTGTTACCATTATCAATAAAAATAAAACTTGCTTAATTACTAAATTCTTATTATCAGATGTCTAAATATATCTTTAATTTTCCATTGCTAGACAAATTTTTTCCTTTAGATATTAAGGAAATTATTTAAAGCTTTATTCTACCAAAAATAAATAATATGGTAGACCTTGAATTTACTATGAGACTCGTGGTTAACTTGACCTGCTAAAATTAGTTGGTAAGAACGGCTTTGGTGTAAGTTAGAAGGTTTGAAGGATAGCTTTCTTTGAAGGAAGTCTGTTTCGAGCTGACTAGACAAAAGGTAATTTATAATAGAGAAGTAATAAAAGTTAGGATTCGTACCAGCACTCAAATTCAAAATTTTTAGCTTCCTCTAGAAGCAGATGTCTTTCTATAGGCATCAGAGTTTGGCGAAGGCCAAACAGTATTGAATATCGATATCATTTCAAATTTTTAGTAATAGCCTCAAAATATATTTTCTGGCTTAAAAGAAGAAATAGAAGGAAAAATTAATGAGTAATAAAGATAAAATGAAGTTAATTTGCGTATAAAAAAACAAACGTAAAGACACCGAAAGATTAAAGAAGAATCATTCACAAGAAAAAAGAAATAAAAAAAAGGTAAAATTGGAAAATCTTTGCTAGATATATAAGATAAAAAGTAGAGAATTAGAATTAAAGAAATGCTAAGTGTGCTTCAAGATTATGCTTCAAAAATTAATAGCAAAGTTTCAAGAAGCGAATTTTGCAAGATTGCTAATATAAAATCACCAACACTGTATCATTACGAAAAAGAACTTTAAAAAAAAGGAATTAACTGGCTATACGATACTAATAAGCATTGCAATGAACCAGCTAGAAATCTTATTATCTACAATAACGAAATTCTATTAACTATTGAATAGGAATTTAAGAACAGAAAGAATTTCGTAGAAAGCTACTAGAATTTATAGGATTTAATTTAGGTCATTCAAAGAAATCTGGGATTTATTGGACATAGCTAGTGCTGCTTTAACAACTAGAAAGATATTTTTGAATACTAAGTAAATATTATTAGGAATGTGAAGTAATAGTTGTTCAAAAGTAAAAAAATAGATCATAAATTTTACTAAGAAAATTAAGAATACTCATATAATATCTATTGAAATAGCAATTCCAAGCCATAATCTAGTAAAGCCTGCTCCAACCAAAATATTAAAACTAAAGAAAATAAAACTCAAGAAGTTTCTGAAATTAAATAGGAAAATTAGGTTGCCTAAAGAGAAAATGAGAAATAGTCTAATTAATAGAAATTAATTTAGCAAAGCACGCTATAAATAGATATTTTAACAATGCAGTAGATAAACGATTATATTGAAGATTTATTAATAAACTAAAGAAATAATTTGCTATGGTATTTATAATCAAGTAAAGGTATTAAATTTATAGTAGACTAATTTTGCGAGTAATATAACTGCTAAGTCCCTTGAATGGTAAATAACTAAATCTAGCACTAGTTTTTCGACCTTTCAGAAGATAGCATGAAGTTTTTGATATTTTTGATTGCAAGTTAGAATCAAAATGCTAACGAGTTTATAATTGAAGATCTAAACAATTTCTTTCAAGAATTTCTGTATTAGAATATAGAAGCGTTTCAAAAAGGCGACACTTAGCAAATGAAGGCAACTTAATCTAGGTAAATCTTGAGACTTAATAATTGTGATAATATAGAGCAACTAATCAAGAAGGAGCAATAAAAAGAAAGAGAAGGGGAACTAAAAATAATCTACAAATCTCAATTCTTAGCATTCAATTACAATACTTACTATTCGGAGTCTGTTATAGAAAAAGAATATGAGTCAGATGAAGAAGAAAGTCTTCTTAATTTATGATTTTCTTATAAAAAATAAAGCATTTTTTCAATTTACAATGACTCATCAAGTTAATAATCTATGTAATATTTTTATTTTCAATATGATAAATCAACTTAATAATATACCTTAATTAATCTAGACTTGAGATATTTGAAGAACTTCTATATTTTAAATAATTTAAAATTAAAGATCTAGTTACATTAGATTAACTAACTTTCGTATCTTATGGTTTTTAAAATTATTTAGATATTTAATTATTAAGCTATCTGGAAGAAAATATAATACCTCTTTTCTTTAGACTACTTTTGGTCTACTTTATTCATTTATTTACAGATTTTTCTATGAACTTGATTTATATAAATTTGTGGAAAAATATCTAAAATGATGATTTTATAAAAAAGAGAAAATGATGAAATAAGAGTAAGGAGGATAATTTTAACTAGCATTTATTTTAACTTATTAGTTTATAAATTTCTATAAATCACTTCTTCTCCTTCTTTCTGTCTCCCTTCTTAACAGCCTAATAGCCACTTTTGATCTATGCAACAGATCTTGAAGAGTGACAAACATTACACTCCATAATATAGCTTCTTGTCGCTTAATCCTTTATTAAGTTTGTGTCAGCATTTTTGCAAGCATTACAAGAGACGAATTCCTCTAAAGGTTAAATACTTACTTATGTATTTGATGAGAACTTTTTCTATTTACTTATTCTGATATTTTCCCTTAATTACCAACTGTTCTCCTCCAGCTACACTTCCTTCAGTTGCTAATTCTACCAAGAAAAATTAACTAACATGCTCAGGAGGTCTTTTCATGGTTTCACAATTATCTTTGAAGTTAATCCAAGCTACTTTAGTAGTACCAATTTTAGCCAACTAAGGAGGTCTCATTTATATCTTGTTCACTGTTCCTAAAGTTGGATTTTTTTCTTAAAGTATCTTAAATAAGCGTTCAAGTAAAAAGTCATAAGTATAAGGCTATTCACCTTTCCTTTCTTGTTATTGATTATTAGCCCCTTCAGAATTATCATTTTCCCCTTTTTTTCCCTTTTTTTTTGTCTTTTTTAACGAAGAAAAATCAATTGGTTCACTTACTTCCGCCATTTTAAAGAATTTTAATAGAAGGAATTTAAATAAATAGTTAACAGTATCAAGCAGAAAAAGGAAATACAAAGCTGAAATATCCTATAAAGGAGACACATTAATTGGATTTTATAAAATAAGAAATCTTGTCTATATCACTTTGCCCATATCTTATTCACTTATGATTAAGCCATTCCAATAATTTTATAAGGTTTCATCTTTTGAAAATTTTTAATAAAAGCTAGAATTTATAAATTAGATGTCCCTTTAAAATTAAAGGTGAATTAATTTTAGTTAGATGCCTTTTTTATGAGATAGTTGGATTAGTAAATTGAAATATAATACCTAAGGTTAGGCATTGATAACATAGGTCATTTAAGAAAACAAAGATATTTAATCTTTATAGGAAAATATAATACAATTCTAATTTATTAATCAATTCTAGGTGTTCTTTACTGCACCTGCAATATTTCTTTACCTCCAGCACTTAACATATGAGTTAGAATATCTTTAGTGTATTTCAGACGTTTAGACATTTCTGAGTTTGAGCTTTCGAGTGCGGAAGTTAAAGGATAAGTTTATCTTTCTCCCTTCTTATTTACATATGTGACTTCTCTAGATTCACTTGAAAGTATTATTTCAGTATGATCTTAGAAATTTACTTGGACTATCTTATTGCTAAGACGAAACATAATAGCATGCTTTGTTCTCATCCACTTTTTTACATATGGTGAGTTTAGCTCTAGTTTAGCATTAGGATCAATTGGAATTTCCTGCATTAAGATTTATTTACCGCATTTTTTTCAGTTCCTTCCAAGTAATTTTTAAAATGCTTTAGTAGTGTAACTTTTTTCTATAGTTCAGGAGTATTATCATCAAATCTTTTAGTAGTGATTACATCCTACTTATCAGTAGATCTTCTCTCAATATAATTGAATACTCTAAGTTATTAACTTACTATTAATTAGGACCCAAAATTATTTTCGTAGAATCATTGAAAAAGACACCTGTTGCTCCATTACTTAATAAATATCCCAATCCATATTTGCTTGAATAGTCTACCCATTTTTTAACCCATACATCTTCGGGTTTTTAAGATTTAGTCTCCACATTAGAACTAGCTGCAGATTTTACAGTTGGTCTTGCTGATTTAGCAAGCTGATCCTGACCTCTTGAACTAGATGATTTAAGATTATTTCTTGGAGTTTCTCCTTTTGTGGAGGAAATTCTCTATGTACTTACAAGAGGATTTTATTTGTTCTCGCTTTATATAACTGGAGCAGTCGACATTAAAGGCTAAGAAGCTTATTATCCTTTAGCATTTGGCATAAATTATTTCAAAAATGAAGAGGGAGGCGGACATGCTAAGGTACTCACTGGCATAATTTTAGGAACAGTCCATCCTTAATGGAAGAATTCGTGGTTCAATATATCGTCTAAAGTAGGCCTTCTAGAAGGATCTCCATTTAATATCCTAGTAATGAGACTTTTAGCAGCTTCTGAAATAATTACATGCTCTGGAAATGTATAGGCGTTCATTCTGATTCTTCTATATGTTGTCTTTACATCTGACGTTTCAAAAGGTGGTTTTCCAATTAATAAAGTGAAGACAATTACGCCAAGAGACCAAATATCTACTTCATATGAATGTCCTGATTTTCCATCAAGGACTTCAGGTGCTATATAATTAGGCGTTCCACATATTGTTCTTTTTTTTTCTCCTTCAAATTCTAATTTAGTTGCTAAACCAAAGTCACCAATTTTAATTTCCATTTTTTCATTCAAAAAGAGATTACCCAATTTTAAATCTCTATGAATGACTCTGTGAGAATGCATATATTACATAGCTGAAATTACTTGCAAAATATAACATTAAACTTCAATTTCTGTCAGTCTTTTCCTTCTTCTAAGCATTTCATTCATAGTTTAATTTTAACATAATTCTAATAAAATGTATACATTTTCATTATCTTCAAAAAAGTGTTCGAATCCTACTATATGATTATGATGTAATGATCTGTGAATCTTAATTTCAGACATTAGCTTCTGTTTTGCTCTCGATTTCGTTAAACTAGACTTTACAACAATCTTAGCAGCTGATGTTTTATTATTTTCTAAGTTCAAGAATTCGTAGACTCTAGCAAAGCCTCCTTTGCCTAAGAATTTGTTTTTAGAATACTTTCTTATAGCTACATCTCCATTAACTTTAACTATCTTTTCTTAAATTATCTGAGTGTTTTCTTAGTCCAATAATCCTGACTTTCTATTAGATTACGACATTTTTATAGTGAATTTATGAATTTAATCAACTTCTAAATAACTTAGAAAATAAATTATTATATTTTGGCTTACTTTATCCTAGTTCAAACTCATTAGGATAGAAATCTATCCACATATTCATCTTCACTCTCTTTACTAAACCACTTTCTTTAGTTTTAATTGATATCTTACTATTTTCACTCAAATCCTTTACCTTTTATTTCAAGCATCCATTTAAAGAACATATGGCTTTCATATATTTGATCAATTAACATTTATACAATGATAAATTACTGGAATATTTTCCTTAGTTATCCAAATTTCCATTCTAGTAAGTAAAGCTAGTTATTATAATTGTTTAATCTAATTACTATATATGAATAAAGCAATTTTTAGCATTAAAAGCAAGCTGTAATTAGGAAATATCTATTATATTGTATGTTATAAATGGTTAGTTAGTAATAGAATAAAAGGTCTGCATAGATATAAATGTATGATTAGAAGAGATTTTTAGCAATTAATAATTTAAGTTAGTTTCAAAGATGCATAGCATTTAGCAACACAGTCATTAAGCTTTGGAAAGCCTACATGTCTCCCTATTCTTTCTTAATTTTTAAATAGTTGAACGTTTCAGGCTTTTCCAACCTGCAGATTTCAATGTCAAATTTCAGACTTTATTTTTGGCATGTTACTCCTCACTTTCCATTCTATATAGTGTTCTTACTTTTTTATATAGTACTTTATAAAGCTCAAATACCTTGTACATCTCTTAAATTAAAACATTTACAGCTTTTGTACTTACTGATCCAATATCAAATGGTCCTTTATGTATTTTTTAATCAGAAACGTTTCCGTTACCTGCATTTTACTGCCTTTTAGCGAAATCAATTGTATTAGCATGCATGAATGACTAACTATTTTCTTAATTATTTTACTTAATTTCTTTTGAATTTTCGATTTACTCTCCTTCGTAATCCATACTGTGACGACCAGCTACCTTTCTTACCTTCGTATTTGATTTTGTGCTTTAATTAGAAATTTTCTCAGTATTTAGCTATTTACTTTGAACCATACTAATTGCAATAGAATTAGGTCTATTAGCAACTCTGCTTTGCTTATATTTTTACACAGACCTCATTGCACTAGTGTCTCTTTAGTTAATTAAATTATCAATTAACGAAGCAGTTTTTTCCTCACCAGATGACTTTTATTACTTCAATCTAAGATTCAAGTTCTTTTATATTTTTTCAGTGTTATTTTACTAGCTCTCTTTCTCCTTTTACTTCTATTCCTACTAAAGTTTCAGCTTAGCTTCAAAGCTTATTTTTTATTGATTATTTGCCAGGTTCATTACTTAAGTATAATCCTAACTTGCAAATCTTTTATGTTCACTTTAACTTAAAATTTCAGGATCCATAGGAACATCTTCTGGTGGATGTGGCTGATCTTTACGGGTTAATTTTCTAGATTATGGTGAGGGAGAAGCTTGATGAACAGGTTTTGGAGAAGGATTTCCTCGAGAAGGAGTTTTTTAATTTCTAGATTAACTAGGAGAAGGCTATTTAATAGGAACTTTTTCTGACTTTCTTTCCTGATCTCTAGAAGATTAATGTTTCTCAACAACAATCTTTTCTGGTTTCACTTAAAAAAGATGTTGAGTGTTCTCTTTTACCTCTTCAGACTCTTTAAGAGTATCCTAGGGTTTTTCCTAGACTTTATCCTTATTTATATTTTCTTTCTGCATTTTTTCTTAGCTTTCTTTATTATGACTTTACTAGTTTTCTACGTCTTTAAATTAGTCTATATTTGCTTTTACGAGTAACAAATAGTAGCTATATTAAAAATTACGAAGTAGTAATATGGTTATGTTTGTTAGCCTCCAAGCATTTTTTGGCGTAGCTTAAATCAAAATTATACTGATTTAGCTATTGTAATATTGAAGTGTTAACAGGAATAGGCTATAATCCTACTAAAATTCCTTTTTAATATCTATGCTAAATCTAGCAAAACCACTTATGCTACCGAATCTATTCTATCGAGTATCTTGTATCTGGATTTGTGTTTAAAATGGATTTTATCAAGTCACTTGCTTCGCTTGAAAGTCATTTTGGTAACTGAAAATCCCCATTAATTATTTTTTTGTATAGCTGAGCAGTATTAGGATCTTCAAAAGGTAAATAACCACATACAAGAGCATATAAGATTACTCCACAGCTTCAAATATCAACTCTTGATCCTAAATATCTTTTACCTGCTATCATTTCAGGAGCAGCATAGCAAGGTGACCCGCAAGCAGTTTTTAAAAGCTATCCTTCTTTATAAGTATTTGAAAGTCCAAAATCTACAATTTTAATATCCATATCTCTACTTAAAAGTAAGTTCTCAGGTTTAAGGTCTCTATGTACAACTTTTAACTTGTGAATATACTCAACTCCTGAAATTATTTGCCAGAAAAATTTGCATGCCTCTATCTCTTTTACGCGAGTATTTTAGACAATGTAATCAAAAAGTTCACCACCAGGTGCATATTCCATAATAAGATACAGTTACTTTGGAGTTTCTATTATTTCGTAAAGTTGAATTATATCTGGATGTCTAATCAGCTTTAAAATATGAATCTCTCTTGCTACTCTTTCCACATCATTAACATCCACAATCCTATTTTTCTCCAGAATCTTAATGCCAACATTTTCATTTGTTAGAATATGTGTACCCAACTTAACTTTACCAAAAGTACCCTCTCCTATAGTTTTTCCCAGCAAATAATGTCCAATAGACCTTCCAGTTTAACTAGGTTAAACAGTAGGTTAAGAATAAGTTCTATTATGTCCCTTTTATGCTTATGAATCGTCCATTTAATATAAATAGTTAAAGGCAATAACTTAAAGTGATAATTAATTGCTACTTACTAAAAATGAGACTCTTATATTACTTGCTATTCTAATAGCTTTACTATACACTCCTTTATTTACTTGACCTTATAATATTTAGACCTTTAACTAGTACAAATTAATACTTTACGCCATTAACTTTACACCTCTAGGCTTCGAAGAAAGATCTAAAATCACAAAATTTTAAATTTAAGCATGTCTAAGAGAATAAAAGGTGTTCAGAGGAAATTAAAATAAGAATGGTACGAAAAAAGTAAATTAATAGTAAGCAAGAAGAATATCGCTCATATGCCTACACTATTTAAATACTTTTAGGATGATAAATAATTGAAATTTAAAAACCAATTTATTAAATAAAAAAGATAGCAATTTTAATAATAAAAGTAACAAATGTGGGAATTAAAGCTGATTTAGAAAAAAGAAAAATACTGAATATAATATGATAAAATAAAAAATGACTGAATTTTAGTTAAGAGGAAATACGTTTTATTTATATGATTCTAAAATTTTCTAAAATAGGTAATAAGTTAAATAAAAAGAGTTTATAGAAGAAAATTTATTATATATTATTTCTATTTAAATAGTTACAAAACTTTATGCTAGTTCAAACAAAGATCAATGCTAATTTGAAAATAGTTTACAAAAAAATGAAAAAAGAAATAAAGTGCTAATTAAAAAACTGCAAATAAGTATCAAAATGAAATAATTTGTAATCGATTATTATTGAAAAAATTAAAAGTAGGAATACTTAAAATTTGTTCAATAATTAAAACTCTAAAAAATTTCATTAAATGTAAATGCTTAAAAAATTAAATTTAGTAATTAAATTGATTGCTAAATTGGGGAAGAAGTTTATAAATAAATCATTAAAATTTAAAAGAAAGAATTCAATTTTATAAGAAAAAGGATAAATTATAAACAAAGAATAGTTTTCTAGTTAAAATTAAATAAAAATCTATTTATAAAAGTGAAATATTAAAGAAATTCTTGAAAATACAATTTTAAATTTAAATATTAGTAAAAAAAATATTCAAAGTATAATATTTAAAATTTAAATTTATGAATAAGTAGAGATTTTACTAATGTATTAAATTTTAATCTTATAACTATTTTTAAATTGAGTTTTTTTAATCGAAATGCATAGATTTTTATTAATTTATTTTACTCGAGATGCTGTAATTATATTTTTACCTGATAAATGCATCCTTCTTAAAGATTTAGAATTTTATTTCTTGTTCTTTTTTTCTACATTTTTAAAGGTTATTTGCTTTCATTATTTATTGGAATTTTAGATTTATATATTTCATTAATGCTTTTTGTTTTTATACTGCTATTTTTGCTAGGAATTTAAATTTAATTTGTTTTTGCTTTTATGCTTTGATAGTTTTGACTGTTATTTAAACACATCTTCTTTTAATATTTTTGTAGTTTTTTGAAAATAAATTTTAAATTTTATTATTTTAATCCTTCCAAACTTTTGAATATTTTTATATATCTTTATGTCTAATTAAATTTATTACTTTTTATTTTTTATCTAATTTTTTTTCTAAACGCGACAAATAAAAAAAAATGTTTATGTTTAAAATAAATTCGATTTATTTAGTATATTTTTTGTCTTTTTTTAATTTTTTTGGTATTCTTAATTTTGTAACTGAATTAAAAATATTTTACTTTAATTTAAAGGCAAGTTCAAGATGTTTCATCATCATTTTTCAGGCTAAAATATTTTATCATAGAGTTACAAGATTTTGTTCGAATGATGCAAAATAGAACTTTTGATTTGGCTTATCAAAATTTTAGTTTCTAAATATTTAATTATTTTTTTAAGATTAATTTTACGTTTTTTATGATATATTCTTTTTATTTTACTGCTATTGTCTTTTTAAATCTGTAACTTGATTAATTAACTATATATATTTTTAATTTAAAATCAATAGAGAATGTTCTTTTTTAAATTTGATTAATTGTAATTATTAAATTAATTAGTTAATCTTCCATTAGAAAAGTACAAATTTATTTAATGTTTAATCAATAGAAGTTTAATGGTTCAAACTTAGGAGATTATCTAATTGTAAGAGCTGCTTATTAGTTAGTTTATAAATATACTTAATTATAGGTTTCAAATTTATTTTACAGAATTGTAATTTAATCAAAGCATTTAAAATTAGCCACTTTAATAGCTTTTCATATACTTGATTCTTTCAAAAAGTTTGTATTTATATCTTTATAATTAAACTAGTTTTTTATTAAGTTTAATTGTTATCCTATTTTCTGTCTGATCATATTATATTTCTTGCTTCAATTTAATTTAAATTTCGATTATCTTCAGGAAACTAATGTCGAGGTTTAGATTTTTAAAGTACTAATAAAGCATTTTAATTTTGATGGCCTTTCATAGTAAGAATTCTTTATATTTAAACATATGATTACTTTAGAATTATATTGTCAATTTAAATTTATATAGATTTTATTTAGATCATATCTATTATATAGGCCTTTTAATAGAATTACTTTATAAACTTTATCTGTTTCTGGATTAAGTTTTTTGCTATAAGAAGAGATTTTATAGTTAAAAAAATGTATTATGACTAAAAAAATGTTTCCTGTACTTTTTCAACTTCGATATGCTTCAAATCCATAATCTTATTATATTTTCCTTTATAAACACTTTTATATTTTTCAATGTCTTCCTAATTGGTAAATTATCCAGAAAAAGAATTCCTTGATCTTGTTTTTGGAGAATCCTTTTGCTTTAACTTGCTATTTTCTACTTCTAGCTTCAAGCTTCTATCAAGTTAACTATAATTGCGATTTTTATTTCAATTATTCTTTTTCTTCTTTAATTTAGGTGTAAATCCTGTTGGTCCATTTATCGGGGATTCACTTAATCTTATATTAGGATAATTTATTTGTTCATTTTTACTTTTTTTATCTTCTTTAGTTTCCTTAAAGATTTGTATTTGCCTATAGATATTTTCCTGAAACTAAAGAATTTTTATTAGTAAAGTAGAATTTAATTTCATAATATCTTAGACTGTGTTTAAATTCCCCTTTCTCTTATTTATAAAGCTTAATCCCTTTGTTATGAAATTTCTGCTATTTAATTCTTAAATTTTTTAAAAAAGCATCTATCTGTAATAACTACTCCTTTCTTTCTGCTAATTTTCCAGTTTTCATTAAGTAAGTTGATTGTATTCCTAGCATCATTCCTAAAATTCTTATATAGGATGCATCTATTTAAATTAATACTACATTTTATTACAGATAAGATCATTCTAGTATACATTCTAAAGCATCTAATCAAATAAGTTTGCTATCTTTTTGATATTTTCCTGAACATCAGCTAATTTTTACTAGGGGAGCTTAAGATAACTAAGGCTATTATTGCTTTCTCTTTAAATTGGGAATTCCTCAATTAATTTATTTTCGATATACTTGACATCGCCCTCAAACAATTGTAATATCTTATTTATTTCTATAACTACATGATCTTTATGTACACCAAAAAAGAAACATACTTGGCAAATTTAAACTTTATCTTCTTAGCAATATAAATCAAACTCCTTTTCATGCTATTTACACATTCATTGATCATTATAGTTTAGATCTTAAGATATCCCAACAAACTCGAAAGGACTATTTTTTCTTTTTGCCTCTTTTTACTTTTCTTTAGATTAATATTCAAACTTTAATTATTCTTGTTACTTATTTAGTCCAAAATTATATTAATTTTTATTAGTAATTTCTGTAAGCGAAACATCTATTTCTTACTAGCGCTATCAGAAATTTTATACTTACTGCTAATTTTGTTTTTAATCTTAGACAAGTTTACTTGACTTGTTATATAAATCTCTCTTTTATTTTGGCTAATCCTCATTTATCTGTATGACTTACTCTATATTTTCCTTTCCCAAATTTGCTAGAATCTACTTTTTCTTTTTTTCCTGGGTTTAATATTTTCAATTACAAAAGTTAAAATCTTGAGAACTAAGAGTTTGTTAAAGTTTTTGAGATCTAGAATGTTGCATATAATTATAAATACTCTAGTTATGACTTATAAGATAGATGCTAGATAAGATTTAGAATTATAGGTATTTATATTTAATTTAAATTATAGGCTAAATATTTAAATCTTCATATCCAAATACTTTCAAATCTATCTTTTTTAAGTTTCTTTACTCTAAATAACTTCTACTGAGAAGTTCTTAACATAGTAATCAGTTGATGCTCTTAAATTGGAACCAAATACGTTTTAAAGGTTAAATTTATTAGATAAACTGAAAACAAATAGCTTAGTTTATTTGTATGTAAAAGCATAATATGAAAAGCAAATTAGCGTAGATCAATTATAAGAATATCTTTAAACCAAGAGCTATTGGTTTACTAATGAGATTATTGATAAATACTCTTATACTTAGTCCTTTATATTGTAAGACACAAGCATACTTATTATATCATTTAGCATAAAATAGAATTAAACCGTATAACTAATTATCTAGTAATAGAGATAATAGGTATCTTTATACTACATAAATAGTAACTGTAAGGAGTAATAGATGTGAATCTAGAGTATTAAGAGTGTATTTAAGATTAAAGGTTCTAGATTAATAATTACTATTGACAATTACTATCTAATCTGCTCTAAACTACTATACTGCTACAATTATATCCAGCTATTTAATAAGGAAGTATTGAAGTATCTCATATTAAACTATTATTAATCTAAATAGTTCTATAATAAAATCATTATAAGGTTTAATATGCTAGTGCTGAATCAGTCGAAAAAGAACATAAATATAATGCTTCTTTCATTTAAATAATTTAACTATATACAATCAATGCATAATTGCAAAAGCATTTCATAATTATTAATTTAGATCCTCACTATAAACAACTAAACTAACTGTGAATTCTTTAAATTAGAGAAATAAGTGAAATTCTTTATTATTACAGCATGCTTATAGATAGTAATGCTTCTAATTAAAAATATTAATTTAAAAAGTAGCCAGTTTCTTATAAACTACCTATTGAGTAATAAGCACTTAATCTAGATATTATATGATAATTTGCTAACGATAGTACATTTTCTTTCTAATATATTTGATATAAATGTTATCATATTGTTTAAGAAACTTAATAACATACTATGAAATGTAGCAGAATTAAAACCTTCATTTGCTGGAGAGCAAAAGCTTATAATATTTCAGATAATTTAGATAATTTAAAATAAAAATAGAAGAATAAGCATTGCTAGATACAAATAAGTTATAATGTCAATGATAGAAGAAAGAAATTCTCAATTATGTTAAAGGTAAAATAAAGTTAATTTAATTTAGATTTACGATAAAATTAAAATAATAGAGGTAAGTCTTATAATTATTCCTAAGTCATAGTATCTTTTTAAATATCTGATGAGTATTATTACTAGCTTAAGAAAAATATTTAAAGAGAGACTTCTTTATATCTATATTTGGAGTTTATATATTAAATAAAATTAAAGATTTATTTCTTAATACCTTATACTTATGAACAGAAGTAAATAAGAATAATTGATAGCATAACATTAAAGTTAAAAAGTTGTCTTTGCTTCTTAAGATATTCCAAAGCATAGTATAAATAATATTGAAACTCAACTTTAAGCACTCCAATCCAGCAATCTTTAATAATCTTTCATTTATTTTTGATCCATTCTTTGGAGTTAATTTTATATACAATCAAATTTAAATTTTTGCTTATTTATTAAAATTTAATTATTAAGAATAAAACCAACATTATATTATATCACACTTTTTTAAAGCTATATTACATTAAAAAGAATTCATTTCTGCTTTGTTTCCTCATTATTGCTTTCTTCTTCATCTTCGCTTTTGATATCCAACTAAATTCTATCTAAAGATAGTCTGTAGCTAAGTAATTTAGCCTAAAGCTACTTCTTAATTTAAGCCTTTTTGACTAGGATGTTTTCTTCCTCTTCATCAAACTAGAAGTTTTAAGGTATTAGGTACATTAAATTTTGAAATTCAGTTAGTATTTTTTCTATTTTGTAAAGTTGCTCTTCTGCTTAAAAATATGCTTTGTTAACTAAATTTGGTATTTCCTATGTTGCTTAGTTAAAATGCTTGATTATACACTTTTAATGCTTTCCTGTGTCTAAACATATTTAGCAGCATGCTACTATTTCATCCAAGCAAAGAAAGACATTAGGCCAGGCATGAGATTCACAAAACCCTCATTTTTCAGAATTATTTTGAACGGTTTAAATGTAACTTACATTTGATTCAATAGTTGGCTTATCACCAATAAAACTAGGAATACTCTAGATTAAAATATTTTTTTCAGATCTGAAATCTCATTTATTGTCAATTGTACATTGAAACCCACTCTACTATTAATTATTTTTGATGCATTCTAAACAAGCTGTATGCTAACATGTTAACAATCTTGATGGTCTTTCTTTCGTATCTAATTTCATCAAGCAAAAATCGCAGTGCTGTTTATAATACTTTTTCATTTTTAATTAAGCTTGGAAGCTTTAAACTTGATTTAGTTACCTTTCTTAAAGTTAGCTTTTAAATAGAATTTTATGTTTTTATTGTAAACTTAGCTTAGTATTAGACTTTAAGCCTATAATATATCATAGTCAAAAAAGTCAGCTAATAATCTTAAAATGAAGGTTTTAATAAGCATAAATTAACGAAGTATGGAATGCCTTTAATTATATAATATACCTTTACAGTCCCATTTTCAACAATATTGCTCTCTGCTTGTATTCAGTTATTAGCATAAAATTAAAAAGGTTTAATGCCTTTTACTAGCTTTATAGGAATAAGACTGATTAATTAAAATTAGGAGTTTTAAATTAATCATTTCATTCACTTTAGTTTCTACAAGTGCTTTATAAGGGAAGCATTCTAATGACTCTGCATTTTTTAATTAGCAAAGTTATTAAAATACTAAATTTGCTTAAATAAACAGTTTAATGATATTTAGTTTGTTGAAATTAAGTTATAGGAAAGTATAAAGTGTTAGTATAAAACAATTAAAGTGAATCATTTTAGTTTTGATATGTTTATATCTCCTACTTCTCCTTCATCATCAGTAGCAATGATAAAGTCAAGCTTATTAGTTTCACTTTTATTGTATTCTTCTAATTAACTTTTGATTTCTTCTGAGGGGTAGCTATAAATATCAGCATTACTGATGGCCTAGCTACTATTTTAATTAGAGCCTGCATATAAATTAAAATCAATTTTATCTATTTTTACTATTTTATCGTTAGACTGATCTATTGACTTATCAAATTAAATTGCTTTTTATAAGTTCTACGTCATTTGACCACTTTAAAGAGGAGAATTTGATGTTATATTTTCTTAGGGACTTTGATCAAAGTAATTGTTACCGTACTTGTCAAAATCAACTTGATTGATATTAATAACTGTTTCTTTTATTTTGTTTTATAGAGCCTATGGCTTATCTTTTTTCAATTCTGATTATTTATAGGAGGGCATTCTAACACTTATTTGTGGTGATATAGCTGATACATTTTCTTCAGAGCTCATAAAAGAATCAAGATTTCCATACATATCATAATCAATGTTATTAATATTAACAGTAGTTTCCTTCTGCTGAACTTATAGATTCTGTTATTTTTCATTTTTCAAAGCTTATTATTGATTAATAGACCTTTATTAGATTTTAAATTAAGGGGGCACTAAAGGAGATATTTCCTCTGAGTTAAATTGCATTTCAGAATTTCCATACATATTGAAATCAATTTTATTTATCTCTACTATTTTTTCTTTTTTTTTGGTATCTGAAGTCTATTTAACCTCCTCTAATTTATCAGTTGCATACTTCAAACCCATATTTTCTAAAGTTAGTTCATTGTTTTTTCTGTTCGTAGACTATGATAATTGTTATTCTGTCAAAAGAGTCTGCTAGTAGTTAAATAGTTGAGTATTAATATCCTGTTTAATTCCTTATTCATACTAAGAGTCTTCTAAATTACATTCCTCTGAGTCAAGTTATTACTAACTCTAGATGATTCCAGAATTCTGCTGATCGCTTTCTTAATTACTTTTTGATATTTCTTCAAGATCTTATAGCTCATTCGTAAGCTATATACTTCATGAGATGATACTCTTCCTAATATCAATTATAGAACTCTTCTTTTTTGCTTTTAACTTCATCTACAATAATCGATTTCTTATTATATCACTTTCTCAAAGCTATGGAAACTTTCAAGGGATTCTGTATTTACTTGGATTCAAATTTTTTTATCTAGATCGAATATAATCAAGATAAAATATTTCTTTATCAGGTGCTACACAAAGCTGTATGCATATGAAGGTAGCGCATATTCCTGTAATTATAAACACAATAACTCCACTTAGAGTGCTGCTAGGATAATATTATTCACTTTAATCTATATTCTGAGAAGCTCCTAAGGATAAGAACTTATATTATAGTTCTTTCACTATTTACCTTTCTTTTGGTTCAGGAACTCCTCTTACACTGAAAGTTCAGAAGCTATCTAACGCTCTTTAAATATTCAAGTTATCAGAAACTGTACTAAAATCAATAAAATTAATGAAGCAGGGCAGGGAAGATTCTATTACTGCAGCTCAAAAGGCACCTTTGAATCTTTTTTTATCGCTAACATTGTAAGTTTCTAAGGATAAATCATGCAACTCGTTGTAGCTACAGTATAAGTTCATATCAAGTTCACAAGCAGCATTTTCCATTGCTTCTAGTAGAAGCCTATAATCATAATAACTCTCAGCACACCTACCAAATCCAGTAATAGTTGGCACACAGTAGCAGTATCCACTTTCACATTCACTGCTAGCTTTACATTCCTTAAATCCTTATTTTAGTTCACTATAAGAAATCTTAGTAGAGGAGAATTAAGCCATATCACAAATTTAATACAGCATTTCTGTTCTAGTACAGTTAGAAGTACCAATAGGGAATTTAGTTTCCTCATAAGTACATTTAAAATAAGATTAATCTTCGCTAATCCTTAAATCTATTAGATAATCTAGCTGAAATCTATAAGACATATCTTATAAATAGCATGTTCCTCCATTACTACATACAGTCTAGGGATTATATAACGTTATGTTTGATTCTTAATTTGACATCTTTTAATACCATGCGCAGTAGTTATCTTTGAACAATTCATCACTACATTATCATACAGGGCACTGACAGTTAGAATATAGAATTAAAATTGCAAAGATTAATATAGTTTCGCATTTTTTCATTTGGATTATCTAATTATGCTTATTAAACTATCACTAAATATTCCCTATTTACCTCTACTACCTCACTATACCTTTAAGACTAGCAGTCTATTTATTACAGTATGCTCTTTATAATATCATCAACATATTACATCCTGCTACTTTAAGATTATATGATTATATTTGCATAAGATTATATAAATAAAGCGATGCTTAGATAGTACTAGAGTTAAGTATTTTATTGATATATTACAATAAAGATAGTTTAAATAGAGTTCTAGAAATAGTAATAAGGGTAGACTGATTTTAGTATATACTATTAATTAAATGCTCAAATGCTATTTATTTCCAAATCTAGAAGCTTAGTAAATATCTGATCTACTATCTCTTTAATTCCTTCCTCCTCTGCACCACTCAGAAAATTTAGTACTTAAGTTGCGGGAAATTCTCCTTGGAATTTAGTAAGAATACTGAAGCTTGTCTGAATTATAGCTGCTGCTAAGAGACCTATAGGAACTTCTTACTATAACTCTTGATTAGTGTAAATCAAGTCAGTTATTTATACAATTGTCTACTGGATATAAGGAAGATAATCAGAGGGAAGTAGGGGTTTGATAAGTTCTAAGTAAAGGGAAATTCATTCAAAAACACAATCGTTTCTTCTAGAAACCTTAAAGTTAAGATGCACTAAAATAAGTTTTTCCATCTCAATTAAAGATTCTTTAGTATAGTTATTTTCAGTCTATCTTATCAATTATTCAGGACTTAAAGATTTGTGGTCTATTATTTTATTTGCAATAAGTAAGCATCCAAAAGCCAGCAATACCTAGTCAACAGGACTTTTTTGTGTTTATAAATACTTCTAATATAGCATTATAGCATGATACTTAGTACTGATACATAAATCAAAACTTTAGCAGCATTTACATATACAGGCTAATGGAGTTAAAGTAGTCTAGAAAGGAATGCTTATTGCAGGAATAGTTGAAGCTCTCTATTTTTCAGTATTTTTGAGTATATCAACAATAGGAATGCCATAGTACTTTACTTCCCTTAAAAACATAAAGTTCTTATTCACTTCCATTCTATCAACTCTTAATTCTTTTTCCATAAAAGCAAAGATATTTAGAAAAAGATATCCATCAAAGCTTAAAAACGAAGATGATATTTATATCAGCAATTAGAATTAAAAATAAAGGATTGTATTCAAATTATAATAGCGATAGCCACAGTATCCATAATATAAATCATTTAGCTTATACTTAAACTAGTTATAGTCTAATAATGTACTTAGTATATCATTATAATTATCGAATAAGTGGAATATTAACATTATATGCCTATTCTAAAGTTATATTAGCTTATCCTTCATTACTATTAATAAAAGATTGATTCAAAAATAGTTAAAGCTAATTAAGAAGCAAGATTCTATATGTTTCTAAAATTACTACTGTTAAAGGGTATTAAACTAAATCTTAAAGATAAAAGTCATAGGTAGAAGAGTATAATCGCTCATTATATAGAAAGAAGTAAAAAGCATTAAAAAGATAGAGACTGTTAGTATTTTCTAAAGCAATAAACTAGAAATAAAATAATAGGTTTATGGTTAGGAAGGTTGATAATAGAGATTGTTAAATAAAATATGAAAATATTAATTGGAATTCTATTATTAACACAGCTGTATTTAGTCAAACTTGAAAATTGCGACTTAAAAATGGATTGCTAGCAAAACTAGTAAATAACTCTTGAGAGTTATTTGGCTAAGGAAATCTTGATGGTCAGTCCTGATTATTTTGAGTGGGATGCTGCGACTAGCGCTGATAATGAATTTCAGTAAAAAATTGAAGTTAATAAAGAAACACTTTTTGAAGAGTTCAATGAAATGGGAAAGAAAATCACTGAGCTTGGTGTAACTGTTCACAGATTCGAAACAGTTGATCCTCGTTGTGTTGATGCTGTATTTCCTAATAACTGGTTTTCAACTCATAGAAATGAAGAAGGAAAAGGTATTCTTGTCTACTACCCCATGAAAACTCCTAATAGATAATTAGAAAGTAGGCAAAATCCTAAAATGAACTAATATTTGGAGTAGCGATATGAGATTGTTATTGATCTAAGACATTATGAAGCTTAAGGTAAGGCTCTTGAAGGTACTGGAGTCTTTATATTTGATTTATAAAGAAGATTAGTATTTTTGGCATAAAGCTAGAGAGCAGACGTTGAAGTAGCATAAGATTTCTTGACGTAGTTCAATTCTCATTTCAAAAAGCCCTTCCAGTTAGTAGTTTTCAAGGCTTAAAATCCAGATACTAAAAACGAGATTTATCATACTAATGTGATAATGGCAATGATGGGAAATAAAATACTTATATGCAGCGAATGTATTAAGACTGATCCTAACTTCGATTTAGTTTCTTTCCTAAAGACTTAATATGAAGAAGTTTTACAAATATCATTTAACGCTATTAAGAGATATGGAGGAAATGCAATTTAGCTTTATTCTCCCTTAAAAAGTTAACCATTTGTAGCTATCAGCAAAACAGGAGCTCAAGCTGCTAGAGAAGAAAACACAAACTTTGGATGCGAAGTTTTAGAAATAGATGTGGAGCTAATTCAAAATGTAGGTGGAGGATCTGTTAGATGCATGATAGCTGAATTATTTTGAACAATTTATAACCTTTTTAAATAAATCTTATCAAGTAAAATCATATTCAAGCTCTAATTATAAAGTATTCTATAAACTAGTTCATAATTACGAAAGCTTTCCATTATATAAGCAAATATATCTAACAAAAATTTAAAGTGATGTGTTAAGTAAAAGTTGCTAAAGCAATTTTAATTTTTAGCTTAAATAGATAAAATATATTAAGTAGTTAGTCTTATTTACTTTTACAGACTTATAAGATATTGATTTAAAGGCAAAAAGTATAATTAGTTAAATAATCTAATTAGAAAGAATCAAAGTTAACTTTATTACTTCTCACATTTCATTGTAAGTCTTATTTATCAATGAATTTTTAATGAAACCAGGCCATTCAGAAGGATCAATATTATTTTATAATACTTGCTAAAATTTAAATTTCTTACTTTGTATAACTTTTCAACCAATGCGTCTATCATTTAAGAACTTAGAGGGGTATGCTTTTGCTTTATTTCTAAACATAAATCATAAAAGTATTTCTTCTGATAGTCTTTTTGGTAGTTTTCCTTTTTCTTTAAAATCATCTACTACTTCTCGATATCACTTAATCTTGGTTGAAACTTTTGCTTTGTAATTTTTTCAGATGAAGGCTATTAATTTTATGTAGTTAGTATCTAAAAACTTTTAATATCTTCTTAACTTTATAAAATCTTATCCTTTTGTTATGAGTCTAATAGGATATTTTTCTTTTTAGCTTCTGAGCTAAAAATTTAATGTTTTTAGTGAAAAAAGGCAATTTTAGGACTTTTTTAGGTGCCTTACTAGATAATTAGCATCTTTTCCTAGTTTTCAGTTTGTGAGTTCAATTCTCTAATTTTATTTAAATTTTGAAATTATGAATTTTAACCTTACTACTCTGCAGTTCATCCTTATTTATCCAGCTAATACTCTCTCTCAGTAAGTTAGAAATCTTCTTAGCATTATTGATATTTTTCCTATACTAATGAAAAATTACGAAAGCAAGTTATCTTAAACGTGTACAATAAACCTAAAAATCAAGAAACTGATTATTCTATAGCATTTAATTTTAATTTTATATCACTTCTAGAATTTTGTTTTTGTCCATACTCATTTTCACTATTTTAGCTAGATTACCCAGCTTTTTAAATACTTCATTTTAAAACTTTTCTACTTAAAGTTCTTCCATATGAACTATGAATTTTTCAAGCCTGAATTATATTAGCGTTATATTATTCTGCATTATTTCTTATGGAACAGATGTACAAAATTATGAATGAGATTCCGTTTACTAGCTACTAATAAATTCTTCACATTTTGAACACAAAATTTCTGGAAGGTTAGAATTGTGAGGATAGTTTTAAGTTTCCTTATTTTTATTTACCTTATTGTTTTATGTTTTACTATGCTTGCTAGATTTAGTTGATTGTTTTTCATTAGAATTGTTCAATTTGACTGATTTTTTACCTTTTTTCTTACTTTTCTAATCCTTCTCTATTTGCTAAAGCTCCTCATTCATTATGATTTCATTTTCCTTATCCAGTTATGTTTTTGAAGAGTTGCTTACAAAAGATAAACCTTGAAGATTGTCAATACTTGGATTTTTCTAGCTATTAGACTAATTTTATACAGGTTAAGGAGTTTGCTTAAAAGTAACACTCTATCACATTTACTAATTTGGGTTATTTTGATTGGAATATTCCTCTTAATACTAAACAAAGCTGAGGAATCTTATGGTGTCTTCTTATTCTTTCTCATTCTTTGAATCTTATTCTTATTTACTTCTTTCTTAGTCTTTCTCATTCTATGAATCTTATTCTTATTTACTTCTTTCTTAGTCTTTCTCATTCTATGAATCTTATTCTTATTTACTTCTTTCTTAGTCTTTCTCATTCTATATTATAGTCTTTCTCATTCTATGAATCTTATTCTTATTTGCTTCTTTCTTATTATAGATAGGCTACATATTTAGGTGTGTAAAATTCATATTAATCGACTTCTTCTAATCTTAAAGCAGAAGTATAAGCATGCTCTTCGCAGTCATATTATTAGCCATCTTTATGTAATTCAGTAAGCTAATAGTTTGGATAATTTTGCTTTTGACTCTTTTCAGGAAAATTTTTAACCCAATTCGTCTATCTTGCTGTTTCGCTTTTTCGCTAGGGTCTCTGCTCTTCGTTACTTTCGTTGGACATTTTTCTTTAGCTATTGAGTCTTTTATATTAAATGAATAGATCTAGCTTCTACTGTGATTACGACAGTTCTTACTTAAACTAGCTTTAAATTTCTGCAAATCTTTTATTAATTTTTTGGGTATATATATCAGATAACTTAGCTGATTAAACTTCTCTATTTTGATTGTTCATTTTGTCTCCCATTATTTAGATTCTTCTCTAACTTACCTATCTCTATTATTTAGGTTATTCGCTGATTTCTTGCTTTAATTCTGGATTTTTTTGCTTTTTTTTCTTTGTTTTCTTATTGACTTTTCTAACTGAATCTGCATGTTAAAAATTAAGAATTTCCTATTAAGAATTTTCAGTTTAATCTTACTATATTGTCATTTATGACGCATTCTTTGAATGATATTTAGACTTTTGTTAGTTTTTATTTGGTTGATCTCTCACTTCTTACTGTTACTCTTGACTTTTATATTATTTAATCAGTTATTTTGAAACCTCTTCACTTAAAATTCGAGTGTATTATTTTTCTTAAGATTCTAATTTAGCTTTCATTTATAAAATAAACTTTTCATTGCCTTGTTTACCATTTTGCTCAGTATTATCTTATTAATTCGATGACTATGCTTCATCATTTTTAGCATAAGCTTAGGCTATAGAAGACTCTTATTTACTTGCCCTGTCAATTTTTTTGATCATTTAATGAGTTTTATTTGCCTACTTCTGCTACTTAATTTCGTTTCAGTTTATCCTTTTCAAACTAAGATTTTTTAATTTTTTCTTAGTACTAAATTCCCTCTAAGAATTAGAAATTTATTAGTCTCCCTATTATTCCTAGCAAGGTACCTTAAGATTTAATTCTTTAGAAAAGCAAATATCATTGTCTAAGGTTTGTAGATCTTGGTTCTGCTTCAAATGTTTCTATTCTTTTTTAATAATTTTTTCTTTATTTTTCCTCTGTATCAATGCAGTTTCTGTTTGTAATGTTACTTCTTCTGAAGAGATAGTTATATCCTAAGATTCTAGTTCTTTTAACAAATTTTAGTTCTTGCTGACTTATTACTAGCAGTTAGTACAATAAAAGTACTGAGTTTCGTTTTCCTAAATTTCCTCATTTCTGGAAAATTCAAGACAGGTTTCGTTAGCATTCTATTTAGGAGTAATCAGTTCAGTGGTTAGATATCCTATGAATTATTCATACTAATTAGTAAGCGACTGAAAGTTTTGCAATATCTGAATCGAATAATTATAAACTTGTGAATTATCACCCAAATAATGAGATAAGTTCTACAAATCTTGCAAGCAATGCGACTTAAACAGACAGATTTAATCAAACTGCTGTATAATTTATTGCTATTAGTCATTCATTTCTATACTTATAAATACCTTTTATAATTGCTAAGTATTCAACTTAATTAAACTTATCTTTTCTCAGTTTAATCTAATCATCTTATTTACTTCATTAATGATATTCTGTTATTATGTCAGTGTTTATAGTAATAGATCTCTTAGTTGGAAGTATGGGATGATATATAGTTAAGAAGATAATCAAATTAGTTAATGAAAATTGAAATGTAGATTCTGATTAGATGCTTATAATTATTAAAATACTATTACCTTTATTTACTCTATGGTATTCTACTTCACTAATATTGTATTTAAACTTATGTTAAATTAGAATAATCTAACTGCAAAAGACATTCTTGAAATTTAATATGTCTAGAGCTAGAAAAATAAGATTAGTTGGGATTTAAATTTTTAAGTTGAATAGGCAATTAAGGAAAACAATGCAATATTTGGAACACTAATCATAGAATATCGAATTTCACCAAGTATTAAAAATATAGATAAGCTGCTTGTAAATAGAGAGATGACAGTGATCATCTATATTAACATAACAGGTAAGCATTATAAACACTATTTTATTATTTACATCAGAATTCTTTAGCTTTAGGTATAAAAAATACTAAAAGTTAATTATCTTCTTTATATGCTTCCAATTCATCCAGAAGTAAAAATTTGTCAATCTAAATAAAGGATTTTACTTTCATAACAAACAGTCAATTGATTAATGAAAAGAATTTTTTTATCAGAAAGTGATATAGAGTAGTTAGTCCACTGGATTTAAAATATTTTCTCTTTAGTTTAAATATTATATTTACTAATGAACCTAAATTATTATCTGCTCTTTTAATATTTAATCTCCTTTTCATTTTTTTATCAATATATGGAAATATTTTAACTTAATGTTCCAAACATTATGTGAATTATAATGCTTTTAAACCTAATATACTTCTTTTTTATAGAGATTAACTTTATCCTGATTTGTTTAAAATACTATTTATTTTTTAAAAGTTCTAAAGTGAGAGGATATAGCTTATCCATTATCTTTAATTAGTATTCTATCAACAAAGATAGAAATAAAAACGAATCCTAAATAGATTTCGAATGCAATGACTAAAATAATATAATGGATATCTAATTATGTCATACTTATCTTGACTTAATTCAAAATTATCCTAACTTATTATTCCTAAATTATCATACCTAACTGTATATTTAACTATAGCAATAGATTTTATTATTATTGAGTATTACTAACATTTTAGAAGAGCTATTTACGAAATTTACAACTCATAAACCTACAAAGATACTCTTCTTAGTCTTATTAATAAACATTTTATTTTTCTTAATAAACTACATTTTTTTTAATTTCTCTTTGCTCTTCCTTTTCCTTAAAATCCATAAGTAATAGAAAGCATTTTGTAGCAAGGGATATGAATAAAAATTTTAATACTTAAATAAAATGATCTAGACATACTAATTTTAATATCCTTCCAAATATTTTCCTTTATAAACTATGTCTTTATAGACTCTTTATTATATGACAGCAGTTAAAAGCAAGTTTCTAAATGAATGTAGGAAAATTTTAGTTGGCTATCTTTATAATAAAATATCATAATTTTATGAATTAGATCTAGATTTTATTCTACTATCTCTAAAATATAGTATTAGCTCTGATATTTCCTCTATATATTGAGAAAGATTTCATTATTCATTTAAATTTCTCTATTATGCTTGTAATAATTTCTTTACTATTTTATTTCCTTAACTATAAAGGACCTTTAATCATTTTCTTAAAAGTGCTATTTAAATTAATTTAATAGGGCATTTAGATTATTATTACTTACTACGTTTAATTATACTAATGTAATTTAATAGAACTGATGAAAATATTTTAAGTATGACTATGTTTTAATATTTTATTAGATAATATACTCTACTCTAGTTTTATAATGCCTGTCATTGACTGAAATGCTTCTAATGCTTTCTTTGATTCAAGCATTACTAATTAGAATATTTGTTTAGCATAGGATTTAGTACCTTAACGTAATATACAGATACTCCTTTTTCTTATTTCTTTATTTAGAATTAATGAAGTTATATCAGATAATTTAGAAAAGAAAATATTAGAAGGTAAAAATTTAGATAGTTCGAGCATCAAAATCTTACGTTTTTAAATGAGATTTCTTTAACTGCCCACTATTCAATTAAATTTTTGCCTATGGTAAGTAGAGCGTAGTTACCACATTCATAATTAGACATTTTTGGCAATGCAATAGTTCCAGCTCCTAAGGATCCAGGGTTTATTACATTAACTTGATTTTGTTTTTACATTCCACAACCCCAGTGAGTATGTCCATGGATGTTAAGTAAACATTTTTCTTAAATAGCTTTATCTGATACAAACTCTTATAAAGTACTACTTCCAGAGTTTATGTGAACTTTATCATTAGGATATTTAGTATGTATGGAAGTACATGAGTTAATAGGTCCTACATGAGAAAGTAAGATAAACTAACTTTCCCAGTCTTTCCTAATGAGTTTAGAAAATGATTATTCATACTCCTGCTCAGTTTTAAAAGGATATCCCTTCCAAACTTGATTTCCTTACTCAAAAGCTGGAACACTTCCACCAAATCCTATAATTTTTAAATCTTCAATAAGTGTAAACTCTTAACCATGTAAGTTAAAAAGCTTCTAGCTATTCTCTTATTTTATCTATTCTACATCTAACAATTTAGGAGGGTCATGATTGCCTGCAACATATAGAATGGGAACCTAAAGTTTACTCAATGCATCTAGAATTTCTTAAAATTATCTTTGAGATTCTTCAACCTGCTATTATGTATCATTTTCCGAGTTTGGCAGATTAACAAAATCTCCTGGTGAAATGATATAATCAAGCTTGATAATTTACTAGTCTATTTGCTTTTAAATATCTGCTATAAGTTTATTTAGCAAATTCATTTCGTAATGAAGATCTGATACCAGCAAAATTTTTATTTCTTACTTTGAGCTCTCGCTCTACATAATTATTGAGTTTTAATTTTATTGATTAAACTTAACTTATCACAAATAATCTTTTAAACAAAAAGATCTTAATAGTCTATAGAATTCAATCAATATGCTCTTAAACTCTTAACTAGCTCTTTAACTTAAATACTAAACGGTTTTTCTTTAGATTCCTTTAATATACTAAAATAGTCATATAGCTAAGAAAATTAATAAACTTCTGTCTATTTTTGGATTTAAATAGATTCTTTTCCCTTTATCGTCTTTATTAATAAAATTAATCTTTAGGTATATTAGCTTTTCATATGCTTTACATTGAGGCACTATAATAAGCCTATATTTTTCTCTAACCCTCATTCTTATGGTTAGAGATAATATACTAATTTAGAGTCTTTTTAGTTTATAAAATAGACAATAAAAGCAAAGTTAATTGGATCACTATTGCTTAAGCATGCTCCATCCAGAGTTATACATAAATACTCTCCCAAAAGCATCCATTATATATACTATTTTTCCTTTACTGTTTCCTGTTGTAAATATTTCGTCTGAAGGAAATGTACCAGGTACTTCTCTAAAACCAGTTTGCTCGTTAAAAATTAAATTTTTTTCTAGATGTTTACCAAATAGGATACACTATTCCTGTCCATATGTAGCTGAAAAGAGTGCCCAAGAAGTGTAGGGAAGTGTTTATCTAAATGTGGCTCAGATGTCATTTGAGGAATTTAGCACCTAAACTAATTCTGTAGGTCCCTTTAAGTTATTTCCACCAAAAATGTAAATTTTGCTTCCGAATACATTGATAGCTGGAGATTAAACAGCAGATGGAATGTTGGTCATCTTCATTCACTTTTTTGTGAACAAATCGTAGCATTCAACTGATTATGTAAGTTAATCATTTTCCCCTATTCCAGAAATAGTGTATATATAACCATTGGTATCTCTACAGTTTACATGACAGTAATGCATTGTATTCATTTCAGGCAGCAACGTTCAACTTTAGTTGCTTAGAGTAAAAATAATGCTTCTTTTCAGTCAACTCTTCTATTAACCTCCACTAACAAAAATCTGAAACTGATTAATCGCTATTGAAAAACAGAAATCAGGAAAGCTTTCAGGAATATCGAAAGACATTAGTTTTACAAGTTCTAGTACAGGGTCAAAAATGAAGATGCTTGTAGAGCTAGGTTTTACATGATATATAAGAGGATATTATTCTTTTTATTCCATTCAAGATTTAATATTTTATCTTCAGTTAAAATACTTTAAACACTGTTCTACTCCTTAAAATTATGCAATACAAGACAGCTTGTATATACTCTAATTGATTTTCTTAATACTCAAATAAATAGTATGCAGAAACTTAATATACTTATCAAATTTCATAAGTAAACTCATTCATTTTATTTTCAGTAGGAATTTTGATATTAAATCAATTTTAATTTTTCGATAGATTTATAAAAAGAAGCAGGTATTAGGATAAATATACTGATTTATTAGAAATTGACTTAGAAAGATAATTATAAATAAATTCTTTTAAAGTGAACTCTTGTTGTGCGAATCTTTCTTCAGTTTTTCTTTTGAGTTATGTCGATATAGAGGACTTAGCATGCTATGATGAATTTTAGAATACTCTGAGATTTTCATATTGTTTTGCGATATCAAAGATTTAGAATCTTTCATTTTTATATTCCTAATATATTAAGGTTTTTGCTGCTAAGGAGCTCTTGGACTCTATTTCTTGTTTTAATCTGTTTCCATTAGATTAAAATCCAGTATATCGAATTATATATCGAAGGTTGTTTAGTCATTTCCTTATTTTTTATCTTAAGCAGCTGATTTTTAGGAAACAGAAATTTCTAATTACTATTTTAATTCCTTTTCATATAGATATTCAGACTTATCCACATTTTACTGATTTTATTAAGTAAGTTAAACATCAGGTTAGGGTATTTTTCATATCTATCTGTTTTCTTCTGAATCTTAAGTTTAAATGTATTATTCGCTTTCTTGCATGGCAAGCTACTAAATTTATTTGTTTTACTAGTTTTAAATTAGTTCACTAGCTTACTTTATTACTTTTACTTCATTAAATTCTCGCTTATTCTTCTTTTCTTATTTCTGCTTTTCATTATTAGTATCTAATTCTTAAACCTGTTATCTCTATTTTTTCTCAGGGTTGTTCTAAATATCTATATTTTTAATGGTAGAAAGCTTATTTTTTTTGAATAGTTAAGATTAGCTAGCTTACTATTTTTGCTCCTATCAGTTAGGTTAATTTTAACATTTTTACATGCTAGGCTGTTAGCGTTAGATAATGAGAGAGCTCTTCTGACATGAATTATTTTCAGAGGATTTTTGTTCTATATAGCTATGCTTAAACTTGATGAGGTTACTTTAGAAAACGCTATTTTCTAGAGTAGTTATAAGATAGTGCTTACACTTTAGTAAGCTCTTATCTACTACTTACCTCCTAAATTATAAAGATTTAGATTTTCTAATGCAAATCTTGCTCTATTACTGTATCGATAAAGTGCAAATGACAAGTCCATTTACTACTGGAACGTAGATTAAATTATAGACAAAGAGAAAGTCTTCGCTGATAGTGCATATATCAGCTAAATCTTCTTCATTTTCCATATTGGCTAAATACTCACCTTGTATCTATGGAAAGAGCTCTATCAACTGAATATTTTACTTATGAGCCTCTTGGTTCATTTTTTGAGTTTCGAATAATATTCTTTGGCAGTCAAAAACGAGAATATCGCTTTCCATTAAGTATTCAGATATTTCCTGCTAAAAAAGATTGATGCGGTCTTTAAGTTCTTGCTAAAGTGAAAAATTACCTATAAAATAGCGAATCTCTAGTTAAAGCTTTCGTTAATTGGATTTTCTTAATTTAAAACTCTATCAGTATAGTGCTCTATTTTCTGTATAGGTATCAAACAAGTCAATTTAAATAAAATTTACATTACATGCATCTAATTCGTTCTTTTTGAAGCAAGAGTCTAGGAGTCTTTGGTCAAAGTTTAGAATGAAGACCAAAATAAATATTAGCAGGATTTCACAGCTTTGTAGATCTGTATCACTAACTAGGCACACAATGAGTCAATTACATTTGCATAAGTTATACGTTTTAGCTCCTATTTTGAATCTGTTCATCGAAATTTCTTAGAAATCACTTTCCTTTTCTTGATTTATTTGAAATATAGCTGAAATAGAAGCTATGAGATTGTAGATTTAGCCTGGGTTTTGAGATTTCATAGTGTCTATTATTTCGTTTGCTGTTTCTGTCAAGCAGATTAAATTTAAATTTTGCATTTTTATATAATCAAATACTCATTACCTAGAAACTAATGCTAATCATCTTTTAATCAATAAAGACGTTTAAAACTACAATAACAGACTTAGAGGCTTAAACAGCTTGTACTTCTGATAAGCGATTTGAAAGCATAGCTAATATGAGCTATAGAGCGTATTACATGCAAGCATCTGTAAATATAGCAAAATTAGGTAAAAAAGCATATTTTATTATCTTAATTGAATAAGTTTTATTATCCTTATGATTTACCATTTTCCTTATAAATAGCTGAAAATGGGAGGCTTAAAAGAAAAAGTTCTATCTATTTTATGTTGGAATCAACCTCTGAAAACCTTAGGAATCTTTTTGACTGTCAATGTATCCTTGACTCTAATAGTTATATTTGGCTTGTCTGTGCTTTCTCTGACATGCTACATATTCATTCTTCTCATAATAGTTTGTGCAATTTGGTCTTCTCTTTTACCTCCATTAGAATAGGAGAATTTTTAATTCATGCCAAGAGAATGGCTTCAATATCCGTTTGAGCATACTTATGAATTTGTGAACGATACAATTTGTGGATTTAGACGATTAGCAACCTGGCAAAATAAGTTACTGAGCGCTTTTTCTCTCATTGTATTTTGGGGATTAGCTTACCTTGGATTTCTACTAAGCGATTGGTACATATTATGAGCCTGTAAGCTTCTATATAGTTTCAATCCTGATCTTCGTTATTCCGAAGTTCACGGTAAAATACCAGGATAAAATAATGGACACCTACAAGAATACCAAAGATAAAAGTAAAAGTTGGTACGAAAATATTTAGGCTAAAATTCCAAAGAGCAAGAAAGCTCTTGAGAGTTAGAAAACAAGCTGAGACTTACTTTAAATTGCCAAACTTTAATCATATTTAAGTTTATTTAACATATATATCATCACTATTTACTCTCATACTACCTTCCTTTTTATTATTTACTCATGAGCAAAATCTACGATTTCTTAGTTGTTGGAGGTGGAATTGCTGGGTTGAATATCGCTAAGCGACTAACCTCAATGGGATCTGTTCTTTTGATCGATAAAGATCACTGTGGGTCACATGCTTCTGGAAAATGCTCAGGGGTTGTTCATGCTGGAGTTTTCTATTCTAAAAATAGTCTAAAGTCTAAGTTTTGCATTAAGGGGAATTAATCTCTTTCTTAGTATTGCTAAGAGAGAAACTTGCCTTTCAAAAATATAGGGAAAATAATCTCGATGACTAACTTTGGCTAAGCGAAATTACTATAAGATATTTATTTAAATGCTAAGGATAATTAATCCAATGTTTAGCTTATTGATTACTAGCAGGCTAAAGAAATTGAACCTAGAATTAAGTAATTTGATAGTTATATTTGGTCGCCAGATACAAGTATAGCTGATCCTCCTTCTATTATATAGAGTCTTAAAAAAGATGTTTTAGATAGTAAGGGAGAAATAAAAGAAAATACGAAGTATTAGAAGTTAATTCATTCTAAGTAGTCAGAAACTAAAATTCGTACTACTTAGGGTGACTTTATATGTAAATACCTTGTATCGAGTGCTGGATTATATGCAGATTAAATCGCTAATGATTTTGGATTTGGAAAGGATGTTAAAGTACTTCCGTTTAGAGGAATGTATATTTACTCAAAAAAAGGACTAAAAGGTTATAATACTTTGGTATATCCTGTTGTTGACTTCACGGCTCATGCTTTTCTTGGTATACACACAACTGAAGACACTGCAGGCAATTCAAGTATAGGTCCAACTGCAATTCCTGCTTTGTGAAGAGAATAATACTAAGGCTTCTAAAATTTTTCTCTTAAGGAAATGATAGAAATTGTAACTCTTTATGCAAAGTGTACTAGAAGCTAATATTTTAGCCTATATTTCAAAACTCTAATGAAGGAATTTAAAAACTATAACATTTCTAAAATGCTATAAGATGTAAGCTCAATGGTAGAAGGAGCTACTAAGGAAAACTACAACATTAGAGGCAGATCTTGTGTAATTCCACAGATGGTTAATATATAGACACTAAAGCTCTAAACAGATTTCTTAATAGAAGGTGATGATAAGTCACTACATATCTTAAACAACATATCTCCAGGATGGACATGTTCTATTCCATTCTCAGAACATGTAGTAAATTTAATCAAGCAAAAGCTCAAATAATGAAGATAATCAATCACATTAAATAATTGAACTCTTTAATTTAAATCACTAACTAAAGTTTGTATCTCATTCATAGCAAATACAAAGTAAAGGTTCATAATAAATGAGTAGAGATCTCCTACTATATAACAATATCGTTTTAATCATAAGTCAGCTCAATTTACAATAAATCATAATCCTTTAAAATAATAAAAAAGTAAGTCAAATCAAATTAGTTTAACTATAAAGTAAAGCTATTAGATTATACTCTTTAACTAATCCTAGTTACTTATCTAAATACTGATCAGAGGATGGAGCTTAAATATTATATAAATGCTTTAGATTAAATTATTGTAGGATATCAAAAATTTATCCTTAAAACTGTAATAATTAAAAAAGAAACTATTTCCACTTCCTTAAGAAAAGAATTTGCAACCATTCTTTAAGTTTAATTTAAGAAATCAAACAGTTTATTATATCTCCAGTAACAATTTTATTCCTTATTTATAAAGGAAAATAGTAAGCAATAGACCCCAAACCTTTTTAATAATAAAGCACTCATTATGTTAAGCTTTATTATTTGTAATCCTTTTTCGAAATTAAGCATAAGGAAAAACTTAAAAATGATTAATTATGAAAACTATTTGATAAAGCTTTTAATTTTAATAGCTGTCCTTTATTCAGAGAAATTATAATGAACACACTTTTTCTCTTTAATTATTAGAGCAAAAGAATCTATTTCTTATCTCTTAATCAAGGGAAATCCTTTCTAAATATTTTAGTTACTAAGATATGATTATTTCTTATAAAGCAAACGCTTAAGCCAAATCTTAAGGATGGAAAGCATTTAACTATTTCTTTTACACCTAAAAGCCCAAAATAAATGAAGATTAATATTTTCTTATAATACCAATTTCATAAAGAACAAGTAATCATTTAAACAATCATTTCTATATAGTTAAAGTCCTTCATTTTTTAGCTAAATATAGTATAACATTTTATTAGAAGGCTAAGCTTATGTTCTAATTATATTTACCACTACTAAATTAAATCTACAGCTATATTTTTAACCCTATATTGATACTTATTAATATACCTATATTTTTGGTATTAGAGTTTAAAATACTTTAAGTAGTAAAAGTTAAATCTAAGTATTTGGAATTTATATTTTAGGGAACAATAATGAAGCTTTTTTAACTTTAGTAAAAGAATGGTTTTATTTATTAATGGGAAGCTATCCAGTTTATTATTTATTAAGATACGAAATGGGAGATATTACCCTTATAAGTCTATAAAGCTATTAGATGCTCTTAAATTATACTTTCTTATTCTATTTCTACGATACTATTTACTAAATAGCTCTTTATCTTATATTTATTTTCCCATTCTTGAGGAAAAAGTATTTGTATAGAAGAGATTGGAGGATTGAGATTAGAGACTTAAATAATAAGTCAAGCTGTAAAGTATTTTTAGAGATATGTATAGAGTTTGAATTATATCTGAAATCATTACCAAATAAACCATAAAAGAGTATTACGAATTGAACCTAAGAGGTAAGTTTATAGTAGTTCAAAAGAAGGTGCAAGGTATTTGATATTAGATAATAGATAATAGCTATTAGTTGATTATGAAGCAATAATAACTTTTATAACTTTAGGAATATATCAGTAAGCATCCAATTATTTATTGGTGGTAGTAACCTGTCTAGGATAATATTTATCAATTTGCAGTGCCTAAAGTATACAAAAATACTAATAAGCAATTAAAGCTAAGATAAAGATTATTGGTATGAACGTTTTCTAAGACTATATCTTATACTAAAGCATAAGTACAAAGATTGAAATAGCAGCGATAATTCAAGCTACGTAAGATATAAGAAAGAGCTGGAGATTGAATATTTATCTTTGAATTTTATAGAAAACAAAAGATTAAAATTAACTAAGAATTGACAAATATTGAGAATACAATATATGTTAAGTAGATCACTCATCATTAAACATAATTAGAGTTCTTCTAGAATTTAATGAGCCATTCAAATCTTTATATGATAATCAAAAAATCACATTATATCCTCAGGTATATCATATGAGGCTTAATGCTTGAGGATTTAATAAGGTAAGAGAGTGATAAAATTAAAGTAGTAAGTTAAAAGGAAAAATTACCAAGATCTGACAAAAATTAAGAATATTAATATAAAAAGGAATGCAGATAGAGAGAAAGCTAATTAACTAGTCCTCTTGCAAGACTGAGAATAAAAAATTAGACAAATAAATAAATTTAATTGATTAGAAGAAATAAGTTAATACTTTTCTTAAAGTAATTCTATCTAAATAAAGATAATCCAAGCAACTCAAAATAAAATAGATTATACTGAATAATCCAGTAAAATTTTTAAGCTTATAATAATATAGTAATAAACTGCATAATTGTACTAAGAAGATCTCTAAAAAAAGTAAGTAAATAGTACTTGAAGTGTTAAAAGTAAATACTTGAAGTTAAACTTTTTAAACTCGCTATATCAATTTAAAATAAAAAATTTGAAATTAAAATATTTAAGATGATAGTGAGTTAGATGAAAATAGTTCTGAAATAGGAATTATTTTGGACGGAATTTAAGAAAATTGATATAGAAATTCTAAATTCTTACTTTGACAGCAAAGTGAGATAAATATTTAATGTTTATCTATACAATAATTTTATTCTAATTGAGGCTATAAAAGAGATAAGCTAGCTTAATCTTTCAACATTTTATACTTCCCTTTCTTTCATTACTTTAAAGTGTTAGATTAATATGCTAAGTTTGCTAATAAAATTAGCTAGATCTATAGTTTAAATTACTGGATCAACTTATAAAAATTATTTATAAGTAAGTTAATATCTAAATCTAGAGAATATTTCATTCGAACTTAATTCTAAGAAAGTAAATATAGGATAGTCTTCTTAACTAAATACTTCTATATATAATTTTAAATTTTACTTAAATCCCTTTTAGGAGTAAAGGATTCTATTTACGATTGTAATACTACTAGTAAAATAGTCTATTAACATTTCTAAAGATAAGATACTAAAAATTGTATCAGTTTAATCTATTTTGATATGATAGAATAAAGATACTTAGTTAATTACATTATGCTTCTTATGCTTTTAACTATTTTAGTTCTGGGTGACTTATTTAAAAATACTTCTCCGTTAATAACATTTTATTAGTAATTTGCATTCAAACTGCTGATTCGTTTCAGACTTTTATATTACTCTGGAATAATTATTTAGATGATTGGTAAGAGTAAATTAATAAAAAGAGCAGAAGTAATTAAGTGAGATAGGATAATAATTAGCTTTTTTTATTTAAATCGATCAAGTAACCTATAGGGTCTAAGACTTTCTTATTTAGTTATATTAGATTGAGTTCTATCTTTCACTATTTGATGATTTATACTATTATGGCTCACCGTCTAGAATTGGATTTATTAAGTATTTATAGTTTCATATTTATATGATACTTTATTGGAAAATTTAGCTAGTACTTTTCTTGTTGAAGCTTGATTATTATCTGCAGACCAATTTTCATTCAGTTTTAAAAACTTAATGTCGATTATTCTGGTTAAATTATACTAATGAGGTAGTAAAATCCTTTTGGTAGCTTTTATTTATAAGCTCTCTTTAAGAAGCAGTTTCAGTGTAGCTTGCTTTAACGTGCTTGTAATGATATATTCAAAGTTCTCTGATCTTGAGAAGTGGAATTTTAGTTAACTTTTATAAATTAAACATGGCAGAAATTAACGCGATGGACTTATTCCGAGAAGAAATGGGAAATGAAGAGATCTTTATTAAAGTAAACGCAGTTCATAGATTAACAGCAATTGCCAAAATTATTGGACCTGAAAATACAAGAAGTTAACTGCTTCCTTTTATAGAGAAACTTATTCCTATTGAATCAGATGAAGTTCTTTTTGCTTTAGCCTAAGAGATTTCTAATCTAAGGCTACATACACCTGGTTCTGTTATTATTCTACTTTCTCCTTTAGAATCTTTATCTTCATGTGATGAAACTGTAGTGAGAGAACAAGCAGTCAGCTCTCTTGTTAAACTTACTGAATTTATGAATGAAAATGAGATAACTAATCATTTCGCTCCTCTTGTTCTACGTTTGTCTCAGGGAGAGACCTTTTCTAGCAGAGTTTCTGCTTGTAATTTGTTTGTCTCTGCTTATAAGAAGTCTGGTGGTTAACGAGATAAGTTACGCTAAAAATTTATCGAACTCTGCCATGAAGAAACTCCAATGGTTAGAAGAGCGACAGCAGCTTAAATAGGTGACTTTGGATGTGTAGTTGAGAAAGAAGCTCTTGTAAATGAATTAATTCCAGTCTATAGAAACTTAGCTTCAGATGAATAAGATGCAGTAAGGATGAATATAATAAATAGTTTGATACCTTTAGTTAAAAACTTCTCTAAAGAAGATAACTTAAGGCACGCTCTACCTGTTGCACTTCAAGCTGGAGAAGATAAGTCTTGGAGAGTGCGTCTCTAAATAGCAAAGCGATTTCCAGAACTCGCAGAAGCATTTGGAAAGGAAATTGTGGATGCAAACTTGATTCAAACTTTCACTCTTCTTTTAAAAGATGGCGAGCCAGAAGTTCGTAAGGAAGCCGTTATTTCCTTATCTAGATCTTTAAATTTAATTTCTCATGACAAGTTACTTAACCTAGTACTTCCCTCTGTAGCTTTGCTAGTAAATGAAAGCTAAACTACCAGTGTAAAATCAAATGTAGCTACAACTATTGCTGAATTTGTTTGCTTTTTGGGTAAGGAAGCAACTTTCTAACGTCTTTCTTAGCCAATTTAAAACTTATTAGAAGATAAAGATCCAGATGTAAAGCTGAACATGCTAAAAGGCTTGAATAAAGTAATAGATTAAGTAGGGTTAGAAATAATAAACAACTCAATACTGTAAATACTTTAGAAAAACTCAACTAGTGAAAACTAGAAAAATTGGAGAGTAAGGGAGGAAATTATTTCAATAGCTGCAACGGTGGGAACTAGATACGTAAATTTTTATTGTAGGGCTTATAAGAGTTTAATGGATTATGATAGGATATCTATTTTCAGTATCTAAACGATTAAGTCTGGAGAGTACGCCGTACTTCTGTTGACTTTCTTAGGGGATTAGTCCTTTCTCTAAAAATAGATTGGGTTAAGAAAACCTTCCTACAAAAGATTTAAGAGCTATTTAGCAAGGAAATATCATATAAGTTCCGCTAGACCATCATACTTTCTCTCTCAAAAGTATGTGAAATTTTATCTCCAGAATAATTCCTTGAAATTATTTTGCCTCTAATAGTAAGAGCATCAAAAGATCCTGTGCCAAATGTACGTGAAATAGTTGGTGAAGTTCTGTATGAGATATAGGTTCCTTCACAATATAGAGAAAAAATAAGTCCTTCAGTAAGGCAAGTATTGCAAGATTTGATAGGAGATGTTGATACTGATGTTTAGGATTTTGCTTAGAAAGCACTTAAGAAGTATTAACAATAAATTTAATTTTTTATTTCAATTTCAAACTTTCTTCGCATTTTAGCAACTCTCATTCTCTGACCTAATAAAGTAATCAAGAAGTTTAAATATATCTTATATTTATAATAGTCAAAGGAGTTATAATTTTCTTACTTCTTATGTTATAATTTCTAAAGAAAGTCCCTAATTTATATCAAATACTTCATGCATTTATTATTTTAACTTAGCTTAACTTCAGTTTAATAAGCTGTTTTAGTACTAGGCAAATATTATCTTTTCGTTACTTCCTTTATAAATGGTATAAAGGGCTTTTCATTCTTAAAAATTTCATAACATAACTATAATTTTATTTTAAGGTATTTAGGTAAAAGAGATCTGCTTAACTTTCCTTTAGACTCATACTCTCTATACGTGCTATATACTTCGTAGTTATTCAGTCTATACCCATTTAACTGGAAATATTGCTTCTAAGTATGTTATAAAGATGAAGTAGATCTCAGTTCCTTATTGAATATAGCTATATTAGGTTAATTTAGGGAATGCAATTAAAACTGAATAGTATTGAAAGATCTATTTTATAGCTTTGATTACTTAAAGTCAACAAATAAATATCATTTAATTACCTTTGTAAATCAAACCAATATGATCGTTTTACCTATCTTCATTTATTTAGAAATGAAGGTTACTAAAAAGAATAGAAACTAGACATGCATTCCTATAAGAGTGAAAAAGCAGAAAGAAATGGGATTAGTGAGCTAATAAGCTGATTAATCTATGAACTAAAGCTAAGTTCAAATAAGTTTAACTAGCAAGATTGATATACTTTCTATAGTACAAATACGTAAGATAGGTTAGAAAGTCTATAGAGGAATAGTATTAATTGATATATTAAAAGTATGCAATTAGAGTAGTTAGCAATCAATCAAGCAGAATTTAAAGTCTTCATCTAACTTAAAATAATCTGCTTGACAGATAAAAGAGTTAATAGGTATAAATCCTTGATATAAATAAATCTAATTGAACTAACTAATCATAATCAGCATATTATAAGATAAAATCTAGTAGCAAATATACAGACAATAAAGCTGATTATGCTATATTATAAAGAAATACACTGAAATTACTATAAAGCTATATATATTTGGAATATTTAGCTTTATTAGCAAAGCTTGTGAGGAAGATTTATCCTTAAAAGTGACAAACTATTCTATATCAAGTATTAAAATGTTGATCCTATAAGTTAATAAGATCTTATCAATTATTTATAATTAAATGCCCTTTCTGTATACAATAACCTCAAGTGTAATAGTAAGCATGTAGTATTTATATCAGTATTATAGATAAAAAGAAAAGAAGCAAATAGACAATTAAAGAGTGATAATGGATTAGGGAAAGATAATTCAACTGGTAACATCAAAGAAGCAAGGAAAGCCAGTTTAGCAATGAAATAGTGTTAAATGGCTGTTAAAGTGATAGTAAGAAGAAGATGTTAATTTATATTATATTGATCTAATAAGGATCAATAGAGATGATGATATAATGGCATTAAATTAAAAAAAGAATTTCATATATATTGTTAATAAAGTTGCCTTAATAAAATGCAAAATAATTCAACTTAAAATGCTAATAGTTTAGTTGAAGCAATAGAAACAGAATTAAGGTAAATGACAAAAGAATCAGGTAAAAAACCAAATCAGCAATTGAAAGAAAAAGTTGAGAAGTGTCTAACCTCTCTTAGACAAATAAAAGATTTCCATTTATCTGAAGCTAAGAAAAAATTTCCTTTAGACTAGTTATTAACATGCATTCTAATAGCAGGTGAACTTAAAAATGCGAAATCACTGTCAACTGCTTTGCTGATAGTATAAAAACTATTAACAAATGACTTAGTAGATCATATGACACTTATTTAACTATTGTAATGAATGGTAAAACTTATAGATGTTCCTTAGATTTAGGAAGAGTAATGTTTAGTTAGGCTACTGTAAACTTTGCTTTTAGTCTTACATCCTAAAACTGTAATTTTTTCAGATGAACTAGTAGATTCAGTTTTCTTTATCTGTCTTCGTCTATACGGTACATGTAAGTTTCAAATAGTAAAAAATGCATCAACAGCTGCCATAATTTAACTGTTAACTGTACTATTTGAATTTAAGCTAAACAAATATTGTGATGTACTAAGTAGCAGAGGTTAAGTCTTTGGAGCAAGAGAAATTTCATTTGAGGCTCAGGCTGTTTATGAATGCTCTAAAAGGGTTTTTATTAACTTATTGAGTATTTTATAAGGTATTAAGACAGACTGGCCTATTCCTCAATAGTTTGCAATGCAACTAATAGAAAAGATTCTAAGAACCACTGGTACTACCTTAAAATAACTAATAGAGTTTGAAAAAATGATTGAAAGCTAACTAATCCCTGCAATGGTATAAGCATTCAAGAACCCAGACTTAGTAACATTAAGAACAGGAATTTTATTAGTGGACAAATGTACGATGGCTATTGATCCGAGCATCAAAGTTTTGATATATTTTTCATAGAATGGAGAGTAATGGTAAAAATCTCTTTCGTTAGAAGCATTTTGCATTTTTGTGACGAACCCACAATTGATTTGCAACTTATTTTTTTCATAAGGAGATGAATATACAGAAATTTTAAAAACTGTTGCTATTATTTGCCATCGAACTTGTTCTAGTGATCTAAATGCAGTTCCTATTACAGGAAGAATAACCAAGCTATTCACTGGAGAACCAATGGAGCAATATAGCACTTTTACCCAATCTTCAGGGCATATTTTAAGGTTGATTTAAGACATTATTATTGGATTAATCGAATCGTTTTGTCTTTTAGTTGAGGAAGCTTTTATTGAAATAGGTAATCCTGCATAGCTTCCTTTAACGAAGAAATAGACTTTTCTAGAAGAAATGATATCAGCTTCATACAAGCATATCATTCCTGTTCTTCAGTTACTTTTACGTGGGTGCTAAGATGAAGCATAGGTATAGACATTTCTTAATGCCTATTAGCAAGCTATCAATCTTTGTGGATCTTTATTAATAAACAATGCAAGAGATAGTTTCTTGATAGGTCTTGGACAATTTTGCTTACCAAATACCGGAGAAATAACTCATAAGCATCTGCATATTTGCAAAAGCTTGTTCAATATTGCTCACTGTTTGGGAAACATTTTAGACGTAAAGGGATGGTGCATAGTTTTCGAAATCCTGGTTAAGCTTGAGTAATTCATCAATAACTCAGAAACATTAGAATCAGACATTGCAGGCGATATGCTGATACTAAAAAGTGCTTTAGATACCTTATTCACTAATTCTATACAGTTTGATGATAATTCTATTGTACATCTATTTGCAGCTTTAGGCCAGTTAACATTGGAGTATATGGAGAACTTATAAACTGAATCTCGTCCTAAAAAAATAACAAACATATTTAGTTTAACCAGAATGTTAGAAACAGCTCAGGCTAACTTATATAGACTGAACATTTTTTGGGAGATTATAATTGCCCATTTAGATTGTGTGGCTAATTCAAAGCACTAAGAATTAAGAGGACTGGGAGTATAAAGTCTTTGCAAGCTGATTATACAGATATTTAAGCATTTCACAGAAAAGAAGGAGCAAATTTTTAAGATACCAAGGTGGGAACAATGGCAGAATACATTGTTTTTACCACTTTTGGATCTTTCATACTCTAGTCATGTAGACACTAGATAATCTGTATTTACTTCTATCCATCAAATCTTAGAAAGTTGTGGAGAGGATATATAGCAATCAGGATGAGCCACTTTACTTTTAATTTTGAACGTTATCAATGCAGAAGCAGCATAAATAGGATTCAAATGCATCCAACTTATAGTCCATCATTTCCTTTACAGCAAGGATTTTATGCCTTAAGTTCCAAATTTAATAAACTGTATTACAAAGTATGCAGAAAGAACTAATGATATCAATGTCTCATTTGCAGCTGTTGCCATGTTTTGAGACTTGGCAGATTTTGCAAGTCGTATCTCTACTTAAGACTAGAGTTAAAGTCAATACTCAGAGCAGCTTATTCTTAACATAGTTGAGTAGCTTATTTAAATAACTGAGGATGACAGAACTGAAGTAAGACATTCTTCTATCCATTCTCTAGCAAACACATTATGTACTCATGGAAACCTGATTTAAAGCCCATCTTGGAGTGAAACATTCAAGAAAGTTATAGAATTAACTGAAATTTTGGTTGAAGAGTATTTAGAATATGCAACATCTTCAACTAACCAAGCAAGTAGCGGTTAAAGTGATTAGTAAAAGTAACTAGAAAAGCAAAATAAGCGAAATAAGCTCCATTTATCTAAAAAGAAAAACTTGCAAATAGAGATACCGGAAATAGAATAACCTGCTCCTATTATAAAGGAAACCCCTAAATTTCCAGAGTAACTATCAAAGGAGGATAAAATAATATGACATCATTCTAGAGACACACCAGAGAAATAATGAGAGGAAACAGTTAAAATTTTAATAGATGAATTATCAAGAGTGATAATAGCCTTCTATAATCACTGTCAAGATGATGGAGAGTTTGTGAGGCTTCTATTATCCTTAGGACTTGTTCCTTGGAAAGGTAGTAATCTAATTATGATCCAAATTTTAAAGTTTTTCATTGATGTCTTAAAAAGTGAATACAAGCAAGTCTTCTATAAAAGTTGAAGTGAAAGCTGAAAAATATTATCGGCTGTAGGAAGTAGACTTGACGTTTCAGAGCAAATTTCTAATAAGTTAATCTAAACAGCCGTTGAGTGTCTGACTGTGATGTATACAGACATTTCCTGAAATGAGACCTATGCAGTCTGCTACTCTCCTAACTAATTAGATAAGATGTTTGAGCTTGTTAGAGTCTTGCTTAAAAACAGCAAGTTTTAAGCCAAAATAATTACAAGAAGTAAAATGATATCAGAAGACTAATTGATTTTCGAGTTTCTGGAGATTTTAGGAGGAGTATTGCTAAGAAATCTCTAAAGTTTTTCTATTTACTTGGAAAAATTACTTGAGTTCTGTGAGATTAACACAATTATCACCAAGCAAAGTCTTTGTGTGCTCCAAAAGATATTCACCAATCATAAGATTAAAGAAGTGAAGTTACCAGCGAGCTTTATAGAAAAACTAAAGAAACTACTGTAAACAAGATATTAAGAGGAGCTCATTTCAGAGATAATTGCTAATCCAGTTTGATTATTCGCCGGAGAAACTCTCCTATTGGTATTACCTTCTACGATTTAATCCAACTGAGATTAAGTAACTCAATTACTAGTTTCAACTTTGCAAAAGCCTGAAGGATTTGAAGAGAAAATTCCTGCAGAAACGAGAGAAGATTTTAGATAAATGTCTTAAGAATTTGACTTCAAACTGCTAAAGTTTATAAAAGAGATCCTAATATCAAAGGAAATTCCAGAACATAATCAAAAGGATTTATTGCAGGTGGTATCTTAAAGCTTGTCATTTAATAAAATCGAAGAAACAGATTAAATATCCGTAAGTACAGCTTCTATAAGCTTCGTTTTTGACCTTTGCCAAACATAAAACAGCAACATTTCCTAATAATCTATTCCCTTGCTGATTTCACATTGCAGGAACATACTAGGGAAATACATGCGAGATGAAAAGATAAGCGGTTTAATGCCTCTTCCAAAATATCGTCTTTAAGAAGTGGAATTAGTCCTTTAAAAGCTAGCAAATTTTAATTTACCAGCAGGATGTAAAGAGGATCCAGTGATGGAATTATTTAACGAGCTTTCTGATTGTATAGGAAGTAAAGAACCTGAGGTAAGAGAGAAGCTAATATTAATTTTCAAGAGTTTAGGCAAACATATAATAAAAAATAAATCATGATACTTTTTATTTATGTTCCATTAAATATTTCCTTTATCAACCAATCTTATCTATCTCTATCTCTATCCACTTCTACCTTTTTATATAACTTAGTATTCTCACAACTTCTATAATAAATCATTATACTGAGAATTTTCATGGGCTTTTAGATATCTGATTCTATGAGTCTAGACAATTTCCTAAGTTCTGCGCTTGTATTTACTTATCCATAAATTAGAGAATAAAAACCAAACTAGTATGTAAGATTAAATTTCCAAAAGGTTTTCAAAAGTACAGAGAGAAGTTAAGAAGGGAAAGAGATAAAAGCAGAGAAATTATTTAAAATAAAAAATTTCTTTAGATCAGGTACTATTAGGTATTAGGCTCAGATTTGTTCGACCTGTTCTATATATATTATTAAGTATGGTAAAATAATCCTTACGCCTGTAAATCTTCAATTTCATTCTTAAATACGGTGATTTCATCTTCATCAATTGAAACAAGTTAGCTACGCTCTGCAACTGTCCATGCTAAGTATTCTAAGTTGGTTACAGCTTAACTAAATAAGAGGTGTCTGGTTTAAAAGGATCTAATGTTGAGTAATATAAATAGAACTTACTATTCCCGAATGTATTTCTGGCTCATACGATAACTAGTGTTTATGGTGGAGAAATTAAAACTATTAACAGAACGCGTGAAATTAAAAGATATGCGTCCTATACTAGCCATTTTAAATTAAATAAGCTATAAACATTAAAGTGATAGTCCCTTATTAATTAATCTAAAACACCTCAGTTTATCCTTTCTTTGTCCGTAACTTATAAGCTACTAGCAATGAAAAGAAATGATAATCTTCTAACCCTAGAAATTATCTAACTTAGAATTTATCTAATTAACTTATAATATGATCTAACTAACAACTTCAATAAATCTTTTTAATTTCACTAGCATCTAGTTATAACTAATGTTTGATGTATCTAAATATAAATATTATAGTTATTTTGTTTTTTTTGAATGAAAACAATATTATTAAACTAATTTCAATTTTAGTTGATTATTTCAAAATATGATAACTTTAAATTTTTCTGTCTTGCTCTTGCTATTACACATCAATTAGCTTACATATTTAATCTATTTGACTTTTCATTCCTCCTTAAGAATGATTTAGCATATAATCTTAAGCAAAGTTAGTTTTTCTTTCATTAATATCTTTTTAATTCTACATTTGCTTGATTTTAATAAATTCCTTTATTAATCTAATATGATTTTTACCATTAAGTCTATTAAAATTTTAGTATAGCTGATTCTTCATTCAGGATAATGTATAATACATTCTTTATCAAATTTACTTTTCTATTTTATTAAAGCCTTTTAAATACATTCTATTCAATAGATTCATTAATTTCTAGCTTCAGTTTGAATAAATGCTTCATAAGTTGAAATCTTTAAATTTCTAATTATGGAACTTCACATTTAGGCGTTTATCTGTTTACTTAGAATTCAAATAATAAGTTATATTCTACAAGCATGATTGCTATATTGTTGGCTAAAGTTTTTATATCTAAATATGTTTTTACAAAATCTTATAGATCTCTTTCTAAAGGTAAACTAATCGTAGCTATATTAATACTGTTATTTGCTTAAGTTTATTACTTAAGTATCTTTTTTAATTGAAAATGATGCTTCAGTTAATCTATTTTTACTTAATCTAGTTATTAGATTTTATGCCTAACCTATATTAAGATTCCTATTTCTCTTTCATTACTTACTCACACTTTAAAAGCACAAGTTTCTTATTTAGCCTAAGTAATTTTGACTATACTCTGTTAAGTTGACTAAAATGTAGTTCTTATAGAGTAGTTAAGAGTTATTAGTTGAATAAGATAAGTAATTATATAAAGTAACTTTTGGGAGAGAAGGATATAGAAGATAACATTAGAATTTGTATATTAAAATAGAATGTAAAGTATCATAAGGTAAGCTCATATGATTTCTAATTTTCATTTTTATTTTGCCTGTCAATCACTTCTTCTCCAGCTTTGTTTTAAGTTTCGTTTAATATTGTTTGAATGTTCCTTAATGCATAAGATCCTCAGTTATTTTAGTTACCATTCTGGTTTTCCTGATGCTACTCATTTTCATCTTCCTCTTCCTGTACTACACTTGGACTATGAACGTTGACTTAGGGATAGACAAATACACTTGGACTTAAAGCAGTTGGATTATCTTAAATCTCATTATCGTTGAATTCTAAAGTTCCTATTTAGGTAGGAATTTGCTCATTTCCCTGGAATTCAGATGTTTGCAAAATATGCAAATGTCTACGCTCATTATTACCAATTTCAATAAACTACGAAGTCTAGGAGATTGCTAGATTAGTGATATCAGGAGTTTGGATTCTGTTCTAAGATTCGTCAATGAAAATTTATTAAGGCTATTAGAATTATTATGGAAACAAAGGATGTTAAATTATATTCCGAGGTATTTAATTTTCTATTTGTAATTACATTTAATTAATTTGGAATAAGATTGAGCTTTCATCAACTATTTCATCTTATATTTCATTTAATATCCTATTGTCATTTATCTTTTCAGGACTTCTGGGTTGATTTTCATTTTATTCCTCTTCTTACTTCTGATTTTATACTTAAAGTGGCTCAAGATATTTTAAGTCCATAATTGAATAAACAGTCTTCACCTTCGTAAATTCTGTTCCTTCTTCATTTTTGTTATTCAAAGCTAGAATGTTTATACTATGGCCTGGACCTTCGTTTTCGTTAGTTTATATTTCGTTCTATTAAGAAAAATGTGAAACAGTGTTTTCATTTTAAGACTTACAGCAGGCAAAGCAAGATTGAAGTAAATTAAAAGGCATTTTAACCTAGAAGGTAATCACACTTCTGTTTATCTAAACTGATATAAGTAAAAAGCAAAATACCTGCGAAAAATATATTTTGATCAATTATGATTTCTTTCTTTACGAGAACTAATGTTCCAAATTTACTGTCTAAGTCCTCCAAATAAAACTTGTTCTAGTTCATTGTTATTATTGCATGTTTTCTAGAAACAGAGATGTCATTTACTCTAATGTCAGACTCGTGTCCTCTGCCTAACTTAATTTCGTTTTTATTTTACATTGAAATGAGATGCAAGCTTTTAGGCTGATTCTTATCTACATTCAATGCTTCTAATATTATGTAATTTGAATTTAACGGCTTTTGCATTTCTATTAGATCTATTAACTTCCCATGTAGCTTTATAGTAGAAGGAAATTGATCTCTGCATAGTTCACAATCAAGGTTCTTTCATTATAGACTGATGGAGTTTCCTTATTATGTAACTTTGATACGAGTTTTAAGCCACTGCTACATGCATTTTAGGTGAATAAACTACATTGTACCTGAGCATTTACAAGGAGCTATAAGAGGATTTTCTTAGGAGTACTGTTCATATAAGCATATTCTACAAGAAAACTGAGAAGTAAATTCCATTGAAACAGAATTGGAGACTCTAAAGTTAAAAATTACTTTTCTTTTTCCTCATAAGCAATATTAAGGTCTAGCTTCTACTTTATTTTATTTATTTCCTGCTAACTCTATAACTGCATTTCATTGTTTTACTTCTTATTCATCTAAGAAGCTTAGCAAATGTATATTTCCTTTATTCGAAATTAAATTCTGCCAAATCTAACTATTTCTCCTTCTTAAAGTTTGTAACCTTTCCCGTTTCTTGTTGGTTTTAAACTTCTTACTACAAGCCATAGTTTTTCAGAGGATTCTTTGGATTATTCTAACTAATAATAGTTATTTACCACGTTCACATTGCACAACACCTTAAAGCCTTGACCAGCGTTCTATTAAGCTTCGTTTTCATTTAAAATCTTAATTTCATTTCCAGTTCGAATAAGCTTGCAAGGGGAAATAGCTCTTAAGCTTTTCTTATAAACAGTTCTAGAATTGTAGTCAAAAAGATCATGAGATTCTCTAAACCATGTGATAGCTTTTATAATAAGTCTAAAGAAATTAAATCTTACTGTCCTTATGCCATATTTATTTAGCTTTATTAAAACTTTACCCTTTACCTTATACTTTTTATTTCTATCTCTTTGTTATTTAATATTCCCTTCTTTATCACCTTCCTCTTAACTTTCCTTATCATATCTACTTTTTCCTTATAGAGCTTACAAAACCTACTTGCATAGAAGATTCTTATGATATAGTCTCTGAGAATACTCGTAATGCTTCATTGAAATAGATTGCGTTACTTAAAATCAAAATTGGATGCTTAAGCTTAAAAGAGACTATTAATACTTAGTCTTTACCTCCAATTTATCTAACTTAGAAGATTGTGGATAACCACAGTAGCAAATAAAGAGAAATGCTTCTAAGTGTTTTGAGTATAAATCAAAAGCAGAAAATAAAATGAAAATACTCTTTATTTATAAGCTAGTAAGCTAGGAACCAATCAGTAGCTATATTACCTTCATTATATTACTTACTTCCAAGAAAATTACTTTCAATCTCTTAATCAAACTTTGATTACCCAGTATACTGGATAACTAAAGAGAGGAACGGAAAATAAGCTTTATGAATAAATGCAATTAAGAATGCTTTTCCAGTAATAAGATTATGAAAGGGAAAGCTTGTGGCAAGCTAAGATTTATAGGATATATAATATCCATCTTTAAAAAGGGTAAAGTTCCTTATATAATTTAGAAACAAAAGAATAAGGATCAATAGTTTAAATATTAAAGATACTAAATTTATAAGATAAAGAACTTGCTGATAGTAAGCTAATCGATAATTATTATCTTTAAAAATACCTTTTATTGTAATTTCAATTTTGGCGGCTTCATTAGATTATTAAAATATTTAAGAGATCATCACTTCCGTTTTTTACACTAAACAAATGGATATCAAGTATGTTATCTTTAATATGAAGTTCTCAACACAAAAATTAGTTTTGCTAAAGAGTTTTATAATCTACTAGTGAAAGATATTAACCACTTCAAGATAATTACCAAGAATGTAGATATATAAAAATATCTAGTTGTAGCTTAGCCTTACAAGCTAGATAGTTAACAATTATCAGAAGTACCTCTTAGTAAAAGCCTATACAAATACTCTATAAAATTTTCTTATGTTTAACTGATTCTATTCTCTTTAAACAAGCCTTTTTCTCAATAAAATATTACATATGATATCACAAAATCCTTAACGGTAAAATACCTTATCATAAGAAGCTTTATAAATTAACTAAATGATTTAATTTGAATAAGAGTAATAGAAATTAATTAATATGGAGCATTAGTGACTAAAGAGTCAGTATAATTAAATAAAATAAATTGGCATAGATAATACACACATTTTATCTAGAAATAAAGCCTTAAATTCGAATAGTATAATTTTATAATAATAGCTTCTTATGTAAAAAACAGTTCTTAAATTTGAACATTTCGAATATAATTAAGATCCCTTTTATGATTATAACTGCTGATGGATACATCTAATTTTTATTCCACTAACTCAGATAATATATAATATTTTTTAATTTCTTATTTCCTTTAGCTTAATTTTAGTTTGCTAAAAGGAAAGTAATCAATACATTAATCAGCTTTATATTTGTGAAATTAAAGAATCTTCTTTTTTTGACTTATTTTCCTATAAAAGTTAAAGATAATCAGATTTTAAATTAAATTATTTATCATGTTCACTTAAAACCAATTATATAGATATAGCTAAATCTACCTTACTCTTTATATAAAGCCAAGCTTTACTGATTTAAATAAGAGCTTTTATTAGATTAAAAGATGAAAACTCTTAATAATAATATACTTCTTTATGAAATAATATTTTATAATTGCTTATCTATAGCTTATAGCTGTTCTAGTGATTATAAATTTATTTTTTAATCTAGATATATAGTTCTTATTGGTCTTAAATCATTTATAACAAGAAAAAGCAAAAATATTTTCTGATTTATGTAATCTATTATGATTTTTTATAGTTTTAGCAGTTAAAAATAACTATTCTTACTTTTTAATTTTGTATGGTTCATCTTATTGTCAAACTTATTTATTTGCTTTAGTATATTTCAATATTTTTCCAATTATAAATGTTGGTATATCAATCAAAAAGGAAACTATTGTATACTTTTTTTATTTAAATTCTGAAATAATTTTATAATTAAAATCAAATAATTATAGAGAATAAAGCTTTTATTTGATTGAAATAGAATTAAAGTATATAAAATGTTAGCTTTCTTTAGCTAACTTTGTATAATAAATTGATGCTATTTTGTTTTTTATTTGAACTATAAACTCTCTAATATTACACCTTTTTACGAATTTTTTGTTTAAGCATCAGTTTATTTATTGTAGATTTAAGGGTTTATTTTCGGAAGGATCTTCAAAATTTTCAATATATTATAGATAATTCCTTTTGTATATGTTAAGAGTATGAGACATTTGAGCATATGATCAAGAATATATAAACTGAGAGTCAAGAAGACTTGATTATAAGAAATGGAGAAAGCAAAAAAGGAAGAAATAAAAAGTGAGAAGAATATAAAATTAATTTAAAAATGATGAGATTAAGATGAGATGTAAAAAACTATTTTAAAAGCGAATACTAACATCTATAATTGAGAGCATCAATTTTTTAATTAAAGACGTCAAAAATATCTTTAATTTAAATTAATGATTTGAGTTTAAATTATTTTGCCAATGACTTTTAATATGTAAAATATGAGATTTTTTATATTTAATTTATAATACATATTAGGATATTTTAATTATTTACATTTTAGAAAATATATATAAAATGGCTGGATTCAAGAAGAGTTTTTCAACACCTTTTCAGAGCAAGAAAGAAAGTTAGAAGCACTTTATCATATCACGTCTTAATTTCAATTGTCCAACCATATTTAACTAATAAATGTCTAGCAAAGAAGAACAAAACAAAATTTCATGCAGAAAAATTAGAAAAAATCTCATTGCCTTTATTGAAAGCTGAAAAAAGAGATCACTCAACTGAATCACTGAAATTAGTAACTAAGAAATAAAAAATAAATGAAGATTGTAAAATACGATAGTTCAATATAAATCACCAAAATATTATTTCTTTCTCTTAAATTATTTTAAAGTTTTTACTTCTTCATATTACATTATATCAGCTTCTTAAATATATGGTATAATTAATTAAAAATCTTTCTACTACTATAGTTTTTTATCTGTTGATTTGATTCTTTTATTTCTAATTATAAGAGATATTTTCCTTTTTTAGATTAATTAGATATTCCAGAAATCTTTTAAATTTCCCTCTTACAACGTAAATCAAATCAATTTCTTCTTCTTGCTTAAAAATTAACTAACATTTTTACTATTCTTTTTTCAATCCCTTGAATTCATTTTTAATATGTTTTCAAACAAACAAAAAATGTTGGACTTCAAAAAAAGGGATTTTTAGCTGCTAAGAAATAGTAGGTTGCATGTAGGATAATAGGAAGAGTAAAAACAGCTTCAGAAAATTGCTCATAAACTAACACCAACATTGAGAGAAAAACCCAGGTAACAAGTGAAGTTCGCTTTGCATTAAGAGATTACGGAATTCAATCCCTCTAGCCAGATGAATATGGAATAAGTCATTAAAGTAGTACTAAACCTCCAGAAAGAGGTCAGGAAGCTCAGAAAAGAAAATGAGAAGTTGACAGAAAAGATCCAGCATGAACTTCAATACATCTTAGACCTCAGAATGGCCAATTAAAAGAGAGATCGACGATCTTTGGAATTACTAATGAGAGTAATTCAGTTAGACGAACACCTAAGTGGTGAGGATATAAGCTTAAAATTCTTAGATTGAAAGCATTTTACAGATTGGTCGAGGCCTAATATAAAATTATGCAAATTTCTACAACTCTTTTCCTTGTAATACATGTTTTCCTTTTTCCTTAAATTATTCTCTCGTCTAGATGCTAGATAACTATTTTCTTGATAATTTCTCCAAATTTGTTACAATATAACTTCTCTTTCTCTTAATGGTTTTAGTTTTTTTGATTTTTATTTTGTTCTACAACTACTTCTACTAGTTTCAATATTCTTATTTGAAATTGAGAAATTTCTAACATATTTTCCATAGATACATTTGAAGGTTACAATAAAAGCATCTTTTTATTTATTTTTTAGGTTGAAATATTGAGTTTTTTCACCTTCAATTATCATTGAATCATTCACTTATTCTCTCAGTTCTATTTAGCGCATCATTTCTTTCTGCTTATATTGCTAATTTTTAGATTATCTACTCTAGTTTGTGAAATACTTCAAAATGCATTAAGGTTTCTTTTTTAGGCCCAGAATCTCGATTCTATTTCCTCCGCAATTTCAAATTTTTCTATTAACTTCTTATTATCTTTCTTCAATTTTTTGCCTTCTTCCTGGAGGTTAAGCACCACTTTAATCAGCTAATCATAGCTTATTTACTATTTTGTGGTGAGATTCGAGACTTCTTAGTTCTTTATATTTTTAGTCTACTTCCTAACTTTTCTTCAGAGGTTGGAACCTCATCCTGATGGGTGACCTTTTTAGTACCCTTTCCTGATCCTAGCCTTTCTAGGATATTATTAACTTCTACTTTTTGGAGCCGCGAAGAATTCTGGTTTGAATCCTGACATTTTTTTCACTTTTTAATAAAATTAAAATTTTTGGTTTTTATACACATTAAAAAGTTTATACACTTCTTATTTGATTAAACTTTTTATTTAGATTATTTTAAAAAATAAAGAAATTAAACTATTGTAACTATTTTAAATTTTAAAATATGAAGTAATCTTTATTTATATTTTTAGCTTTAATTGAATAAATTAGTATCTTAAAATATTTTATTATTTATTTTCCTAGTTAATTACTTTTAAATCAAATTATTTTAGAAGCTTTTATAATGGATGCTACTTCATGCTAAAGTTGTAAGAAACCTTTTAACTTTACAACAAGATTACCTAAGATGCTCGATTGTAAGTGTGTTATTTGCTTGAAGTGTATTTCTCCTTGTCTTACTCTTGCCTAACAAATTGTTTGCTCAAGTCATGATTATGTCTTTAAAGGTTAGTTATCTGATTTGAAAGACTTGCCTAATTTTAAAAAATTAGATAAGCAGTAAGATGATTTCTAATTGAAAGAAAACTTATAGAAGGAGCTTTAAAAGTTTATTGATGCTTACAACGATAAGCAGGAACAATAAATAAATCTAAGAGAATAATGCTAAGAAACCAAAGCGTTCTTCAGTTATATTATATAGCAAACATGTTTTCAAGTGAGTAACAATTTTCAAGCTCAACTATAAAATAAGATAGATTAGATTGTTGAAATAATCTAAAATTTAAGAAGCTCTATTAAAATTCTTGAAGACTCCTAAGATTTTAGACCTTAATATACTTAATATCATGATGAAAAAGAAAAATCGCTAAATTTAGTTAAAGAATAATTTCAACAAATCTAACTAAAGATTAGTAAATATGAATAAGCTGAAACAGAATAAACGATTTCAAATTGTTTTAAAGAGTATTTATTAAAAAGTTGCTTCGATGTTTTAGAATTAATTTAGTCTTAGATTTAAGAATAAGATTTTGAGTAATTTGTAAAAGACTTAATAAATAATTATTTTTAATAAAGAATCAAATATGGCTTTGAGGAGATTACTAGTGAGAATGTTAAAGATTTTTTATAAAAATTTCAGCTAGAAAAAGTATCTGGTCTAAAAATGATTTAAAATCCTTTAAATAATTCTTGTCTATGTGTAGACTTTGACATTATAAAATAAATTGCTTAAGAAGAGAATTAAAACTTGATATAAAATTTGAATGAAGTGATAGAGTTATCTAAGACATATGATTAAGTGGAAATTGCATCGGCAAATGCAATTACGATATTAAATTACATGGATTATAGATTTGAGCAAAAAAACTTTGAAGGAATAAGAATTTATGGTGCTGATTTAACTGGATCCTTTTTTAAAGATTGCTGTATGAAAAATGCTAATATGTAAGAAGTCTGCTTGAAGAATGCTAATTTAATTAATTGTAATTTCGACGGAGCAAATCTTACTGATATCAACTTGGGATATCCTGATATTTTGAATAATCATGAAGGAATAGTAAGACCTGTAGCTATCTCAAGCGATAATTAATGAATAGTAACAGGAAGTTATGATGATACAATAAAAATATGAAGTATGAAGACTTGTAATCTACAGAGAACTTTGAATGGACATGAAGATACAGTGTTATCAATCGCTATCTCAAGTGATAACAAATGAATAATATCAGGAAGTTGGGATAGTACAATAAAAATATGAAAACTATTGACAGGTAAGTTAAGTAGCACTTTGATAGGACATTTTCAATCTGTATGATCTGTAGCTATTTCAAATAACAATTAGTGAATTGTATCAGGGGGTTAAGATGAAACAATAAAAATATGAGATTTTGAAACTAAGTAGTTAGAGAAATCTTTGGATGATCATAATGATCCTGTTTGATCTGTTGCCATCTCTGAAGATAACAAGAGAATAATATCAGGAAGTAAAGATAATTCTATAAAAATATGGAGAATTTCAACTGGAGAATGTCTAAAAACATTATAAGGACATTAAAGTGGAGTTGGAACTGTGATAATAAGCTCAGATAAAAAATTAATAGTATCTGGTAGTGGGGATAAAACTATTAAGATTTGAAAAATGTAAAATGGATAATGTATTAAAACATTAATAGGACATAAGCATATTGTAAGTAATCTAGCAATAAGTAATGATAGCAAAGTTATTATTTCAAGTAGTCACGATAGTACTATAAAATTATGAGAGACATAAACAAGTAAATGCATAGCTACATTAACGGGACATTAAGGAAGGGTAAATGGAATAGCATTATCACACGATAAAAAATGATTGATATCAGGAGGAGAGGATTAAACAGTGAGAAAATGGAATGTATAAAAATTGCTTTAAAACAATTTAAATCAGAAAGGAATAATAATAGTAAGTTCATAAGTAATTTAGGATTAAATTGAGTTGTAATAGAATTACAGTTTACAAGATGAGAATTGTAGTTTTGCGAATATAATAGCAAGCGAAAAATTCACAAATATATATGCAAAAGAAGAAGAATTTTTATGATTTTAAAACTTAAATTTAAAGTTAAATAGATTTAAAGAAAACAATAAAATAATGAGTTAATTTAAAAATAATAATAAAAATTTAGATTTAAAAAGGATAAATATATTTAAATTCCTTTAAATAGCTTATAAATATTAGATTTTTTATTCTTCAAATTTTTTGGGTTGAGAAGATAAAAAATTTAAAACATATTTTAAATTGTAATTTTAAAATTAATTTCGAAAGTTAAAATTCGATAAAAATGAATAAACAGAGAATACAAATTGAAAAATTAAGGTAATCTTTTTAAGTTTTCTCCTAAAAAACGGGAAAATGAACATCTTCAGTAAACTAAATTTAAATAAATTTATCAGTCTATTTCCTGAGAAAAATCTAAAAAATTGTTTATAACAGGAAGTTATTACCTAAAAAGAAATTCCGAATCTTTAATTATCTTAAATATTAGGCTTAAAGTTTAAAAATTAATTGTTCAAGAATAAAATAAAGGAAACTTTATTTTATTCTATAATTAAGAAAAATAAAAAACGAGCAAAGATTTAAATCAATTTCTTCTTTTTGAGATTAATAAAAATTAGAGAAATCTAACCAATTATTTTTAAAATAAAACGATCCAAATATAATTTTTTAATTTTATCTTATTACAAAAGAATAAATTATTTTATTATCACTCTTAATAATTTGACAAGTTAAAGATCCTTTTAATATTATTTGTTAGTTCTTTCTTAATTTTTACTACTTAGCTGATTAAAAATCAACTTAAATCTAATTACTTTTAGAACTATCTTTTATTAAATAGCTTTAGTTTTTAATTTTATCTGATCTCTTTAATTTAGTATTAGAAGCTTATAAAAAACCCATCGTATATTTTTAGTCAAATGCAATTTGAAGTTAACTAAATTTTTAAGTTTTAATCTACCAAAAAAACTCAAAGATTAAGCTTGAAATTATGAAAAATCCATTTATCTGTTTTGTATCAAAACATTAAAACACAGAAAAATTTAGACTTAGGTGAATTTATACAAAAATTAGGCAATTAAAACTTAAAAAAGAATAGACTTAGAGAAAATTTCCAAAATCATTAAAATAAATAGAGAATATGAATCATATAAACCAGAAAATTAATTAAAATAAGTAACTAAAAAAGAAACCATAAAAAGTATATTTAGCTAAATTTGATATAATTGGTTTAAAGCAATCCAATAGTTAGATTTTGTCTTTCTTTATTTGATCGGCATTTAAACTAATGGGGAAAATTATACATTCTAAATTTTTTATATGCACTAATAAATAAAAAAAGTTGCAATTCTTACAAAGGAAAAGAAATGAGAAATTTATAATTAAATTTGCTATTAAAATAAAAGCAATTTATAAATAAAGCTTAAAAGGCTATAAGTTTTAGTTAAATTTAGTAACAAATCTTAGTTACATTTATATAGATTTATAAAGAAGCTCAAGTTACTCTAATACTAAACACTAAGAAAATCCAACAAATCCAACCTTTTTAATAAAAATTAAAATAAAAAGTTATTTCTAGATAACTACGATCATTTTAATTCCCTATCTTTCGAATTTTAGATCTATTTTAGTTTTACGTTTATTATATCAGTCATTTCTAAATTTTCATCTACCTTTTTCTTTTTATTTTATTTGTCAAATTTTTATCTTTATTTTGTTAATCCACTAAGAAATTATTCTCTGTAAAATTCATTAAATGAAAATAAAAAAATTTTCGAATAAATTAAGAGTGCATAGCTAAAAGATTTATCATCAAACTACTTTAAGAGCTTAAAAATTAATTTAGTGAAATAGTTTATTTTGGCTTAATTTAGTTTTTTATTTAATCAAATAAGTAGTTAAATGCAATAAGTCTAACATTATGAGGAGGAAAACTCTTCTATTTAATCAATTATCAAATAGCGTAGCTGCTATAATATATCTTTACTATTCTATTATACTTCAAAAGATATTAATCTATTAAAATATTTGAACAGTCAATAAATTTCTTGCTTAACTTATGTTTTGTAGATACAAATGCTTATACCTATTAAATAATGAAGAGCCTTAGAAATTTAAGTTTATGTCTATAAGTCTATCATTTATATGCTACCTATTTCCATAAAATTTAAAGTTAGATAAGGTAAAGAGTATAATAGCATCATATGTGTTTTAAAGTATATCCCACTAGTCTTTTAAATAGATAATTTAAAGTATATTTGAATAAACTAGACTTTGGTAAGAAAATAAAAAAGAGAAGCTATAATGTTTTACTAGATATTGCTAATAGTTTCATTACTTTTATTGTATACTATCATTGCTGGAGCTATTAAGAAGTATAAAGTCTCCTTAATACATTAATCTGGCGTGCTTATTTTATTAGGCGTTTTCATTAGTTATTTAGACTTGATTTGGACAGGTGATGCTTTGAAGTTTTCATCTGATAATTTTTTTGCTTTGATTTTGCCACTGCTTATGATATCTGCGTCTTATAATATGAGAAGAAGAAGATTTTTTAGGAATTTGAGCTATATAGTTATGTATGGAATCATAGGAACTATCATTTCTTATGCCTTATTGTCCCTGGCTTTTTAATATTATCCCGGGGATATAAAATTAAGTACATAGGACTGTTTAATACTGGGAGCAGTTCTAAGTTCTAGTGATTCTATAATAGCTATTACAATGATAAACGAAAAGTATTTTCCAAAGCTGTATAGTATTTTGTTTGGAGAAGGAATCATCAATGATGCAGCTTCTATAACCTTATTTGAAATAAGCAATTCAAAAAGCTTAATTAATGACCTTTAAATTTTAGATGTAGGATGAATATTTGGCAAATTTTGCTACTATTTAGTGTTTTCAATAGTAATTGGAGTGCTATTCGGCTTTATGACTAGTGTATTATTGAATAAGTTTGGAAATAGTATACTGAAAAATGATATGATGCAAGTAGCTGTTTTGATATATCTTTCTTTGATATCTTATTTAGTATCTTAAATATTCAATTTAATAGGAAATTTAAGTTTACTTGTAACAGGGATGCTGCTTGCACATTATGCTTTCTTCAATTTGAATAAATGAGCTTAAAAGATAAGCGTTGTAGTATTTAATTTGATAGGGTAGATAGGAGAAGCTTTTATGTTTGTTTATATAGGCTTAGTCAGCTTTCATTACATTCCTAATTACTGAAATTCTTCCTTTATAATCTACGCTATTTTCAGCTCTTTATTAGCAAGAGGTTTTAGCTTAGTGATATGCAACTGACTTTTAAGGTATTCTTTAATTCAGAATCTTCATTTCTCGTAAAGATTTTGCTGTAAACTGGAAAAAACTAGGTGTTATATGATTAGCAGGAGGAGTTAGAGGAGCAATTGCTTTTGCCTTGATTCTAACAATTGACAATAAATATGAAACTAGAAAATATTTAGTTTGCTGCACTCTTGGAGTAGTTCTAATTTCCTCAGTACTTATAAGCACTATCATTCCTATCTGAAGTAAATTGCTTGGAATAGACTGGGATAAAAATCTTAGATACTCGATACAAGATTATAATCTGGATGATTAGGCTTATCATAATAACTTCGAACCTATGTCTAGCAATTTCTATTCTAAATCTAGACTTCATATTTGATGAATCAAATTCGATGAGAAATATATTGAACCTTATATGATCAGAGTAGATAAGATACAAAGCTTAAGAGAAAGAAAGGCTAAATATTGGACTCTTTCATAAAATTTATTTACCGATAATTCTGAAAGTGGCAGTGAGCATATAGAGGCCTTTGGAAGTCCAACCATAAAAAGCTGAAGTTAATAAACTTCTAAGTTTACTTTCAAGTTTGATTTCTACTAAATACCTCTTTCCTTCTTATTACTTATATACTCTTATATTCTATTCCTTGTTCTTACTAAGAAATATATTGGAAGAATCAAATAGATAATTAGATTTAGATGCTTATAATGAAAGTTCAAAGAGTTAATTTAGCAAATCCATCATATTAAATACTTATTATATGAGAAGAGAAAAAGTATGATTGAGTATCTTGGCTTATTACATGCTTTTATTATAAGATTTCTAACTAAGTTAATTTGAAAAATGTAGATATTCTACTTTTAGTACTGAGCAGTCTAATACTATTATACCCTAGAAATATTATAGACATCTTAGTAATAAATTAATGTATATGTAAATACACAATTTTTCTAACTTACTCAAGGATTAATATATCTCTATATAAATGATCAGATCAATAGCTCATATAAAAACTTCTAGGATTTCATCAGAACTAAAGCAAACTCAGAAGTCTCATAGGTAAATAGATAGTAATTTTTAGCTTTCCAAGCACAATAAGAAGGTTTAAAGAAGCATTAAAGTGTATCTAAGTATAAAGGCATTAACTATAAATAAAGCTTAAATGTATAGAGACAAAATAGCAATTAAGGTACTTCTAATGGTACACTATAAACTATTAATAGGTAACTACCTTATAAGAGTCTTTATTACTATTTCTGAAGTGTATGTACTAGTATATACGAAGGTTTTAAGAAAACATCATTGTAACAATATAAAAACCAGGGATAAGGAAGTAAAGGTAATATTATAGTAGAAGATATGTTTTGTATTTGATCTGGAAGAATTTTAGCATTGAATGAGAAAAATAGATTGGTAGATAAGCTAACTAGTTTAAGTTGTGATTAGCATATTACATTTCTATACTAATCCATTATTAATCTTTATCAATCTAGTCTAAAATATTCCTGAATTTAGCAAGATTTAATCAGTTATATACATAAATCAGAAGATAATTGAATCAATTATTCAAAAATAGATAAATGGAGACTCTAATTAAAGTACCTAAGAGTTTGTTTTATACTAGATTAGTAACAACAACAGCAATAAAAAGAAATGATAAAAACTAATTTCCTTCAAAGAAATAAAGGTTTAAACTAGCAGTTTATAGACAGATTATGGAATATTTAATTGATATATGAAATTCCTTAGGAAAAAGGAGTAAATAGTATAGTATTTGATTTAAATAGCCAAGCTAGAATTTAACTATTTAAATATTTGAATAAAAAGATTTAATTTCCTTCTCTAACTATAAAATGTCTTTCGCCGAATTTTGCAGGTCGAAAATGAGTTGTTGCTATATTGATAAAAGCTGCTTTAGTTCAGAATACAATATATAATAATAAGATTTGTCTGCTAACTCTTAAAGAATTAGATAGAATTAATGCTAAGAAGATTGAAAGTAAACTAAGAAGTTAGAGTTTCCTGAAGAATAAAATAAGAGCCCAGAAGAAATCTGGCAGAATTAATAGAATGAGACTTAATCTAAAGGCTTTATAAATAATGTAAGCCCCTTTATTTCAACCCTAATAGGAAGAAAAATTGATTATTAAGAGTTTCCTAAAATTACTCTGACAATTCTCGAAAGTAAAGAGTTGTAAAAAGATAATGTTTATGAAATCAACCCTCAAGGAATTGTAGGAAGCAGAAGGTCTGCACTAGATGGCGTTACTTTTGTAGGAACTTAGCGTGATTATTCTAATCAGACTTATAAAGTCTAATGTGCTGACTTAATAATTCCGACCAATTAATTTGGATTTGGCGCTTTACACTTCTCAATATATTATGAACCAAGTAATCTTTTAATCCTATAGTGGATAATAAATATTTCATAGCTGACTTATACTAAGGGAATGGAACCTATTTTTTAATAGATAATCCAGTCAAAATTTAAACAGGATAGCTAGTTTCGTTTGGAGATTCTGTAATCTGCTTTACTATTTAACAAAATGGAGGATTGCTGTTAGATTTCTAATAAGGGAAGCTTAAAGGAAAAACTTAGTAAGGGATTATTTTAGTATATTTGACCAATCTAAAAAGCTGATTAAGTTAGGCAGACATTCAACTTGCGATATCGCTATAAATGACAATGCGCTAAGCAGAAATCACTGCACTATCAGTTTAATAGATAACGAATGGTTGATAGTAGATGGATTCAATAGCAAATCAAGTACTAATGGCACATGGTAATCTTTTATACAGGCTATTTATATCAGAGCCAATCTAGATATATAATAAGATGTTCTTCAAAGCTGGGAAGACGCTGTTTAAGGTTAACATCTCCAATGAAAATTGAACTTAACTTATAGTATATAAACACTCTTTTTTTAATAAAAGATAGTCATTTTTTAAAAACTATAAATAATGTCTCTTTTTAATTTCTGCGAGAGATTTAACTGTTGTCATGTATCCATTCAGGATAAAAACGAAGAAGTTGGAATTGAGTAGGAGATCTCTTAGTCTATTAAGCCTGTATAATAAGTGAAATCTCCTCCATCTGAAGTTGATTATGAAATCTAAATAAATCCTGATATGAGATCTGAAAATTTAACTATTTCTTAAGTTACTCATACTATATAGTAAAATATCTCGATGACTTCGGCTTTAGATAAATCAATTTTTAAATAAAAGAATGTGATTAACTTTGTGGAGACCATGATTAATAGAAAAATTGAATTCCAAAATTTTCCCAGAATTAACTTATTTTTAATTGAAAGTAAAGAACTGCCCAAGGATTCAGTTTATGAGATATATCCATAAGGAATGATTGGAAGTGATAGAAAATGTTTAGATGGAGTAACTATTTTTGGTACATAGTAACCTGACTTACAATCAAAATAATTGAGTATTTAATATGTTGACTTATTAGTCCCAACATCTGAATTTGGGTTTGCTCCGAATCATTTTGCAATATACTTTGAACCTGGTAATATTTTATATCAATAGAACCTTAAAAATATTTTATTGCAGACTTGAACTCAGGAAATGGAACGTTTTTGCTGATAGACTAGCCTATTGTTATATAATAAGATATGCTAATTCAATTTGGAGCGACTCTTATGCAACTTAAGATAAATTTTGATTAATCGATCACCATCAAGTTTAGATAAGGAGTTCTTAGAGAACAAGTTTTGTAATTGTTTTATATTTAGTTCATTTCAAGCAGTTTAGAAACTAATCTCGATTGGAAGACATTCTAGTTCAGTTATTTAAGTAAAAGAAGCAGGTTTGAGCAGGATTTAGTGTATTATATAGCTTAGTAATGCAGGTTGAATTGTATAAGATGGAGATGGATCAAAGTCTAGTACAAACGGAACTTGGTAATAACTTTAAATTTAGGCTATTTATCAGTCAACCTTTTATTTTATATGACAAAATGATATTTAGAGCAGGAAGAAGCCTCTTCAAAGTAAAGCATGTTATTAACTAACTTTGACTTATTCATTATAACTCAAAATACATATAAATCTTCTTCCTATCTGTTACTATACTCTATTACTACCTTCTTATGCATCAACTTTCTAATTCTAAATGTAATTAAACTATCAAATACCTTTGTGGCTTTTATTTACGCGTCTCATTCATTAAATTAGCTTACTTTTTATTAGGATCTACCAGTAATCAATATTAAAGCTAGTAATTTAATGATATTGTCTATATATATCAATTACTGTAAGCTTCATTTTGGTATTAGCACTATTTTAATTAAACTACCTTTCTAATTTAGAAAGGAAGGAAAAATTTAGATTAGGATACTTATCAGATTTAGAAATAAGCATAAGCTAGTGCTTTACTATTGAAGTAAGAATGATAAAAGGAATCCTAAAGTAACTATCAAATATAAATCAAGCAGAAGCAACTTTTGGGGTTAATAGTATAAAGGATGACTTGATCAACATCCTTATGGAAATTAATCTACAAGCAGGTAAGAAAGGGAAGAGGGAATAGGTTTTTATTATAAAAAGGTTTAAAACGATTTTCTAGAGAAATGGGAATTATGAAGAATAAAGAATTTAAATTAATAAATATTACTGTAAATGGAAAAAAAGAACTAGAAACCTGCTCTTAAGAAACCTGAATAGAAAAGTTAAAACAAGTCACTTTAAAAAAGCAACCTTACTATCAAAAAGTAAGACCAACGCTAGTTTCATTCAAGTTCTAAAAAGAATGAAAAGTAGAGTAAAGTGATTAATTAGAAGTTTGAGGTTAAGAGTAAAGGTAAGTTTTATTATTTATAGAGAACTTGGAGAAAAATGATAAAAAGAGTGAGGAGAGTAAAGCTTAGATGCCAATTACTATTAAGCCATAGGAAGAATAAAAGATTGACTTGATTAAGCCTAAGATCTAGTAAAAGGAAATAGAGAAGCCTTAGAGTAATTAAATGGAAAGCAATGAGGAGATTGATAAAATAACTTGCGAGCAATGTGGATAGCTATTTATGCTTTCTGAAATAGAAGATCATTTAACAGCTCATGAGTTTCAGGAAAGACCTCCTACTAACAGAGGTTAACGAGAATTTTTAAATGCTTTCTTGGAATAAATGCACAACATATCAAGAATAAGAAGTTAATTAAATTAAGGAACTTCTAATCCAAATGAGATTTAAGATCTCTAAGACTTTTAAGAACTACCTAACCTTTTAATACCTCCAGGTGCAACAGAGTCTTTTCCAGAAGGAATAAGAATTGTATTTGCTCGTTCTCAATTCTAGCAAAACAGATCTGAAAGTGAATATGAAGTAAGTTTTGATGTAGAGACTTTTACAGCTTGACAATGATTAGTTTGATCGAGGTAAAGGACTTAATGAAAAGTAGATAAGCAAAATAAAAAGACAAAAAATAAATAAAGAATAAGCCTAAGATTTAGGAAATTGCTGCGTTTGCTTAAACGAGTTTAAAGAAGACGATTTATGTAGAAAATTAACGTGCTAGCACATTTTTCATATGCATTGTATTGATGAATGGGTATCACGAAAAAAATATTGTCCTATTTGCAAAAGCAGTATTGAAATCTGAGAAAAGCAACTAAAATTATTAAATGCTAGCATTTTTAATTATCCCATATTCCATTTAAACATATATATTGTATCCTCAATAATTTTCACTAGGAACCATTTAATTAAACAGACAATCCTAATTAAAGATTATATACATGCTATAGATAATAAAGCTTACTATTATCCTATCTAGCAATCAGTTTATAATATTTGTACTATTAATGAAGTTAAAATAATCTCTAATATACTATAAAGTAAACTTTTGTTTGCTTTGAGTATAATTAGAATAAACTGAAACTATTACAATATTGCTTGTTTTTGAGCCTTTAAATAAAAGCCTCATTTATCTTATTTTTAAGATTACTTTTAATTTTTTATTTATTCAATTTACTTGATTTTTGAATTCTCCATTTCTTTATAATTAAAGAAAATCTTTATTTAAGTCAACATCTTAGATGTCTTTGCAATAATATGCTATTTATAGAATTTGATTCATCCTTTTTTAACTATATGCTAAATTAAAATTTTCTTTATTAATTTCAATTAATTGAATCGTATTTTTCCTTAGCTTATATATATGTAATTTTATGCTATACGATATATTAATTAATTAGGCTCCATTACATCATATTTTCTCCCTCCATATTGTTAAACTTCCTATGCTAGCATTAGTTTTTTTCTAGATTGCTTAACTCTTCTCAAATATAGCTTCTTGTGAGATCTTAGATTCTTATCTTCTATAATGAGCTAGCTAGTCTCAGTTTCTTTTGTATCTTATGCTTTATCAAATTATCTGATATGAAGTTTAAGTCCTTCAACCTATAAATGTTTGAACTTATATTTAAGAAGTAACTATAAGACTAAACCTATAATAATCACTACTCTTCTCAAATCGATCACTTTAATAGCACAAGAGTCTACTAACTAATCAACAGGAACAAAACTTAAACATCTCCACTATTAAACATCTCAATCTAGGCTAAAAGCTACTAAAAGCCTAGTAAGAGTAAGAAAGCACGAAAGGGATTAAAGTTAGTAAGTTGATAATGAGAATTAAAATAAAAAATAGGATTAAAAATAGTTAATAAGAGAGATATGGAAATAAACTCTAATAGTTAAGCTAAGAAATCTGAGTAAATCAAAGATCATATCAACAATTAAATTCATTTCATTAAACAGAGGGTATAGTTCATTAAATCTAAGATTGAACTAAACTAACACTTTTTCAATGTTATGACTGATTAAAAGAAGGATTTTCTACCCAATATTGCCTAGTCACTGACTAAAAATAACAGGAAGAATGAATTAGAAGAATGGACTTCGCCTTTACTTACGTAGGTTTAGATGAAAATGATCAAAACTTTTGAATAAATTAAGCAAAATAAAAAAATGATAAAGCACTTTTATAAGGATTTTAAGAAGATTTAGCCAATGGATTAGAAAGTGGAAGGGGATGTGGAGAAAAGTAAAAATGTAGATTAAAACTAGAATTCTAAATAGAAGAATGAATAAGCACTTAAATACTAAAGTCTTAGGAGTAGAAAGTATTAAAGAAACCAGAATTCGTTTAATGCCAAAAAAGGATATGGAAAAAGCGCGATTTAGAGTCCAAAAAGTATAAGCCCAATTAGAGAAAAAGTAACTTAAAAAGAAACTAAAAAGGAAAAGAAAAAAAAAGAAGAAATCAACCTCAGAACTAACTTTAGAAAAATTTCAAAGACAGCAAACAATAGCAGAATTTCGAGTCCTTTAAAAAATTCTTTAGACTAGTAAACTACATTTTCAGCCAGCATCTGTAAAAGATAGGATGCTTCATAATAACTCAATTATAAAACTAAAAGCAAAGACGATAAAAGAGCTCTAAGTAGTCGAAAGGTAAATAAAGTCATTAATGGCATACAAAATTCTAATGACTTCCTTGTGATGAATTACTTACAATAGCAAAAGCAAATAGTTTAGCGACTAAAAGCAGAAAATACAAATTAATTCACATTTCTCGAATGAGGGAAATGAAGTAAAATTAAGCTAAGCTAAAGATATTTTCCCTATTAATAATATTGCTTTTTCACTTTATTTTAGCAGTTAATTATTTTATAAAGCTAACTATAGAAATGCTAATATATAGTTAAACCATAGATATATTAAAGATTGCATAACTCAAAATAGCCTAATTTCTCCTTTTAAACTTTATAATAAATAAGGAGTGATAAAGGCTTAGAGTTTAGAAGTACTTTTAGTATAGACACGTTGGCTATCTCATTTAAGTGAAAGATATGTTATCTATTATAAACTTATCATAAGTAACTGTCAGAAAATATTGGCCTTTATGAAGATTATTAACTATTATAGCTTTATAGTAGGGGATTTAAAGTCTGACTTAAGAAGTATTAAATACTTCACTTAGTTAAATAAAATAGACACTCGAAATAAAATAAAGAGAGCTGATTAATTTTGATCATTCAATGCTTTCCCTTTTTGCTATTTTTATGAAAGAAAGTGAAAGAGAAGCTTAGTAAAAACATTCCAAAAATATAGCTACTTAATAAGATAATTTTCAAGCATAAAAAGTTGCTTTAATATAAATAGAGAAGAAGGTAAAGAAAATATCAGAAAGAGATGGATCGAACTTAAGACAGTAAATAAGCATAGTATAAAGTACCTTTTAATGGTAGCTTCTTGATAATAAGAAAAGCTATTTAATCCACTTATATACAATGATCACTTATTATTATACTCCTTTAGTTAGTTTAAAGCTCAATTTAAATCTAGTTTATAACTGGGAGTGAAAGACTATTAATAAAGTGTGCAAGATACTTTAAAATTAAAATAAGGAGACTAAATAAATTGCTTAAAGAAAGAAATTGGAAATCCATAAAAGCATAAGGAGATCTTTCTAAGCAAATGATAGAAGTAAAAGTTATCAATATTAATAGTTAGTTAACTTAATCAGCAATGCTTTAAGAGTTGAGGTTCAGTTAAAGTAAATAGAGTATATATAAAGGTAAATAATAAAAGTAAGGACAATAAGCATAAGAAAGGCTATTAAAGCATAAATAAGAATAGATTAGAGAATCTTTTCTGTTATTTAGTTAGAGGTTTTAATAGGCTTATTTTATTTGTATTATTAATATAAATCTCAAAATCGATTGAGGGCAAATGTCGGAGGAAACCTGATAAAATGACCTGCTTATTGGCTTAGTTACAGGAGTGTGAGCAACTGCTTTTCTTTTGTTTCAAAATAATAAAAGGGAGCCAGTTGTAGACTATGGAAAGGTGGAGGAGATTAGATAATAAGAAATTAAAGCTTTGAAAGTAATTTTCGATGAAGATTGCATTATTTTAGAAAAAGACTGAAGCATTAAAATCTTTCTAAGGCCAGAAAAATTCAAGCCTGAAGAAAATCACTGCTCAGTATATTTGCTAGTTAAGTATAAAAGAGATTACCCCTATATCTAGCCTTACTTGTAAGTAATAGACTCTGTTAATCTCTCAGAAGAAGTAATTAAAAAATTAAATGAAGAGATTAACAGCAAAGCTAAAGAAAAGGCGTAGTAAGGAAAGGAAAGTATTTTAGAGATAGCTTAGTGATTAGAAGGGGAATTGAAATAGTATAATATTAAGCCTGACTATTCAATGTATCAAGAGTGATAAAATACCTAGAAATAAAAGCAAAAGGAAAACTCTAATGATACTAACTCTTAATCCAAGGATACTGTTTTTTATATCAGAAGAGAGGTGGCGAAGTAAAAAAAGCCTTATAATCAAACTAACACATTAGCACGACAGGAATTCTAAATAGATGATTATGAACCTAAATTCGGAAGCCATTCCACTAGTAGATATCAGAGTGATTTTTCAGAAGAGAATCCTATAGGACATGGAGGTTTTGGGCAGGTTTATAAAGTACGTAATTTATTGGATGGCTTATATTACGCTATTAAAAAGGTTAGACTTAGACAAAATTCATAAAATAACATCATTCTTAACGAAGTCACGCTACTATCAAGACTTTAACATTAGTATATCGTTAGATACTACAATGCATGAACTGAAGAAATTATAGAATAGTTAAGCGAGGAGTCTTAGTCAAGTGAGTCTGATATACAAGTAAGTGAAGAAGATCTTTTTAGCTAAGATTAGGAAGAAGACTGAATTGCTTTCTAAAGAAGTATGATCTCAGAAATACCTTCACAATAGCCAAGAAAGGAAAGAAATATCTAATACGATCTTTATATTTAAATGGAATACTGCTAAGGAAGAACGCTTAAAGAGTTGATTGAAAATTAAACGCTAGATTACGAAAAAAGATGAAGCTTATTTAGACAAATTTTAGAAGGTTTAGCTTACCTACATAGTAAACTTATGATTCACAGAGATCTCAAACCTTCAAATATATTTTTAGATGAAAACTAAAATGTCAAACTTGGAGATTTTGGATTAGCAACTACAGTCTAAATACTATTCAAAGAAAAAGTGTTAAACAATGGTTAGGAGAATATAAAACAAGTGGGAACTCCCTATTACAGGTCTCCAGAACAGGAGTAAGGAGGAAAATACGATGTAAAGAGTGATATGTTTTCGTTAGGAATAATCTTTTATGAGATGTGAACTAGTTTTGATACTTTTATGCAGAGAGATAAAGAACTTACGAAACTTAGAGAAGGAGTCTTATCTCCACAGTTCTTAAAGAAAACACCTTCACAAGTTCAATAAGTAATCAGATAGCTTGTTTCTTAAGAACCTTCTTAGCGACCATCAGCATAAGATCTACTTAAAAGTAATTTGTTGCCACCTAAGTTAGAAAACGGATAGCTTGAAACACTTATAAGCAAAGTAACAGAGCACAGATCATCGGAGAAAATTAAGATTCTCGAAGCTTTTTTCTCAATAAAAAACCCACCTTATACTGACTTTACGTATACAAACCAATTTTTTAAAGGAAGAGTATTTTTTGGAAAAATTAGGAAAGTTATATTAGGTAAGCTCCGGCCAATCTTTGAGCAACATACTGCGTTTGAAATAGACACTCCTATATTTTTTCCATATTATGATCATTTCTTTTAAAATAGTAACGCTTAGATAGTACTTGAGTAATCTGGAATTCCGATACAATTGCCTACAGATTTAACTTATCCCTGGATTCGAATGATAGCAAGAAAACAGCTTCCAACTAACGTGCTACGCAGATATAATATTAGTAAAATTTACAAGAACTAGTGCCCTGGAGCTTATCCTACTGAGTTATGGGAAGTAGCATTTGACATAGTAAATACTTAAGACCATCAAGAGTTTAAGTATTATTTTGAAGCTGAAACTTTTAAAGTAGCCTAAGAGAGCGTGCTACAATCTCTAAATGTGATGAAAACAGAGAAATCAGTCTCTAAAATTTACTACAAAGTAAGCGACTCAAGATTGTGAAAATATATATTCGAAGAGTTCGGTATTTATAATCACTAATTAGCTTTGGAAATGCTATAGCTTTTCCATAAGAGAAAGTAATAGTTGCTAAAAAATGACTTGATCTAAAAGCTGGGGATGACCTAAAGCAATGTGGAGAGATTAATTTATTTTTTGCGAATAGAAGGAAAATTTACTGATATCTAGACTAACCTTAAGAAACTACAGATTAAGAAGTATAGTGAGATAGCTAAAACCATTCTTAAGGATTTAGAGTAGTTTACAAAAACATTCCTCACTATTGAAGGAAATGTGGATTCTATTTCATTTGACTGTTCCCTCATTCCTGAATGCTTTTAATATTACTCTGGCCTTGTATTCTAAATTAGTGTATAGGATTAAGAAGAAGAAATCGTGATAGTTACAGGTGGCAGATATGATAAAATTTTATCTAAGTTATAATACCCTTCTGAATGACAGGAGGAGTAGCAAAGTAAATTTGGCCTTGGCTTTAGATTTCGACTTGATGTTTTCTTAAGGTGATAACTGTCTCCTAAATAGTTTCAACTCTGCGATGCAATGCTAATCTCTTTTACATAAAAAGGAGATAGTTCACAAATAGATAATCAAATTAAGCTTGCTGCTCAGCTTTGAGCAAGGAATGTGAAAACATAGTTTTCCTATCTGGAAAATAAGCAAGGAGAGCAATGAAATTACTTCTGTAAAAAGCATGATATCAGATTCCTGGTCATTTTTAAACCTAATTTTAAAGACACTTAGAAGGTAAAAATAAAAGACTATGCTATGAAAAGTGAAATAGAATATGCAATAGAAAACGTTCCTAACTTCATATTAGAACAGATTAAAATGCCATACTAACATAAAAAGAGTATACCTGCTATTTTTAAAGAGTCTCTTTGAAATCACTTAACATCTTATTATACATAAGCACTATTAATTTTTATCTTTTATATTAATGCTTTCAATTTAGTATAAGTCAATTACCTTATTCTATTCAATCAAAGTATATATTACATTTATTATACTCTAAGAACTTTCATACTGCCCAACCGAAGAATAATCTAAGTCATTTTAACTTTAAACTTCATTCCTGTTTTTTTAAGATAATACTACTTATTTTACAGCCTAATTTATAGTACCATAGTATATCTATTTCAGAGGTAGATTATGTAGCTTACATACTTAAGCAAAAAGATCTTTTAGTATATTTTCCCAAGACTTCATTGCTTTACTATCATAATTTAAAATTAAAACTTGATTCTATTATTATAGTCAAATGAAAGCAACTAGTTATAATATTGAAAGCTACAAACAAAAAATATGCTTTAAAATCTCTGATGCTGTTTTTACACTCTACTATTTAAATTTTTACTTTTCCAAACTATTTTTAATAATACAAAGCAACTAAATTCGCTTATCTACATTCAGTAAGATTTCAATTATCATTATTGTTTATCTTGCTAATTCTAGATTCTTTTAGCTTAAAGGTTTTAATCAGTGCAGTTAAACTTTTCATTTAACTTTATAATATCAAATATGCAACAGAGATTGCTTTTAAGGCCAAATATACTTTAATAATAAAACTAGGTCATTTTTACCTTCTTAACTTAGCATTATATAGCTACTCTTTAACTCCTTTATCTTTAAGCTAATATAAATATTTTTAAATACGTTAGTCTTTTAGAAAATAGCAGTACAAATAGAAGCTATTATTAAAATTAACTGAATGAAATATAAATATCGTAAGTATGTCTAAACAAATGTATCAATTAAAGCATATTCATTTATCGCTACCTTCAATATTTCCTTTAACACTTTCCTTATTATCACTTTAGTAAGCTTTTTAGTAGGTTAATGAACTATCTTAGCTGATCAAGCGCCTACTTTTTAATTTCTTTTTTTATATAAGCTTCTAATTAATAGCTTCTTACCTCTCTCTACTTGAATTTTATCTTATTTCTAGGTTTAAAATGCTGCTTACTTTACTGGGATTTTCTTATGATGTTTTGCTTTCTTCGTTTTTCAAGTTGTTTTGATAGGAATTGAAGTATTTTACTGAGTTATTTGATCTGCATGAATTAGAACTACTGTTTTCATTTTGATCGTATTTAAGGTTTGATAGCTGTCTGATTTTGCTAAATTTATTTATTTTTGGAGCCTTTCCTATAGGAGGTTTTTTGAATTTTTAGTCAGAAAGCTATGTAGTTTAAGCCTCGTCAAAATGTGGTAGACTTAGGTATCTTAAATGTTCATGCTAAGTGTTTTCTAAGCTCTTTAAACTATTTATTCTTTAATCCTATTAATTTAAGCAAGTAATCATAGTTTTTTCTTAACTTGAATTTTTTCTATTTTCTACATTTAGTTTAGATAAAGAATTTGAAGCTTATGTAGGTGTAAAAAGCTTATTATGTTCTAAAGGTGATAAATCTCTTGGTGAGTTCTAAACTGAAATCAAAGGTCTCTGCTTTAAAAATGAAATTTTGTTCTTTTTTTATCTTAAGTCACTATTAAAGAATTCTTCGTTCATTTTGTTCTAAAGCTTTTCTTTTACTTCTGCTTACTTTCGTTTAATAAATTCCTGTATTTAGTTGGTGTACTTTTGAGTGTAATCCTCTTTGTTTTCCTCGATATCTTGAATTTGCTATCTTTATTTGCCTTTCTTTTCCTTTAGCTTTGCTTAATTTTCTAAAGCTAGTTAAGTAGCAAACATTTTTCTAAATTCTACGCAGTAATCTGGATCTTCTTCATCAAGTTATAGCATCGTACTTAAAACTTTATTTGGTGCAAATTATTATGAAGCTTGAGGTGAAAAAAATTATCCTGGCTATAATCTTTTGCTTCCTCTTGCTGACCCTGATTCCCTTGATTTCGGTGATATATCGAATTCTGTCTTCTGCGCTTCAATAGCTTTTTAAAATGCAGATCTATTATCTTAAGTTTGTCTTTACTAGCTCAATTACTTTAATTCTTTTTCATGCTTTGAGATATTACTATTAACAGCCTTTTTCCATTCTTCATGCTAAGCGTCTATACTTATATAGTCAATAATTGATTGTAGCTTAAATGGTATAAACTTTTAATTCCTTTCTCTAATAGGCTGCATTATCTACTAAAAGACCTACTGAGCCTTTGGAGTTTTAATAAGTCTAACAAATTCTTCGAAGTCTATTTAATCCCTTTTCTTACTCTTTATACTTTAGAACAAATTCAGTAGATCCTTTTAGTTCACTTGAATCCCATAGTTCTAAAACATAACCGCTAGTTCTTTAGTAGTCATAATTTAGTCGTTATTTTAGTCATAGCCTTTGAAGACTCGTTAAAGGTCTTTCAAAAATTCAAGTTCATAGAAGGTGTTTTAATACTTTTCGCTAGCAGTTCTTTTATGCCTAGATTTAATTCATTTGATAGTATTGAAAGAATTGAGTTTATTAGCATCTTGTTCCATTGTACTTAATTAAATGATTTATTCCTCCTTCTTAATTTTAATTACGCTTATAACTTATTATCCCCTATCTCTACACGCTACTCCCTTTTACTCCTTTTAAGTCTATAAATATTTATTTTTATGCTTTACTTCATTACTAATATATTGAAAGTTGAGAGGGAGCTTTTGCTTATCCTCTTCTGGGATTATTAATAAGATACTGAGGATTAAGAAGAAGGAGTGATATTAGTGAAGAGATATGGATATAGTAGGAAGGTGTTTAGTATGGAGGGATATAAGTAACCATTATACGAAGGTATTTGTTAGGCTATTTTTAATTTAATTAAAATGGTGATCTGTACTAGCTGTCAAATCCAGATATCTGACACTCCTGAGTGCAAAGATCACTATAAATCTGATTTCCACAAGCATAACATCAAAAGAAAAACCGTCAACTTGAATCCTTTGACTTATGATTAGTTCAAAACGAGAGTTGAGTAACTTTCTTAGTCAAAGCAAACAAACCTTGAATAAATTCAATAAAAGAAAGATTATTTATGCGAGTTATGCAAAAAGCACTTTTCTAACGAAAACCAGCTTTAGAATCATTATTAAAGTAAAAAACATAAGGAAATTGTCAAAACAGGTAAAAGCAAGTCTACCTTAGGTTCTGAAGTTGAGAAAAAAAAGGAAAATGTTGAAGAAGAAAAGAGTGTTATAGCATCATGCGCTGAAGGATAAGAACCTAACTTCAAAGGCGATGTCGAAGATGGTTCTCGACTTTAGGTTAAATTCTAGATAGTAGATAACAGTCAGAAATGCTTTTTCTGTCCTGTTGAAAACGAACTTGAATCGTTGGAAGAAAACCTAAGGCATATGTCCATTGAACATTCTTTCTTTATTCCAGATGTAGAAGAAGTAACAGACCTTTCTTGTATTATCAACTATCTTTATGAAAAGGTTATGAAGCATGCAGTTTGTTTGCTCTGTGAAAATGAATTTGGCACAGGAGATAGCACAAAGCAGCATATGAGAGATAAATAGCATTGCTTTATGGGCCCTTGTGAAGACTATGAATAATTTTATGAAGGTGCAGAAGAAGAGTGGTAAGATGATAGTGAAGAGGAAGCTCAAGAAGTAAATTAAGAAAAAACTTAGAAAAAGGAAGAATAGCAGCAAATAGTAGAGTATAAAGCTCAAAATGTAGCTATAAGTCTTTATGGATTTAGAAATTAAATCAAAATATCAGAAAATGGAGAACTTGAACTTCCTAATAAAATTCTTGGTCATAGAGATTTCAAAGGTATCTATAAGCAGCATTATAAGCCAATAGAGCAGCAAGTATAAATAGCCATCAAAAATAATATGGTCGTGCTATATTAAAGACTAGGCTTTGAATTCCAAAATAAAGACTTTAGAAGTTCAAATTTGGAAGTAAAGAATCAAAAGAAATATCAGCTAGCTATTGGAAAAAATGGCAACAAGAATTTACAGCATCACTTTAGATATTAGAATCCACTTTGAGTGTTAATAATACATTTAAATTTAAGTTTCTGCATATTCTTAAAGCTTTAATTCAAATCTAATCAACATCTCTTTACTTTCAAAAAAATATATATAGTAAGAAATTTTTATCATAAGCATAATAAGCCAGCTCAATGCTAAACATTTTCCATTTTTCTTTCTAGAAATCTGAAAAAAGTCACTTAGTTAAATAGAAGAAAAATTAGAATTAAAATTAAAATCTTTAGTTTAAGGTTAAATCATAGGAATGAAACTACTTTTTCTGAATACCACCTTAGCACCATTATTTCCTTAGATGGTTTCTTTTTATCATAAATATCTAACTCATAGCTTAATTACTCTTGCTATTTCTGAAACTCTATCACTTCTTCTATTTGAAGAGATGTTCTTTTCACTTTTGAATTATAGAATTCGTTATTTGCTTCTGTGAAATAAGACCTTGAAGTATAAGGAACAACTGAAAGCTACTATGAACTATGTCTATATCATGTTTGGAGTGATCTAATTAAGTCGCATGAGCATTTCAAATACTCCTAGATTGAGTCTCAAACTTTCCTAGTAATCAGCATATTTAAAATGCACTTCTTTGTCTCTTCTAAGTAGTTAAAACTCTAGTTTTGACTTTAAAATTTAGATTCAGAGTTATAGATTGATCCATATGCATATGTATCTTTTAAAAGATATTCCTTTAAGGATAAAGAAAAGTTATAGAAATCAGGAACTAATAAAGTTCCTATATCCAAGTGAAGAACTGCATCTGTAGACTCAAAAGCGATTTCATACAGAAAGTATAAGCATTAATGAAACCATTCTTCTACATCACTCATATACCCACAGTCAGTTACAAACACCTAACTGTTTTATTATTCAAATAATGATAATAAACTTCTATCAACTCCTATCAAAATAGTCGCGTTTTAGCTATACTATAATACACTTTCTAAAGTGAGTTAAGTCAAATTATAGTCATAAGCCACTATTACAATTATAAGCTAATTATCTTAAACTATCTTGTATTTGCTGGGCTAAACCTCGGAGACTTCTACTTATTATGATTGAGATATATTAAGCTCTAGCTATTATTCATTGCTTTGCTCTTAAATATCACCTTCCATAACATCTTCTTATTTCTTATCTTAGTTCTACCCTTTTTACCTATAGAAAGACTCAAAGCACTAGTCACATTCTGCCAAGAAATCGTTACTATGAAAAAGTACATTAGAAGTATCATAAAAAGCTAGATAATGATCTCTAGGGCCTATCTCAAAAGCTTGGGTTAACTTTGTAGTTTATCCTCTGTTTCTATAAATTCCACATAAATTATCCTTCACATCAACTTATAGTTCTTTATTAAAATTAGTCCCAAATTTCTGATAACTAGACATTATGTCAATTTGATGTATCATTGAGTTTATTAAGTGCTTGTTTTAAATGTTCTCGTATAGAATGCAAAAATTATCGATGGCTGCATTTTGCATGAAATGCCCTACTCTTTCGTTTCCCTATTTTTCAAAAGGTGCTTTATATATAAGTCATGCACCTATGCGTAACGCTCTTCCTATTTGAATTTGTCTTTTAAATTCTTCTCTTGAGTATAAATGGAGTTCTTAAGTGAGAGGGTATTCAATTCCATTTATGTACAAATCAATATAGTTTTGGTTGAAATTCAAATGAAATCAAAATCAATTTTCTATCTTAGGAAACCAATTAGAAGCATATCTAATCTTGCCATTTTTACCTCCTAATTCAATACACAAACTACCATTTAAATATATTGAGTATCCATAATATTCTGATACTATCCCATTGCCATATTTCCTATTACTAGCGATTGTTTGTATTGAAAGTGGAGATTTTGATCATTTAACCCAAATAGAAATTGAAAGAACTTCATTATCTATGCTTTTTTAAGCTCCTATAGCCTACAAGAAGTTGTTTTCCTTAAGCTTCACTATTTTTTTATCAGGAACTCCATCACATGTTTGCTTTCCATTAAACACTTTCAAATCGCTTATTTTTTAGTTAATTTTAACTGGAGATTACTAAGAAATATTAAAGGGAGTTTCAATATAGTCTTGAACTTAGATTTCTAGCGAATGCTGCATTATTTCAGTAGTTTTCCACTTAAATTTGTTAGTTAAGTTGTACATAACTCTTGGTAGTTCTTCAAGGAGGAGAAAATCTTTGTACTGTCCCGTTATGTTTCTATAAGCAAAACTTTAGTTATGGAGTTATATGCTCTGGTATTTTTTGGCTCATCTCTAGCTACCTATCCCAGATTGCTTCATTCTAGGAACGAGAGGAGTTATAAATAGCTTTTTAAGATTGTATTAGAAATAGGTAATCAATGACTCAATTCAGTCGCATGAAGTACTTCCATCTTAAAAATCTTATCATAAATAGGAGGGAAAGATAAATCCTCACACCTTATTTCCAGAATCAATCTTCCAAGTCAAAAAGTCTGATTCATTTTAAAATTCATATGCTTCACCAAATAACTTAGTCAGAAAGACTTATTGGCTAAACTTTGGATTTTCATAAAAGTTTTCTCAAACATACATCATGTAATCATATCAGTCTTGAGCTAAGATAGTAGTATCATCCATTGTTATTACATTAGCTAGCTTTAAATAGTGATTAGTAAAGTTGAACATAAAATAGTAAGACGATGAAGAGATAAATTTCTTTTTCTCTACTAAGTCTTAAGGAAGAAGTGAATCAGCAGGAGGAGGAAAATCATGCAATTAAATGTGAACTATTTTTAACTGAAGCTTATATTTTTCTATTACTTCTGTTACACTCAAATCATTTTATCCTTAAAATATGAAATAGATCGTTTAGTTAAAGTTGTTGCTTTATAAAACTGATTGGAAAAATTTCTCTAAGTTAGTGCCATTTTTATATGTAATAAGTTGGACTGCTATGAATTTTTTAACTCCTTCTTACTTCAAAAGATCTAATTTCTATAAGAACTATATTTTACCTTATAAATAGATTTCATCGTATAGTTCATATCAATCGTAGTATGGACAATTGCTTTCTCACTAATTTTTGAAGTAAGCAGATTCTTCTGGATCACGGAATATTAAGAATGAGTTTTTTTGAAGTTTATAGGCTAATTTTATTATTTTAGACTTATCCTCTTCAAAATATCTTCCCATCATACTCATTGGAATTTTTGTTCCTTCTGAAACAAAGTTGGTTGAGAAAATTTGCCTTAATGTAACTTTTTACCCTTAGCCTAGGCTTAATATATACTATGCACTAAGGATTGTATCAGTAAGAAGAAAATTCGCTATTCATCCTTCAAGAAATAAATTTGGTAGTTCTTTGAAATTTTCTTCTTTTGAACCTTTTTCATAAAGCAAAGATCCTATTCTAAAAGGCCTTGCCATCTAAATTAATCTGAAATATCCAGGTTCTTATAAATAGGCAATGAGTTTTCCATTTGCATACAGATTCATTTACTACTGAGTCCTAGCACCCATTGCTGTTAACGTAATGGCAATATAATTCCACTTCCTTTTCAAAATTCCACCTGTAGTACTTTCAACTTCAATACAACTAACGTTATTGCCAATTTGCACTCCTATTTACTCATTGTACAAGTACATATTATATCCTCAAAAATCACTTTTATACCCACATCCAAACATTTTATTCCCAAATATCCCTTACAGATCTACTATATTTTTAGGTCTAACCCACATTGTAACTGAAAGCTCTACGAAATCTAGAGACCGATGATCTCCCGCTACAAGGAGTTACTTAGAAGAATTCACTTCAATAGGATTAAAAGGAAGCTTATCAGCAAGTTCTTAAAATACTTAGTCCTGCTACAAAGTCTGTTCAACTTCAACACTCTGGTTTTCTTACTTTTGATACAGCTAGAATAGTTGGTAGGAAAGAATAAGCAAAGATAAGTTAAAAAAAAACCGCTGCATTTATAATAAAAATACCATTTCTTATTCCAAAATCATGTCTAAATGCCTATTTGATACATAACTGGCCTATAGTTATTTACCTCTTTATTAAATATACTTAGCTACTAAGAAACCCCTTTTATTTATAAAAAATGCTGATTGATATTATTTATTACTAAGATAATTGCAAAATATAGGTATTAGCAAGTACTAACTATTAGTTAATAAATTACCATTCCATATTCTATTTTTAGGATTTAGCATAATGAAGCAAAAAGCAAACTTTATTTAGGCATTCTTTTAAGAACTATTCCAGTTTGTTACCTCAATGACTTTCTAAATTTTAGCTTAAGACTTATGATGAGGCTTTATTATATAGATCTTATGGGATATAGCCTTCTTATTATTCTTAATAGCTATAAATTTAAAATACTGGATAAAAGCATACTGTTCTTATAGAAGTTAGCTATTCAGTTTAATTATTTAATATTCAGGTGAAAGCTTCAAAAGTACTAACTACCATCTTTAGTTACATCTCCTAAAATTAGTTCATTTTCGTAGTTTTTATCTAATTGTCTTTGCCACTTTTTAAGGAGAATACTGATTAGTTAGTTTTATTACAATATTTAAGCTGAGAGCATCATCAGTTAACTAAAGCGAAATAAAGCTAATGGTGTCTCTTTCACTTTATATAGTTATTATATATACTAAAGTATAAGAACTTCCTGTATGCATATCTTTTCATATACGTACTAAGAAATGAAAATAGTTAGAAAGAGTATTTTACTGAATATCTTTATTTTATTTAAATGAGTCACTTTCAATAACCTATTAATGCTTTAAATCGCAAACTACTATTCCATGATCCCTCTTTAAATCGACCCTTCAATATTGTATTTAAACTATAACTAGTGAGCCTATATATTGCATATAGAATAGGTTTGTTAATTTTCTCACTAACAAGCATGTAAAGTTTTTTAAGTCTCTTAAAGCTTTTGATTATATATGAAGTTAAAAGAGCAAGTCTCTTAGAGAGAGTATTCAATTTTATAAGTTAGCATCCATATAAATAGTGCTCTGGTAAGCATTTAATGAAGTTAATCTTCCTTAATGTTATTAATTAAGTTGATATAACTTAAGTTAGAGGAATTTAAAACTAGCTTTAGTATATCAAATAATTAGATAGCCAAGAAGCTACTTTTAGCTTTAGACTTATTAGCATATTTGGTTTCCTTTTTATTTTACCTTTATTCTAACTAAATAGGGAAGCTATCTCTACTTGCCTTTTTTACTTTTCCATGTATGGATCATTATCTCTTGAACTCTTTTAATTCAAAATTCTAGACTTTCAATTAGGAGTATAGCATTACTAAGATGCTAGTAGGTATGAATATTTATTCCATATAATAAAAAGGAAATAGATTTAGGAAGAGAAATAATATAAACTTAAGGTAAAGCGAAAAGCTTAGAATTACATTAGTACGAGAAAGCATATCTTAGACTAAAGTTGAGTAGCCTTAAGAATTTAACTTATTTATACCATTCTAAATTATGCGAAGAAGTAGTTGGTTAAACTTATTAAGGAAATGCTAGTTTTAAGGATTAAACTAGACTAATTATAAGAAACTGTGTTCTTTATCCAGTTTTTGTTTAATAATTATTAAAGGTTTATTAAGCAGTTTGAATGAAAAGCATAATCAACGGTAAGACTTCTATCTACGCTTTCTTGCTCTTCTACCACCAAACTTCTTAGGTTCAGCTCTTCTGGGATCAGATACTAAAAGAAGTCTATCATAAGTCAAAAGAGTATCCTTGATTTCTCTCTTTGCTGCTTCGTCTACGAATTTAGCGTACCAAGCAACAATTCCTTTAGCAATAGCTTATCTTATTGCGTATATTTGAGCTATTCTACCTCCTCCATTAACTCTGACTCTGATATCTATTCCCTCAAACTTTTATTGGCCCAGAAGTAAAATTGGTTCAAAAACTTTAGCTCTCAATACAGCTGGCTCAATTAGATGTAATGGTTACCCATTAACACGAATAAGTCCCTTGCCTCTTGTTATTTCAGCTACCGCCGTTGCGTGCTTTTTTCTCCCGTACGTCTGAATCTATTCTAAAATTGGCTTTGATGCCATTTTATAAAAAATGCTCCAAAATTATTTAATTAGTCCACAAAAAGCAATGGAGGATTCATTTAACTTAAATTTCATAGCCACTATTAACTTCCCTTTCACTTACTTAATAATTCATTTCCTTCTACCTTCTCTATAGCCAATACATATGCAAGACCTAGATTAATCTCTATGAGAGTATAATACATAAGTAGGTATTAAAATTAGCTAAATATATAATTAAAGGTATATTCAAAGCAGTTCTAATAAAAGGAAACTTAATCCTTTTTAGTTAGTGCTTATATAAATAACTTATAGGTATCAGTTCTAATTAACCATAATATGAACAGCTGGTTTAGCTTTCAAAGCTATAATGTCTAGTTAGTTAGTCATTCCTTCTGAACTCCCTCTATAGAGTAGCGATAAGAATTTATAAGAGATTAATTAAAAGATAGAGAGAAGGAAAATATTTCTATAATAAATAAGCTTTAAAGCTTTAGACTAAAGATATTGATAAAAGGAATATAAAGGGATAAATAAAATGGAAGAATGAGAAAAAATCTTAAAGGAATTTCTAATAAATTCAATAGAAGGGATACTATCTAATCGTATTAACTAGACTGAACAAGTATCAACTAAAAAAATAAGTCCCTCTAAAGTGAATGGGTAGAGTTCAGTTCTGAACTCTAATAAGGAAGACAACTTTGAAATATGCTAAAATGTTTAATTAATTCAGAACCATAATATTCAAAATCCTCTATAGATTTCAGTAGAAATCTTGTATAACTAGAAACTAATTGAAAAGTGGGAGTTCAGATTTCAGCCTTCCTTGTAGATAAGTAGATCTTTTAATAAAGCTAATTCTATTGTTTCATTGAGGATGCTTAATCAGCTCTTAAGACTTTTACCTGCTTGCTAAATCTGTTCTCAATAAGCGTAAAGCATTTCGTATAAGATAGTTTAGGGGTAATGGAATTAAACTAGATGACCTATTTAAATCTAAAATAATGAAATCTAGAAATTGCCTGCTGAGAAAAAGCCATAAGCCAGCTAGAGAGATTGGGAAAAGTGATAGTTCTAAGTTCCTTAAGGAATTGTTAGTTTTAGTGTATCCTACATTAATGATTCTAGTATCTTCCAAGAATCTGAACGATTAGAAACTGACTCTTCCGAAGAAAACCTGAATTATGATCCTCCTTTTTCTAATATGTAAGCTTATTTATGCAGGTTATAGAAGCATTGATCTTTTGAAATGGAATCATCCTTAATAGAAGAATTTGGAGATGAATAGGCTTAAAATGATGAATAGTATAAAAGATGTGAAAATTAAGAATGCAAGGAATGCTCCATCAATAAGCAGAAGAATAGTCTCTCCATCAAAAACACAGATTCGTATTTTGAGTTGATAACTCCTTCCTTTTATAACAGTATCATACACGCTAAAACATTCACTCCCCTCAAAAAAGAAGAACATTATTTTCCAGAAGACTAAGTAATCCTTTAATTCAGGACTCAGCAGTATTCTGCTTATAGGAGAAATTAGAAGAATCAGAAGACAATAATGACAAGGAACTCATGCGGTTAAAGAGCAAATGCAACATAATGAGTTAGCTATTCTGTGGAAGTTTCTAGGAGAAGCATGAGTTCTTTTAACTATGCGAAAATTTAAAAAATCAAAATCAGAACTTGAAGGCAATTTTCGAATGAACAGTTTGAATATTTAATTTCTTCCTAATTTTAAATAAATGGCTTTTGTTACCTAAGCTTCTGAATCTTTCCCAGACTACGCTCCTAAGCGTTTTGCTCTCTAATATAACCCACCAATGATTATCCTTGAATATCTTATTCCTTCCACTGGGAAACTCTATCACCATCGTATGCGTTTAAAGGATTTGAAAAAGGAGTAGAAAGTGACTGATATAATATAGTACTTGAAGTAAAGACATGCTATTTACTTAGAACATCCTAAAATTTCTAGTTCTTAGTTAGAAAAATTAGTTTCGAAGCTTAAGGAAAGCTTAGATTCAAATGTTCTGTAAAGCTAAGAAAACTATAGTATTACTTAGAGCAATGACGTTGTTAATATCAAAACACCTGTGTAGAAATAAGTGGAATCTCCTAATAAAAACTAGTAAAACAGCTAGTAATAAAAGAACTAAAAGGAAGAAGTAAAAAATTCAGCGGAAAGGTATAAAAACTATGAATCTGAGTAATAAGATTAAGAGTAAGATATTTAGTTTTTAAGCATGGAGGATAAGAAATAGACTGGTAAGAACAAATTAGCACCTATAACTCAGAACGATAAAAGGCCTACAAGTGCTAAGGAATAGCAAAGCCAAGAATAGAAGGATAAAATATAAAATGAAAATCAGGAAAAGCAGAGACCAAAAACAGCTGCTTTAAATAAAAAGGAATAGGAAGAAGTTTAGCAAATGGGGAACAATTTGCCTCCTCTTAAGAATGCTTAGTAAGTAGAGTAGAAAAAGGACTAAGCGCCTAAAGAGACTATTAAAAACAATTTTGTAATATAAGGTAATGAAAAGAAAGGAAAAGAATAAGAAAATCTTTTCGCTAAGTAAAATTTTAAGTTTATGGATTAATTTGAAGATACGAATGAAGACTAGGTATCTTCAGAAGAGTTTGATAGTTATGAAATAGAAAAGCACCAATAGTTATTGTTTTAGGATAATAAGTAAAAGCAGGATAAAATAGATACGTAAAAAGGAAGTGAAAAGTAAAAAGAAAGCAATAAAGAGACAGATAAATAAAAAGAAAAAGCTAATCCCAAACTTAATGAGAAAGAATAGTAAAAAGAAGCTTAAAAGTTAAAATAAGCTGAAAGTTAAAAATAAAAGGAAAGCGAAATTTAAAAAGATAAACTGAAGGAAAAACCTAAGGAAAGTTAGAATGAAAAGTAAAAAGAAAAAAAAATTGAGTAAGAAGCAAATAAAAAAGATCTTAAAAATTAATAGAAGTAGTAATAAGAAAAAGAGAGTTAGCCTTAGAAAAAAATGGAACAGAAGAAAAAAGCTGAGGATAGTGAAGAAAATTCGGAAGAAGAAAACGATTAGTAAGGCAATTAGGAAGAGAGTGAAGGAGATGAGTTAGATGAAGAGTAATATCAATTATATCAACATCATTTATAAGCATTATAATATGCTAAGATATAAAAGAGATTGAGATAAGGTGAGGAAATAGATGAAAATTTTGAAATAGACGAAGAGGAATAATTAGATGAAGAAGAATATGAACTATATTAAGAATATATGACTAGATTTCAAAGATAATAAGGAGAAGAAGATGAAGAATATGATGAAGACGAGTATGACGAAGAAGAACTTATGCAATATTAGCAATAGATGATGGCTTTAAAAAGACAATAATAAGGATAAGAAGGATCTTAAGAAGGTGAATATGAAGAATATGAAGGTGAAGAATTAGATGAAGAAGCTTAATAATTCTTATCATAATTATCACCAGAAATGTTAGCAAAATATAAAGCAGAATTGGAAAGAGGGTATAACTAAGGAGAAGATGAAGAGGAATACAACTCAAATGAAATGGAGGCGGGACAATATTACGGAGAGAGTGATGAGGAAGACGATCAAAAAAGCATTTGATATACATAAATATATTTTAATATGTGGTATATTAAGCGAAATCTCTAAGTTTATCTTCTTATTCAATCATTTAAAATTACAAATTAACACTAAAAAAATCAATTTTTATACATTTTTCAGATTCTAGTAATTTAATTTTAATCACTGCATGCAAAGTAGTATTAAAGTAGATTTACAAAGGAGTATTGTAAATACTTTAATAATAATCTAGTTATTATAAATTAAAAGTCAAGCAATATGTACTAATCTACTTGTATATAATCAAATGAAGTAGTAATTCTTTTTTCTTAATTGATAGAAATAAAATATCGATAATGATAAAAAATTATACTTTCTTTGTAAAATAAACTTCGAACTAAGCAACCTAGTTAAATACCTAAGCAAATTTGATTTAACTATAACTCATTTTACTTATCGTATTAATATAAAAAATATAGTTATATTCCCTTTTATTAATCTTTCTATAGCTTTATCATGGATTTATTACTTAGATTTAAGACACTTAACTATAATTTGATACTTTTATAGATGTAATAGTAAACATATCCTTGATAGGTTAACTAGTATCTTTCTCAAAGATGCCGTATGTTTATGACTGCTTAGTATATAAATACTTTATCTTGCTAAACTAGTTGCTTTGGTGTATTTTATCTCCTATTTATGTCTTTGGAACTTTTATTTACTGACTCATAGGTTAAGTTCATTTTGAGCCTTTCTTATCTTTTGTTTGATTATATCTAACTTATTTTACAACTATAACATGTACTCTACCCTTTAAGAAGCCCTATATCGAAAGATAATGGTTTATCTTTCCTGTGAATAGATAACTCTATAAATAATAGACAAAGCTGATGAAATGCAAGTGTCTATACTTCTGAGATGAAGCATATATTTCAAATGAAATTGCATTTTTAAATTAGATTAATAAGGTAAAATTGATAAAAAGGAAGCTAAGAACATTACAAAAATATCAAAAAGAAGTCTAAAAGGGAAGAAGGAACTAATAGATTAAGCTTGATAGTCTAACTTAATAGCTGTTCTCAGCAAATAAAAGGTGCTGGAGGTGAATAGAAGGTGATATGTGGATAAAAGGATAAAGAGTTAAAAACTGAAAGAGAGTGATAATAAGTTAATAGATTAAAGGGGAAAATTATTTCCATAATTATTTATTTAATACAATGGTAAAAGGTGGCTAGAAAACCCAGGCATAAGCTGCCGCTTTAGAAGCTATTAACAAGAGAGGCGGAGCAAAAAAACCGCACAGAAGTTTATAGCAGACCAAAGCCGCACCTTCAAGAGGAGGAGGCGTAGGAGAACTCAGGTTTTATAATTAAAACGATGACGCGCCTGGTATTAAGATCGGACCTACTGGAGTTCTTTTCATTAGTTTGTCTTTTATTGCTACCGTAATAGCGCTACACATTTTTAGCAAGTTCAGAGCTTGAGATAGAGGAAAGATTTTAAAATTAAATTATAATATTAAACTCTAAAATTTCTAAGCTTCATCCCTTCTTCTATCTCTTTCCACATTTTCCTTAATTCTTCAATCTTTAATTTAGAGTATTTCAACTTAATTTCCTTAAAGAAAAACATTTAAATTATCATCAAACTTAACTTATTTAAATTAACCTATTTAAGGATTCTACCAGTAATAAGTATCATTATCCTATACAATTTTAAACTAAGACTAATAGCAATTCCCTTTTTCTAATTCTTAGAGCTTAATGACTAACTTACTTTATACTTATAAATAGAATTTAGTTTATATATTAAATCTATATCCAACTACTTCATTTCCAAACTGTTAGTTCTAAACCTTGGTCAATATATTCCTAGCAGATATTTATAGTTTCGTCTGTTTCCTCTTTAATAAATATCCACTAGCAATCTATAGAACTCTTTATATCCTTTATTATACTTTAAGTATCCCTATATGATTAAAGATATTAACCAATGTAATTTAATTAAAATGACTAGTTAATTTTCTTGATTAACATTGAGCTTATAAGTAGTATAATTATATTATTGAATAGCTTAATTATTACTCCTAGTTTTTACTCTTTTAGTCATTAATCTTTATACTTATAGAAGAGCTTCAGTCAATCAATTATCACTTTAGGATAGTAAGGCGTTAAATCTTTTCTCTAGGATTTAATACTCATTAAGATAAAAACTGCTAGCATTTCTTGGTTTGGCATTAGTGCTGAAGGAAAGATAATAAGTAAGGTAAGAACTATATCCTCACTTATACAGGGACTATATAAGAATCTTACTAAACCATATTTTAACTATCTAAGCATATTCTGACAGTATTAAGCTTCTGCCAAACATTTCTAATATTAGAGCTAATTATTCTATCCATTTATTTACAGTATATAGAAGGGAACGAAGATAACTTAATTCTCTTGCTATATTATTTAAGTCATAAAGAGTTAAGCTAGTCTAATATACAACTTTTGAGTATAAGTCTATACAACTAAATGCATTACCTATTTTATATTTCTATATATTGTCAAAATTTAAGATAAACTAACTACTAAGAAGGAAGAACTGCACATCACTAAAAAGGTACTATTATATAATAAACATTTAAAAGTTCAGGAAACAACTAAAGAGTAATATATGTTAAATAAGACTGTTAATTTAAATACTGGAAAGGTATTAATAAAAGTACCTCATTCTAACTAATAGCAAGGTGAAGTAATATAACCTATAATCTTTGCTTCAAAATAAGATTTCACTACATCAAAAAAAGGCCTTTTTAATTAAAGCCACTATAATAGTGAAGAGATTAAGTGTGGCATAGCTTATTAAAATTTGCTTACTTAACATATTTAAATAAAGCTAGACATCAGTAGTATAGCTACCTACCAGCTTAGATTTTAATTATAAAGGCTTTAAGTTAATTTTCATTTATTAAGCATTGCATAATTTAAAATGGAGTTTCTTTAGAAGTTTAAGAAATTCTGCATTGGTTGTATGCGTAATTAAGAGCCTGCTGTTAATTTTATTGAAGGAGAAATAAAGCAGAAAGACTAGAATGCTCAATAGGCTAACAGTCCTAATCAAACAGTCATAGAAAAATTAAATAGTGATGTAAATGAATAAAAAGTGAAGGATAAGAAGCATAAATTTTAGCGCTAAAGTTATAACTAAATGTCTGCTTTTACTGTAGATAGCAATCCTTTCACTGTTATTAAGTTCGATTAGAACAGCTAAACATAAATATTAAGCTAGACAAACAAAAAAAAACAAAAATTTAAAAAGAGTAATACTGAAATCGCTACTGGTGGTGATAATCTAAGTACTACACCAACTAGAGTCTCAACTCCTATTAAAATAAAAATTCATCCTTCACTTTTTATAAACAAGATTAAAGGGAATGCATGAAAAAAGTATAAGATCATAAAGGTTTTGGGAGAAGGAGCTTATGGATGTGTGTATTTAGTATCTCATATTGATGATGAAAAACAGTTAAAGGCAATTAAATCAGTTGATCAGAACTTAGACAACGATAAAATTTGAAATGAGTTTTATCTGCTATAGACACTGGTAAATTTTAACTTTAGGACCATCCTAACATATTAAAACTCTATGAAGTATGAGAGGAAAAAACAAAAATCCATTTTGTGACTGAATTTCATGAAGGAGGAGATTTGTTTACAAGAGTTTAGAAACTCCAGAAATTATCAGAAATAGATTGCAAGCTTATAATGAGATAAGTTCTATCTATGCTTCACTACTGCCATCAAATGAATATTGTTCATAGAGATTTAAAGTTAGAAAACGTTGTATTTGAAAAACCTCATCCTAACTTGCATCTAAGAGTTATTGATTTTGGCTGTGCAAAGAGATTAGCAGTAAAATGGATGTCATCAATTTGTGGTACTTTACTCTACTTAGCCCCTGAAGTTTTTGATAAGAAATATACAAAAAAGTGTGATATATGAAGTTGTGGGGTTATGATGCATGTAATGCTATGTGGAAATTTCCCTTTTAGTGGATATAGCAACAGCTAGATAATGGATAAAATTAAGAAAGCTAATGTAAAGATGAATCACTATATATGAGATACTATTTCTGCTTCTGCTAAAGATCTTATGCTTAAAATGCTTAACCCTGATCCTAAAAAAAGAATCAGTGCCAAATTATGTCTTAAGCATGAATGATTTCAGAGTACTATTAAGCATGAACCATAAGAGGCTCATAGTTCAATCGAAAGGCTTTAAAAATTTACGGCTACAGGAGCACTTAAGATCGCAGTTATGCAATACATAGCTTCATAGCTAACAACACCAGAAGATACAACAAAGCTAAAGTAAGAATTTATGAAAATGGATTAAAACGGAAATGGTAAAATAAACAAGAGCTAGTTTTATAAATCTCTAGTAGGAATATATGGCAAAATGCTTACTAAAGAATAGTCAGAAAAGATATTTGACGAAATAGATATCGATGAATCAGGTTTTATAGAATGAAATGAATTTGTCCTGGCAAGTATTGATAAAAGCATTATACTAGCTCCTGAAAAAATTAATATCACCTTTAGTAAAATTGACACTCAAAATTAAGGAAAAATCGATTAAGCCATGATTAAAATTTTTTTTCGTTAGCAGTTAGACGAACAAACTGTAAAATAAATAATGGAGGAAGCAGATCTCAATAAAGACGGGTTTTTGGATTAAGATGAGTTTTTTCAAGCGATAGTTAAAGAGCTATGATAAAAATTTAGAATACTAACTGTTGATTTTAACTTACTAAAAGGTAACAACATCATTAATGCTTTTTTATACTAAGAATTGAAACTCAAATCTCTATCATTTTTATATTCCTGTATTTATATTTTTATCCATATTGCCCTTAAAATTAATAGACAAAAGAGAAAGCTAAAATTATAAATTTTATTAGACTATTAAAAATCCTACGTTGGTATTATAGATCAGACGGACTGAAATTAGCTATATATATTTATATTTTAGGCTAAAAAAAGCCATTCTAACTTCCAAAGACTGAAATAAAAAGGAAAAATAAATCCAATGAACACAAATCAATTACTTTTTGGTTTCTAAGCTTTAAATTTGGCTAAAGCTATATAATCTAAAAATAACCTTTGATTAGTAAGAATCATAGAATTATAGCTTTCCTTAATAGACTTGCATTACTGTAAATTAGCTATGACAGCTAATTTATAACATAAGTTAAATAATAAACTTCCTAGCCAAACATTCTTGAATTATTAAATCACATTACCTCCAAATATTTTGATACCATTTATTAATAGTTCATTCTTTACTTACTTTAGTAGTCTATCTAGCTTTATTTAAACAGGCATAAAACTCCTAATCTTATGTGTTGCATTATAAATTGCATACTCCTTGTATAATTCCTAAATAAACTAGAATTATAAATAAATTAATTTAATTTAGCATATTAGCAGGTTTTAGCTGTTGAAAGATAAACTTTCAACATATGATAAGTGATTTAGGTCTTTAATGACTGTAGGCTATTTATACAAGGGTTATATAGTAAATAATAATTAAACCATGCAAAAGCAGCCAAGCCTTCTGCTCCTCTAAACCATACTCCACACTATTAAGGATATGAATTCTGATTATTAGTTATTTACTATTCCTTTATAAAGAAAACCATCAGATTTGAAACTCTATAGTAACTTTCTAAGGAATATAACTGCTTTAGCTAGTTAATCAGATAGAAGATACAAAGGATACTATCAAATACTACAAGCCAAATAATTTAGCTTCATAGCTTAAAAGATTAAAGGATATAAGTAAGCTTAGCACTCTTAAATCAGTTTATATAGAGCATTCTAACCTTCATTTATACAGTAGCATGATGCTTATTTTTATAAGCATTCAGATTAATAATTAAAGTAGTAAAATATTTAGTTTGTGTATAAGACTCCTTGGCAATCATAAAGGATAAGACACAAGAAATTGTATCAAATTATTTATATGCAAGCACTAGAAATTTGAAATAAGCAGGCTTTGATGAGTAGGATTGCTGTTATTAGAAAATAACATAAATATAGAAATAAAGCTACTTAAGTATTCATAAATACTTTGGATAATCAACTAAAGAAGGAATTTTATAGACACCATTGCTTTCACATATGACAAGAACAATTATTCAGATTTAATATTATTAAAGGGAGATAATTAGACAGTGGTTTAAGACAAAGACAGTATCAATTTTAAAATTAATTAATAAATTATCTTAATGATAAAAGATAGAAATAGCAGGGTATAATATAATATAATAACATAACGTGCTTTTACCCACTAGAATGCAAATAAAAGTTTATACTCATAATAAAATTAAATGATAAGAACGCTAGATTTAGATTCACATTATGAGGTGGAAATTACTCTATAAAACAGTCTAAATAGTTACTCATAAATCTAAACATTAAGCTAAAAATAGTAAAATGATAATGTATACATTGACTAATTCAAACTTCTTATCTTAAGCTTCTAATAATTAAAAGGAGAAAACTTAATTTATGTATTTTATTCCAATAAATATAGCATAGATATAGAAACATTTATTTAAGTGTGAAAAAATAGAAACTTTTAAATATAATTAATTAGAGGGTACCTTAAAAATCCCTAAAGCCTTCTTATCTTTTGAAAAATTTTGACTTTTTTAATAAAAGAAAAAATCAGAACCTTATAAAAATTTAACTAGCTAACTTGTATTATAAGTGCTTGCTATTGTTGTACTCTATTTGATTGAGTAATTAATACTATAGATTATGCTTTAAGATATTTAACTAAACAGAAAATTAATAAAAACTGGCATTCACACGTAGATTCTAAGGAGTGTTGCTTCTATGTTTACCTGCTGATGCTCTTCCTATACTGAATGATGTGTTTTATAATAGATTTTTGGTTATATTATATGCTCCAGGTCCTGGAGTCTATGAAATTTTTCCTTCTTTAAATCTCTTTCCAGTTGTGAAAACAGGAATATTATGGCCCATCATTTTATTAGAATCAATTGAATAATAAGTTCCTGGACCTGGTATGTCTGATTTTTTAGAACTACTTTTGAATCTACCAAGAAGCCTCGCTCCACTCTTTCCAACATTCTTTTCAAAATAAGAAGTGAAGTAGCTTCCAGGTGCAGGAATGTCATTTTTAGGATTTTTAGATTTATTCTTTCCTCCAGTTTTCATTAATATTCCATTGCATGAAGTTTGCATAACTGAATACTTAGGATTATAAGCACCTGGACCTGGATTATTCATTTTCGAATTGGATGGTATTTTAATCTTAGGCTTGACAATTTATGACTAGTTTAAGATAGCAGAGTCATTTAAGGTGAGATTTAAAGGAGAAGCAGACAGCTTATTAAACTTAAACCCTTTGCTATTTTTTAGAAAATCAAACTTCTGGTAAGAAGCTGGACTTGGAGTTCAATTTTTGTCTTCATTCACCTTAGCTTTCCCCAAAATCAGTGCTCCTTTCCCTACAAATTTATTCCTCAAATCGTACTGCCCAGGAGGGGGCGATTTATTAAGAGACATTAAATAAGTTAATTTTACCTTTAAAATGAAAACAACTAACAGTAGAATAAACCAAGCTTAAACAAAAGGCTATTTTGGCATGGTATAGGCAACTTCAGGATCAAAGGGGCTTTTTTCAACCCCTGTAGTATAGTAGAAGAAACAGCCAAATAATGAAAACCTAAGCTAAAACTAAGAAAATTCAAAGCTTGATATCTAAGAACGCTCCTAAGATTAGGATATTTTTGAATCAGATTTAGAAAATTTCTTAATCTCAAAGTCTAAGAATGTAAGTAAAGATAGGAGTATTTCACTGCACTATACTAACTCTAACTCCTCTTTTAAAATTGAAAATGAGCATAGTAAGTCTTCTAAGAATGTGTCAGAAACTAGCGCTATGAACTTCTACGATATGCTGAAAAGCTAATATGAAAGGAAAGAGGAGATGACTTAGGGAACTAAGTAAGGATATGGAGAAGAGAACTAAATGAACTACTCAGTCAACTATAATAAAACTCTTTCCTAAATGTAAACTAATTAATAATCCTAAAGAACTTCCTCTTAGAAAGCATCCATGATGAGAATGTATGAAGAGGGTTAAAGACGTAATTTAAGACTTAAGGAGAAGCAGGAGGAAAAACTGACATTAGAAAATAAAAACATAAGGTAGTCTATGATTTTTTAACACTAGGGCTCTAAGAATCAGGTTAGCAGCTTTATTAATAGAATGGAAAACGATTTATAAAGCAGGAAAATTAAAAGTTAAAGTAGGAAAAAGGAAAAAGAGTAATCCGAAATAGACTATATTAATAGCTTTATGAAATGCGGCAAAAATCAAACTAAATCAGCAAGAGCAAGTCCTTAGAGAATTTTATCCTATGTAGAAACTTTACTTTGTAAGGTATTTCTATATATTTAGAAAACTCTTAGCTGAAAAAATAATAAAAGGAGAACTAAAAAAAATTAAAGGAAATGTAAGATTATCTGTAGAGAATTAAACTAGCCAACTCCAAGAAAAGCAATAAAGTTTCTGATTTGATGACTAAAAATAGAGAAAACGTATTTAAGAGATTAGCGAATGAAGCTGATAAAAGAAGAATAAAGTAGACGTTATTGATCCATGATAATCAGGAAAAATTGAAATTTAATAATAGGTAATACTTGAAAATAACAGAGAGAGTTGCAAGCAATAGGCAGAATAAGTATGGCTAACGTATTGGAAACAAGAAAATAAGCCAAAGCGAAAAACCTTCACTAAATAATACTCCTATGATAAGTCGAAACGGATCTAAGGAGTTTTAAACGTAAGATTTGAAATAAAAATCTTCTCTAAGTATCACCCCAATCGTTAGTAGAAATACAACACCAGAAAAACAGAAACAACAGTAAAAAATTAGTACAAATCTAAAGAATAAAAAGACTGACAGCTAAAAGTGCGGGAATTAGGCAATAAGCAAGAAAATTAAGAAAAACTTTTCAGATAAAATGATTAAAATAAAAAGTAATCTCAATAAGCTATATTTTGGGTATGCATAACGCTTCTACCATAACTCGAAAGACTAATTCACACATAGTAAATAATCTCATAGAAACTATGCTATAAATTCTGCTCCTTCATCACCTAATCTCAAAAGCACTAGCACCAATAAACAAAATATGCCAGGCTTTAAGAAGAAAAATTAAGCCTAATTATAGAAACAAAAGCTATAGCAGTTTTATAATGTTAGAAGTTAATTAATTAGAAAGGATGAATTGGAAGACAAGTAGAGGTAGCAAAGAAGTACTTAGTCATTAGAATAGCTGTAGGATATAATAAGCAAGGAAAAGTAGAGAATAAATAACTCAATCAACTTAGTTAACTCTATGTTCGAGTCTTAAAATGAATCGTTATCAGTAAATAGAAAATCGAATGAAGCTCCTAGTACAATCGACTAGCTTTAGTTTATGCAGAATAATTAATTTCCCTTTTAAAGTAGTGTCTTGTTTAATTAATAAGAGTTAACAGAGTTTAGTGATGTATATATTACTCAGCAAATGTTAACACCTAATCACAATATAAATTCAATTTTGGAATCCTAAAATTTGATTTAAAATTAGAACTACTTGAATGTCTCTGAAATATAAGAACAAAACTAACTAAAAGTTACGTAAAATATATCAGAAAATTTAGTTAAGTTGAATAGTAGTTTTGAAGTAGATGAAAAACAAGGAAATCAAAAGATAGATATATAGATCCATAAAAGTAATCATAATCTGATATAATATAGACAAAACAAGCAGCTGCAATAAGGATAAGTTTAAAATTTAGTTCATAAAAGCTAGGAATTTACAAAAGGGAACTTAAAACCAACTCAAGAAGAAATTAAGTAGGAAATAAAAGCCTAAAATAAACTTAAAACCAAAGCCAAATAGTAAAAGTAAACTTTACCTAATGAAGATGAAAAAGATGAATTAAGTAAGTTTAGAGAAAAGAGATTAGAGCTAAATAAAAGAATTAAAGAGTTCTATAAATATAAGCCTAATGAAAAGAATGCTTTAAATTAATAACATTACTTTGTTTTTAGCCTTCCATATAATTTATGATTCTTAACTTAATATTTAAAAATTGCTAATATGCCTCAATATCTTTATCATCTCTATTACAATAGTACGATATAATAAAAATATAGCAACTTAAACACTTAGAATGTAAAAGAGACATAAAAATAGAAATTTTGAAGAAAAGGCATTTTAATAGCTTAATATATGTAAATACAATCTAAGCTATTAGAAAGAATTTAGAGTTCAATTCGATATAATTTCATGTATTCTTAGTTACTAATATAACTGACGGAGACTTAACATTAAAGTTGATTAATTTCTTCTTTTTTAATAAGCTTAAATTGGTGTTTCTTTTTACTATATATAAATTAATTTTTTAACTAGTGTATTAAGTTAAAATCAATTACTAAACTCTGCTTGTTTAACCTCCTTCATAGGTTTTAATAACTAAACATCTTATAAACTTGTAACTACATAATTGATCATTCTATTACTTTCCTCTTATCCCTTTTCTCCATTAACTTGGTATCTTTAATTTATAAATAAGCAGCCTAATGATAACTGAGATAAAGTTAGATAATAATTAGGGTAATTAAAATAAAATAAACTAAAAGACAATTTATTCCTGTAAAGCTCACTTTCTTTTCTTGAGGAAACTAGCATATTCTTGTTTTTGAGCAAAGTTAGAGTAGATAATTCTCTGATTAAAGTCTTGTAGCTCTCTATTTAGATTATTTACACTTTCTGGGATGTTACTCAACTGCAAATCTGATACCTAAAGTAAAAATTTACTTTGTAAGCCTCAGTTAGCACTATTCACATCGTATTCTCGTAATAAGGCTTGAAAGTTGTACTTCCTAAGTATCATAAGTACTAAAGTTCATTTAGGGAGAGTAAACTCCAAATGTCTAGATCTCCTATCTAGAACTTTGTGTTACTCTTTGCCATTTTGAAGTCAGGGTTGTTGAAACCTATTTGCTTCAGCAATTAGTTGTCTTCAGCTGAACTATCCAAATTGGTAAGCAGCACGCTTATGATTAAAAACCCTCCAAATTAATTCCTATAGATTAGCTGCATTTCTAAGGGAAACTGAACTGAATTGAAAAAATGCTCGCTGGGTGATTTGATTTATATCTCATAACTGTGGTAATATAAGTGCGAGTAATCAGGATTCAGAATGTAAAGCGTTCCAAAACTTCCTGTCACTCTGATAGTTTCTTCGCTTTTATTTCCCTCAGTCATTCCTTAATTCAAGTAATTGGGTGATGAAATCTCCACTCTTGCATTCTAGATCTAGCTTCTAATTATTTGAAGTTCCAAGTCTTTAAAAATAAAAGGAGGTTGAATATTTATAGGGGATTAATCAGCGGCTTAACAAACTTGAATAGAAACCTAAATAGCGGAAAGCAAAATTAGTTAAAAACAAAGGGACTGAAAGCTCCTTTCAGACGACATTATAAAGCAAACCAGTGTAAGATTTTATATTCGTTTTCAGTTTAAGTTATGCGAATGACTATTAGGGTTTTTAGCTGTTTTTTATTAAAAAACCTACGTTATTTTTATTAAATTTTATTAATTTGATTCTTTAATTAAATCTCATTAATATACTCTATTTATTACTCCCTAGCTATACTCTATATACATTTAGCCTTATCATTAGCTATCTCATATGGTAGTAGTATTAGACTCTTATAATGGTATTTAAATGAATTGGCTTTGCTTGTAGAGCATTTACTTTATTTAAGCTTAGTAGCAATTGATTTATAACTTACACTTTTTAAGCTTTTGCTTTGTAATACAATACTAATCATATCTCTTTATTTCTCGTTTAAAGGTTAAAACCGCAAAATAAACAGATTAAAACAAAACTAACTAAAGAAAAGTAACAGTACAAAGACTTAGGAGTAGTGAGTACAAAGGAAAGGATGAGAAAGTAGAAGTAGGAATGATGGTTGCTTCTAGAAATAAATGAAATAGGCATTAAAGGCTTCTAGAGGTATTTCTAATCTTCCTCAATTTCCAAGTTAAACTAAGTTATGCAGACTACTACTTAAAATATCTATTAATATAAGAAAGCTAAACATTGTTTAGTTTAGTAATTTACTAAGGAGATTAAAAGAGTAAATGGATATTTGATTACTATAAGAAGTCATTTTATAAGAATATAATAAGCTAAATGGAGGAGGAATAGACTGTAGAAGGAATACTAAATTTAATTAAAGAAGGTTTAGAAAACTCTAATGCTGAGTAAACTATTGCCTAGCTAGAACTTCTTAATACTCTATAAACCTAAAATACTTACTTTCAGTCATCTAACTCACATAAAATTTTTCAATAAATAGCTCAGCTGGTCTTCCAAAACCCTTAGCAACAAGTTTTGGAGTTTTGTTTCTAGAAATAGAATGAAACAGTTTAGAACTATATGATATAGTAAATAATAGGCTAGTTAAAGATTCTGGATACTTTATTTTGGATATTTTCCTCAATAAAATAGATTAATGAAAATAGTCAATCAGGTAATTCGAAGGGAAAACCAATAACTTACATGAGTTTGCTAAAGATGCAACAAGTGGAAAACTTCTAAAGTTTTCAGAACTTTATCTTTCTAGCTTATCAGTTCTTAAACTTATACTAGAGCAAATAGGAAAGAAATTTGGAATCCTCAATAAATAATTTTAAACAGCAAGAGTTCGAAATTACTTCAGAGAGTATCTAAAAGTTCATCTGAATATTAGACTTTTTCTATGTTATTATGCAAGATTTAAAATGGTGAAACAGAATTATTTCTGACATTGTTTAGTATAAACTAAGGTACTGGAAAGAAGATGAAATTGAAATCAAGATAACTTAATTCCTTATAAGAGTGATAAATGTTCCACCTATGGGAGATCCAGAGTAATTTAGCTTCTAAAAGGTAATTTTTTCTAGTGCTTGGAAGGAAAATTCTTTTTTTTTATGGTATAAGAATTGAGTTATCCCTAGAACCTAGAAAATCTAAATATTGAACGAATATGCGAAAAAGTTCACAGCTGATTAAGTTTTTAACGTAAAAGACTTGAATTGCACACTAAGTCCCACATAAGATTTAACTCTTCTTTAGCATGCCTTTAAATATAAAAATACGAACCAAGATATATATAATTTTATGACTCGCTTATTATAATGGGAGCAATGTAGAAAGCTTCTATTTTTATACAAACAAGCAAAAATAGCTAAAGTTAATAATCAGGGTGCTAAGTTTGTTTAGAGTGTTCCTTTCAATTTGATGAAGTTCGAAATCCTAAAATTTTATAAGTATCAATGACTTTATTCAACATATACTTTTATAAAAGCCTTTGATATCTTTACTATCAAACCTAACTCATACCATAACTTAATTTTCTTAAATTTGAAGTCTAAACATTTGATTTATTTGTAAACTATAATATAATATCCTTGATACTATAGATATCATAATATATAGTTAGTTTATGGTAGGACTGAATTCCGTATTGTGATTAAAATTATTTCAAAATATTATAAACTTTAAAAAGGGTAAATTTTGAATTCTAAAACACTAGATAAAAGCTAACTATTTATTATAAATATAAGCGATATATAGATTTTTAGAAATAGCAGAATTACTTCATCATCCTTAATTAACTTAGTAATATAATAGTTTTAAGTTAATGCTAGACATGCTTCAAGATATTATTATTTAAGCTCTATATGTAAGAAATTAAAAGTTTCTGAAGCTTTTTATTTTAGAAGACAGTTTATTCTAGCTTTTAATTTATAGACCTTTAGTAATCTATTAATGCTTTCTAAAATATTAATTTTTAAATAATATTTTTAGTTTAAATTATCTAGCCTTTTCAGCATTGGCTTGAAGAACTTATTATTAAACTTAAAAAAGATAGAATTTTAAGGCTATGTTGGGATATAAATAAATAATAGTTTTATAAGGAAGTTTCATTATAATGGATGCATAGGAATATAAAGAAAAGGACTAATGAAAGTAAAATTGATAGATATTTTTAGAAGCAAACTTGAAATTATCTAAATGCATATTTAGAATATTGATGGGAAATAACTTTGATTTAATAAGTGCATCCATTTTATTAAATCTAATTATGAACTGTTTATATTTTGATTCAATTAAAAATATTCCTTATATAGAGACAATTTAATTTAGCTTATTATTATCTACTTAAAATTTAATAATGCTTACTTTCATTGGAATTTCAACCAATTCTATTTATTTATTTTTTATCGAGATTGGATTCCTCGACCATTTTTTAAAGTGAAGGGCTACCACTCCCTCCATCTCATTCAAATATATCTCCCAATAATTTTTTGTTGATTAAGTTGCTTTAAAATAGCTTATAATATAAATAAGATAAATAGCTCATTCAAATCTTAATTTCCTTCTTATCAAGATTCTTTATTTCATATTTAAATTAATAAAGAGCAGGGTATCATTTTGCATTAAATAGAACTTCTATCATATATAAACTTTAACATTTGCCCCATTAATCAATTTATCTCTTAAACTTAAACAAATCAATGATTACCAGTATAAAATATTAAGCTTACTATCTTATTAATTTGATAATGTACCTAGATTAAAAGAATTAAATATGCTAAATTATTCATTTTTATATCCTAAGAAAGTGCATATTAATCTTTGTTTTAACTATTTTCAAATATATTATAGAACTCAAGTAGATTAGACCAATTTGGATTGCTTCTATTTTTTAAAGGATTTAATTGAGTAAAATGAATTTTTACTGCTTAGATAAAAAGACATTTATTAGTTTAATTAAATTTGGATAAAAAAGCAATGATAAAGATTAGATTTTAGATATAGAAGTAACTTTATTTAATGTTCTACTACTTTAAATTACTTTATTTAGTTCTAATTATCTTGCAAATATAAACACTTTAGTAAAGAAACTCTTTACAATAAATCTTAATTAAAGTATTATGCATTTGCTTGTTGAAGGAATTAGCTCTTTTCGATAAAGGGAGTAATATTATAGAATCTGGTATAAATTATTAAGCATTAGTTCCTTGATTTATAACTAATTGTATTTTAGCATAACTAGTTTAGATTTAATTACTCAAAAGCTTTATATTTTTTGAAATAAGTTCTCTATTAAAAAATTTCAATTTACTTATTTAGTTTTTTTAAAGGCAAAATGAAGTTGAAATTAAAAAAGAAAAGGAATATAAAGATAATTTATTGATTGGCTTATAATATACCAATTTGTATGGGAGTAAGACATTAAACAATATTTAAGAATAATTAAATCTATTAATGGAATAGAAAATCCTAAATATCTTTATATCCTTTATTCTGTTATTTACAAAACATTTCTAAATTAGGATTTTATTCATAACTTATTTACTTTTTTTCGTTTTTATTCTTTTTTGATTTAATTTCTTCAGGATTTTCTCTTTTTTCAAATTTCTTAATTTATGATTAGCAGCTTATTTTATCGTTGCCAGGCTTTTCTATTTTATTCTTGCTTTAATTTTTAAATTTTCATTCTTATGCTTTAGTCTAAGTAATTTATTGCTTATTTTTTCATTTTATCATAAGTCCTAAATAATGGAAAGTCTGATTAATTGTTCTTTTAAGTTTTAATCCTTTACTGGAAACTTTTGGCCGCTTTTATCTAAATTTAGTTTTTAATAATTAAAGCTTCTCTTAAATTAAAGCTTTTGTAGCAAGATAATCTTATTTATACTACAGTGATTACACTTAGGCTCTAGAAAAATAAGATTAAAAGAGCACTCAAGCGAAAATAAGTTTTAGTCTTTTATTACAAAAGAATGGCATTAAATATAAAGGTAGCAATATAAAGCTACAATATCTATCATTTTATTTCTAATAGCTTGCTTTATATTTAACCATACCTATCATTTATATTGGTTGTCTATGCTTTAATTTTATGTGATAACAATTAATAATATTTACTCAAACGATGAATCAGTTTGCTTTCCAGGCAGCTTTAGATATTAAATTATAGCCATTTAAACTATAAAGGTAGTAGAAAGATTACAGAGAACTATATCATTGGCATTAGTAAAACTTATGATCGAACACTTAAGGATTCTTACCATAAAGTTAAAGATATCTCTTAAAAGCAAATTGAATAAGAAAGCTTAATAAAACTCTAAGGTTATAAGTAATTGATCTATTAAATGAAAACTTAGTAAACTTTAATTTTAGATACCATCAGATAAACTTTATATCTATAAAAGGCTCTAAACTAATAGTATAAAACTTGGTTAAAATTAAATTTATTTTCAAATGAAGAAGTAAGATTTATATAAACTATAATCGAAACTTACAATTATAACTTTAAGCTATGCACCAAAAATTTAAATTTAGTTTATCTTATGATTGAAAGATGAAAAAAAGAGTCTCTAAATTTGATTAATTTAGTTTAAGAATAAGTTAATATGATTATTTAATTGAAGCTGAAATGTTAAACCGGTTATTAAGAAAAACTTAAATCATAAAATTTAAATGTTTTACCAAAATGATATGGATATCTAATTTTAGTGCTTTCCTTTCCTTTTTTAAATTTAGATATTCATCTTCATCTATAACTGTTTTATATATAGATATACTAGATTCAGTGTGATATAGATTCTTCCAATCTCAAAAACCCTTTTTATCTCTATTGTATAAAAATCTTTAAAGTACCTTGGAAAATATAAAATAAGCTAAAACTTAATTGAACTTAATAAACTAAGTTCGAGACAAACTAGAAGTATCCAAATAAGATTTTCGATTCCTAAAATTATAACTACTCAATTACTTTAATCTAAGAATTAAAAAATCAATTTAGTCTAAAAATAGATCTAAAGCCTAGATCTACTATTCCTTATTTTATTCCTATTATAAACGTTTCTTTAAGTAAATTTACCTAGTGACTACCATTGTTATCTAGATTCTTTTGTTGATTTTATTAAATAATAAATATATAATTTTATCGAATTAAAATAAAAACCAGAAAAATTTTAAATGTCAAAGATAAAATAAAAAGTAGAGAAAGATAGCGAAATGAATCCTATAAGTGATAATAGTTAGTGGCAAATTAATGGATTGATTGATTTAATATAGGATCATGCTTCTGTTTTTATTAAGTAAATTATTTAATTAATTAATATTTTTAAAGCATAATGAACTTTGATATTAAGCACCTTAATATTAGCATTCTAACTATCTAATAAATTGATATAAGTTAAGTCTCATTTTAAATAGAATTTACTTTTCCTACTTCATCCTTAATGTGTCAATGATTACTCTAAATTTAAAAATCTTGATTTAACTTCTAGATAAAAAGGTTTAAGAAGACGATAGATAACTACAGATTTTAGTAAGATATTTAGAAGTGAAAATTATATTACTGAAAATAGGCATATTACTTTCCTTAAGCAATGCTAAGGATTTAATATTAAACTTACACTAATAGCATATTGTTTAAGCTTTCCTTTATTTAGTTCAGTTACATTATATGATTCTCTAGTTAATTAATAAAAGATTATTTTAAATAACTTAGCTTTCAAATCTAAACTGCCTAATATAAACAATAGACCAAAGAGATAATATCAATAATGTATAGAATCAGATTTAAGTCTGGAAGCTTTGATAAGATTAGAGTTCATTTTTCATAACTAGCTTAATAAAACATTATAATAGCAATACTTAGCTTAATTTAGTTGGTAGCTATTACTTTAATTTAGTTAGAAATTGTGAAAAATAAAGTCTAAGGTGATAATAGCATTGCATAATGTATATTACTGGTCTTATTCAAGTAATAATATAATTAGTCTAAATTTACCTCAGTTTTAGTTTTCTTTTACTTTAACCTTTTTTGATCTTGCAATGACTAATTTAATCTAAAAATAGATATGAGTCATTTATATTAAAATCTAAATGCTTTATATTTATCATTAAGGATTTTATATTACTTACTTAAACTACATTAAGCTATAAAAGGAGATTTCTTATATATGAACATTCTTAATAGCAATATGCTCTTTTTAAAAGCTAATTTTCAGAAGATTTTGGTTAGAATATAATAAATGATGAGCTTTTATTTAGTTCTTTACATATATTTATGAATTAATGCTTAGATTTTAAATTTTAGGACGAGATAGATTGATGAATACACTAAAGGCTATTCTTTGGCTCTTTTATATTTAAAATGAAATTAAAAAATGTTAATCATTAATAGTTGTAAAAGAATCTCATTTTACGTAGTATTTTAGAATATAATTGGCACTAATTCCTAAACCTAAAATGATCAGAATGCAAAGAATTTCGATAACAGGAAAATCCTTTTTTTTTCGTTTTATAACTTTTACTTGATTCTCCTAATTGTCGCTTAAACTATCAGAAGAACTGGGATTAGACATCTTTCGAATTTCAGATGAGTCTCCTTCTTTTTTTTCTCTTACTGCTATAGGAGTTGCATTACTATCAAGAACTCCAGAGTTATAAAATGTTTCACTTCCGGATTCTAAGTTCTGAGAGTCAGCACTTTTAATTTTAATTCCAGAATTAACATTTTCTTTGGACATCTTAAAATCTTTTTCAACATTAGAATTCTCAGCTAAATTTTCCTTTTTTAACTACTATTCTTCTTCTAAACTTAAATCACTATCTGAATTAAAAATGTTTCCTTTTTCTTTCTTTTAATTATTCTCATTGTTTTGAGACATTTTTATTTATTAATTTCCTTTTTGTTTTTTTATGCTCAAATGTATTTTAATTTTAATTATCTTCTTTAAATCTAGTAACACTTAATATATATTTTACCATTAGAAACTTAATCAACTTAAACTCATCCTGCCTTATAGATTTGTCACTAAATACTATTAGCTTATCTAAGACTTTCTTACTTAGACTTTACTAGAATCTTTTATATTAACTCATTTACAGCCTTTCTAAAATAACTTAATAGCAATATTAAGCTTCGTTTCTAAGCGACTAATAGACAGTTCTCATCCTAATATTCTTTAGACTACATTCTTTCTTTTTATACCTTTTTTCAGCTTTTGTGTAGAATAATAATCAAACAAGTTCATAATCTTAATTTATCTTTCTAAACCATATTAAAGATTAAAATTTCTCACTATCGAGTTAAAAAAGGCGAAAGTTAACAAAAATTAAAAATTAAAACTATACCAAAAGATAAATTGGGGTATAAATATAGAACCAGTACAGGCTTTAATTTCAACCTTATATTTATTTTTAAGTATATTAATAGTGTATTGTGCTAATAAGATAGATATAATAAATGGCAATGCTGTGTTAAGTACTTCATACTCATATATGCTTTCAAGAAGGCTATTAATTATTGAAATAGACTATTGATATTTTATTGAATTATATAAGATTAAAGTAAAACATCTTATTTAACATTTATCTTATATAATAGACTTAGGTTCTCAGATAAATATATTAGCATATTGTCAAATAAATTAATGGAAAGCGATAGTCATTTGAGATAAAAAATTTATTTAATCTGGCATTAATTGAATTATTATATCTAAAAATAAAACAAAGTGAGAAATTTAAAATGTATAATCCGTCTGTTTTATAATTACTGGTAGATAAGGTTTTATATATAAGTAAATCCATTTAATATTTTCAAAAGTTTCTGAAGAATGAAGCTGAACAATCAAATAAGTTATAAAGAAGGAAATTTTAATTTAACTAGTATAATAGAAAGAAAATATCGTAGATAATACAGTATTTGATGACTGTAGTCACAGAATAACAAATGTTAATGAGTTATGAGTGAAACGAACGTTTTATTTTTAGCTATTGACAAAGCGGAATCTTACTTAATTTATTAAATAAAAATAATAGTAGTTAGCCTCTTATTCTAAATACATCTAATAAATTAGGTAAATCAAAACTTATATAACAATTTCTCTAAGTTAATTTAAATATTTTACCAAAAAGTTTGAAAATTGTATTAAAGGATTTGAAATTGCAGATTAAAAGCCAAAACATAATAGCAATGTAAGATATTAAAGAAATTCTAAGTTGCTAATAAGAATAAAATTAGTATAAGAACATGATTCTTAGTAATTTTGAACTTATAAGACTTAAAATAGATTACAGCTTACTTTTTTTAATTTAGCAACTTTTTTAATTTTAGATTGTTTTCTTTGAGAATACTTAAGAAGAAGTTTTACCTAAGACTTATAATATAAGGAATAGCCTTTAAATTTAGAAATACTTTTTTATATTTAATCAATTAAGAAATTATACTTATTAAATAAAATGAATTCCAATACTCGCATTCTAGCAATTTTTAACTATTTAGATAGTTCAAGATCAAATAAAGATATCTTTTTATATATCTAAAAGTTTGCTACGTAGCAATTTTTTAATTTTCTATTATTTCACCTTAAGGAGCGAATTCGCTTTCTTTAAGGAAAAGCTTAAATTGTCAAAAAGAAGTTATTTCTTTGTCTGTTTATATATTTTCATTTAAGTACCTCTTAGTGATTTTATTTCATAATGCTTTAATAAATTTAATTTTGCTGTGTTGGAAAAGTTTTTCGTTTTACCTTATGTCTATTATAATTATCACCCTAATTTTTTAATTGTAATTCTGAATAATTATATAATATCAAGCAGCATTTTGTTACTTCATAGAGCAAAAGTAACCTTTAACTTATCTAAATTCAGACTAATAGAATCGATAAACTAAACTATCTAATTTGTTAATTATGATAATCTTATTAGTTCACTATGTTTATCCTTCTTAACTAGTCATTTTTATAATTATGCTTTAAGTTGTTTAGGTTATTATTCAATTTCTCCAGCTATTAACTTAGTTTTATTTAACTTTTATCTCATTTATAATCAGGTAAATTATACAAAAAACTAGCATAGAAAAGTTTGATATTCTAACACTATAATTTAAGACAAGGCTAAATTCTAATTTCAAACAGCTTATATTTTAAGAATGATTAAAGAAATATCTTTCCTTCCAAAGGAATCTAAATAGTATAATAGATATATAACTGCCACTAGATTTCTTCTATGAAATAACAATGCAGTTTCTAAGTATACTAAATATACTTGGAGTAGCATATAAAAAATATAGCAGGTTAATAATAAATATCTTTAATAAGATTAAGAAGAAATGCAGTCATAATATAACTATCTAGGTATAAACATAAAATCTTTGAAAATAAAAGGTTATTTTGTTTCCTTACTATTGAAATATAACTAAGATATTGCTTATTAATAGATACTTTCTTTATATTAATAAAACCTTTAATTCTTTATTAAATATAATGTGCTATATGCTTTAATTAGTAATATGAATATAATACTATAAAACATAAAGGGTTAAGTATTTATAAAACTTGACAAATGGTTTGAAGGTACTTCTTACACTAGAAACTTTAGAAGTAGAAAGTGAGTTTAACTTAAAGTTATTGGAATGAGGAATTATTTCTATTTCTTTAAAGCCCTTTTAAAAATAGCCATTTAAAGGGACAAAAGGAAGTATAATAATTTCACTTTATAAGAAGAATTTAATTTAAACCAAATAGAAAATATAAAATAAAAGTTAATAGTTGCATTCATAAAATCAATTGCTAGCTTAAAGTTGTAATAATTGAAATAGAAACCAGTACAAATAAGTTAGAAATTAAGTATTCGTTAATAGGACCTGTAAACAAAGTTAATTTTAACTCAGGTGGTTATTGATATGATTGTATAGGAATTTAAAATTTCACTGGCTTATTTCAACTTTATTAATAGAGTCTTTAAATTACTTAACAAAACATATAAATATAATAGTCATAGAGATTATGGTATTCAGCTTTTATTATAATAAAACTATATTTGAAAAAGCATTCTTTTCGTATAATGATTAATCTTATATCTTTAGCCTGGAATTGTATTAAAATATGAGAATAATGCCTAGCTGTTATATTCTTAAAATGATTAAAGTTATGAATGATATTAGCATTATGTTAGCTTTTTACGAACTTAAGTAGATTTGATAAAGAATCATAGCCTTAAGTGACATTATACAGATAGGTCTCGTAAATAATTAAAGGATATTTTAAGCTATAAAATTAAATTCTATATCCCATTACTATTTTAGATTTAGCTAATTAAGCTTTACTTAAATAAATAAATCCATTTACTATTTGTTCCCTTTAAGCTTTTTTATCTAAATAGTTAATTTAAAAAATTTCTAAAGACTAAGTAATCTCCTTACCAAGATGATATATTTTAGATACTGATAAATCATTACTCTTTACAGCAGTTTAGCAAATAAGGACTAAAAAATATATGAGCAATTAATAAACTTATACTTGGAAGCTCTTCTTATATTATTTAATACACTAATTAAAGAATTATAACTAAAGTTAAATTTATAATTTATAAAGTAAGTTTGTAAGCCATTTTATTTAAGTTCATCATAAGTATCATATAAACTATTTTAATATATCAATAAATTATAATTCATTTTAGTTATTTTATTATACCTTTGAGAAATGGTCAGTATGCTTTAAGAGTAAGCTTATATATTATCAATTTTGAAATGATATTTAAGTTGTATAAGTTCTGTGTTGCATAGCAATTTTATAAATTAGAGAAACTTTACTTTACTAGTTATTTTTATAGATTTATTTAATAGTATAAATATAATATCGTCATTAAAAATTGTTCATTTAAGTATTTAAATCTCATTTATCTTTTCTAGAAATATAGCCGTAAAGAATTTTTTCTAGTTGCTCCCTTTTCTAAAATAGTGAAATTACCTCTCTTTCTTATTAAAGCATTTGGTATAAACTTTTCACAGCGCTTGAGCTTACGTATGAACTTACTCTTCCTGTTGATCTGCTTCTTCCTGATATCATAGATTTAACTTCAGAAATAACTTAACTTTTCTTTTCATCTGAGTTTTAGGATTAAACTTCTAAGTTTTCATTCTCATTTTCTTGTTCTTGAGTGTTTTACTCGTTTTCGTATTTGATTTCTTAATTTATTTATTCGTTCTCTTACTAGACTTGTTCTTTTTGAATAGATGACTCCTTATTTCTTTTTTTTCCAAAGTTTACTTTTATTTTCTCTGTATTAGTTGTTGCTCTACTTTTAGATTTCTTTGAGTTTCTTTTACTTTTTTCTTTTATCTCCACCATTTTTTCTACTGTCATTGGTTCAACATCAACAGTTTAGCTATACAATATATTTTCAGGGATTGATTCCAGTTAATGAGATCTAAATTACTAAGGATCTATTCTTCTTTTGCCTCCTCCAGTTTTAGGACGAGCAATCCTAGTAGATTTTTTTGAATTTTATGATCTCTAAGAGCCTTTAGACTGAAGTTGACTACGTTCGCTTTAATTTATTTTAAGTTTGTAGTCTTCAATATTTTTCTGGATGCTTTCATTAATATTCAGATTTTTCTCTTTGCTTTATACTTTTTACCCTTCTATGTTGATAGATTAATTTGGCTTGAGAATTCCTATTTGAGGTTACGATCATTGTTTTACCAGTTTAACAGAACAACTAGATTTTGGTCTAGAGCCTAATTTTTATCCAACAGGAGTTTATTTTTCTTCATTTTCGCTTTACTGAGTATTTAAGACTCTTGAACTTAGCTCATCTTATGAGTCAAAAGCTAATTTAATATTGCTTTTACCTCCAAAAGAATAACCCTAATTTAATCTCTCGTAAAATTCTCTTTTTTATCTTGAACTTTTTGATTCATTAGAAAATATTGTTCTGCTTTTAGAGCTATTTGTGTTCATACTACTTGGTGTATAGTGATATTATCCTGGAACTCCATAGAAAGGATCATGCCTAAGTAGCGGCCCGGTGTTTCGCATCGAACTAGGATCCGACGGATTTTTATAACTTGAATTAACCATATAAGGATTAGCAAATCTATGCTAAGGACTTAAATAATAACCTGGAGTATAGCTCGATATAAGTTCCAAAGGTTCACACCCGTAAAACTTTTGATAAGCCAGATTAAATCTGGACGTAGCAGATTTTTCTAACTCTATTCTCTGCTGCCAAAAATCATTCATTTATTGAGTCATAATATTTTGTTTTATTATAAAATCATTTTCATAACTTCAATTATCAATATCAGTTAGAATGTTAACTTTCATTACTCTGCTTTAAATCCTCTTTACTCTAACTTAAGGATAATCAGACTTAAGAAATATAAAATAAGTCTATTCAAAGATAGATTTGAGAAAGTTGAGATAGAGTGATTTATTATAGAGGCTTACTCAATAATACCTTAGATAATAAATTCATATAGCGGATTAAATAATATCAATATAAGTAACCCTTATAAGTGATAACAGCTTAGCTTTATTAATTATATAAAGTCATTTCTCTCTTTACTTATAGCTAGAATAGGCATTAAAGCCTTTTATCTATTTTTACCTTTTTATTGTAAGTGAGGGAAATGAGTTAATCAAGTAGTGAGTATAATATTAGGCTCTTACATATTTAAGCAATAATATCTATTTATGTATTATCTTTTATTTTATAGGAAAAATTAGTCTTATTATTAATTTATCTCATTTAAGATATCTTGCTACCATGTTTAATAAGCATGGCTATAAATATATTTCAGATTCTATCATCTTATTACATGACTGTAACTTTATGTTAAGTAAGTTAAATATTTTAAATTAGTTAGCTTCCTTATATTCCTTATGAAAAATTGAGAATAAAAGTTCTGCTTTACTATTAAAAATTACAACAATTTTAACAAAAATTGAATAAAAATTTTTAACTAGTAATGACTTAAAGTCAGAAGCATATAAATAAATTTTATTTCTTCTTATATAAATCTTTAGTATTAATGGTAATTATATATAATGAAACTAAATGTCTGTGAAGTTAATTATTTAGAATATCTCACTATAAGTTATTATTGCGTATTTATGGCTTTTAGTATTATTTGTTAACAATACTATATCTAGAGCTAGAATGAAAGAGATAATAGCCATTATAAAGATAGTCACTATCTTAGTAACTAAAAAAAGGATGAAAGGTTATAATAGCATATATCCTCTCTTTATTCTGATTATAAAGGTATTTTGAATATTTATGAATGTAGATTAAGTAGATTTTAATATCTAAAAATTAAATAAAAATTGATAGATAAGCATGGATAAATAAAATAATTGTATTTTCCTATTACTTTTCAAGAAAAATCTACTAAATAAAGAGTGATATTATATTATCATTCTAATATAGATTCAGACACTTAGCTTAAAAAACAATTATCTTATTAATTATCCAAGTCTAGAGTTGCAGGTTAAAGATTAGGCATTTATTAACTATTGGGCAATAGTTTACTCTGTCTTATAGAGTAATATTATTATCTTATGTAGTTAAAATTAATAGAAATATGTTAATAAAACAAATACCAAAGGGAAATTACTTTATATATCAATAACCTTTCCCTTTTACTCTATTTACAGTTATTTTCTATAGATAGTGCTTATAAGACAATAATAATATAAAATCTATTTTTTAGGATTATTAGATAGGATTAAGAGTGAGAAGTAATGTGCTGAATAATCTTTAGAAGGATATTAAGATTAGAGATTGGAATATCTTATTATTTATGATTTATCAGCTAAGTAATTAGCATAATTAACTATGTAAGTATTGTATCTTCATTTTGATTACAAGCAATAATGCAAGAATACGCCTATGTATTCAAGGTTTATTTCTCTTATAAATTACGAATTGATAGTAGGTTATTCGTTGAATATATCCCTAATTAAAAGCTTGAACTAAATTAAAAATTGATTAGCACAGGAATTTCATCGATATAGTTATTAGATTTATGATCAAAGTATATAAAGTAATAAAAGGTTAGAGTAGTCAGCATCTGAGAAATAAGGAATTAATTATAAGATATTATACATAAAAACTTATTAATTAGAAATCTATCCTAATCTCCACAAAGGTATTATATTCAGCTTTGGGAAATCTTTTAGTTCTATACTTTTAATGACTTAACATAAATTCTAAAGCTGAATAAGATCAGGACGCAGCTTGTTATTAAATTGAACCATTTTCCAGATAATGAATAGAACTTAATCAGAATATTATTATTATAATGAAATTATCTTCTGTGTTATTAGATCTTAGTCTGTGTTACATTTCTAAATACTTCCTTGAGTTGTCATATATAATAAAGTTAATCCAAGACTGAAAACATCACATTTGCATAATTCACTGTGAAACTGACTCTGGTCTTCAATTTTTTTATTTTACATTTTTAACAAAAGCGCTAATTTTTCAGGTGCCTAATAATCTGGAATTTCAGAATGAATAGTTATCTATTTTTTAGTGAATAAATTATCTGAGAATCCTGATATTTTTATATGACCATCACCACTCAGCAGAAAATTCTCTGGCTTTATATTTGTATGCTGAATTCCTAATTTTTAAAGTTAGGAGAAGACATCAGCTATTTCTAAAATCATTTCATATATTACCTTATTTCCTATTTTTTTCCTTTGCTACTTTTTAGATTCAATTAATTAATTTAAATTACCCTGGACACAGAACTCTGTTTCAAAAGTTAAGAAATAGAATCCATTATTTTTATGCTAATATGTATTTTCAATGTGATTTAGGAAAGGAGTTTTCAAGTTGTTCAGCTTTTCTAAAAATCATTCCGCTTTAGTAATTATGGTCTAAAATTAAGTCTTATTATCACTTCAGAATGTTTTTAGACATTTCTCTTAATCGTTTTTTTTAGCCAATGTCAAGGCTAGTTTTTATTCCTTCTTTTCGGAAATTTGTCTAACAATTTCAAAACCCTATTAAACTAAGCTTTCTTGTAAGATTTCAAAGCTAAATTACTTTGTGTCAATGTCTTCTACTTCCATAGATTTAGCGACTACTATCTACATAGATGATCTTTTAATTACTTTTTGATTACTTTCTCTTGTAACTAAAGGGGAGACAAAGTTTGATTAAGAATACTAAGATTAACTCAACTGACCAAAATTTTTGTTTTTCTTACCATTCTAATCAAGATCCTAAGAATGGCAACATCCTCCTCCCTTGATTAAGAGTTTAAAGTTAAGTTTTAATTTTCTCATTTAATTTAAAATAACAAATTAAGTGTCTTCGTAAATAATCTACAGCTTATGAAGCTTGTTTGCTTTATCCGCTACCTTTGAATGTATCTTGTAGCTGGTAATTAACTGTTCTGAATTAAACTTTACAATTGGTAGTAGTGAAGGCCATATTAGGAACGAGGTCTACTATTTTTGGCATCACAAATTATTGCTAACTAATTTGTTAAAACTTACTTTGTATTTATTCTGTCCTATTCTTTACTTGTGCTTAGCTTTCTTTTTATTTGGCTTTAACTTCCACTTCAATAAAAACTTACTTTAAAGCAGGAAATATTTAGTTTTTTACTCCCTTCTGAATTGGAGTGTTGCAATTACTTTGAACTATGCCATTCTTATGTTAAAACTAAAGATCAGTATTAGGTGATTATCTGAAATAGAATTTCTAGCCTTATGATCTGAAGGGAATACCTAACTAGTTCTAAGTATAATTATGTTCTTCCTAGTTATTTTATTTTTTGTCTTAAGTTTAGCAAAACTACGAAGTGTCCTTATCCTCATTGCTTTTTGAGTTTTTTGCAACAAAGGTGTTATATACACTAATATATTACTCATTTTCTGGTAACTTTTAATTAGTGTTGCTTATTTTTTGTATTGTTTATCTTTAAAGGTGAGAAATATGCTTTTTTGGTTTCTTGTCTAGTGATATAATGTTTTGGTTTTAGTCAATATTTGAACATTCTTCCTCATAGGTGAATTCCTCAGATGACAATTTGGAGATTTAAATTTGTTGCTATATTTTTTCTAAAGTTTATTCAAGCTTTTCTAAATGATACTCTATTCCTCTATTTTCCAATACTATATTATCTTCCGTTCTTTAATTTTTTTAACTTAAGATAGCTGGATTTTCTTTTTTTATTGCATTTTTATTTTTAGAGTTAGGATTTATTGCTGTTACTGTAGTTATTTTTCTTTAGGTTGAATATCCATTAAATGCAACCATTTAATCTAATTCATCTTTTTTTACTCTGTTAACCTTAGCACCTGTAAGATCTTCCCACATGTCTCTTGAAGATTCAATATATTTATCATACTGCTCTTAGTTTTCACAGGGATATATTCTAGTATATCCTCCCATATGATTATCTTCTCATTTGTGCCTTACTTTTTAGTAGTTTGATACGATTTTTTGTTTTTCCTCTTTAGTGTTTCTTTTGACTTTTCCTGTAAGGACTCTTTCTTACTATTGCTTGATCTTTTTGCTTAACAAACGTTTTCTACTACCAGAAGTAATTTTCATAAGCTTAAGTGTATCAAATATTACTCTTTTCTTTATAGCTAGATCTAAAGGTGTATCAGTAGTGAAACTTGGAGAGTGATTAACTTCTAGCAAATATGGTCTTAGTTTATGATCTATCAAAATATCGAATCCTAAAATTTCAAAGCACATTCCATTTGTAAAATCGTCTGGCTAGTAAGTTCTATAAATATGACCTAAAGTAGGCTAAACTGAGCACAATGTTTTGATGACTATATCCTATATATTTTCCCATAGTTTCAATGTATCATGTCCTCTTTGTTTTAGTCTATTCATACATGCTGCTAATGACTATTTATGACCGATATCATCCACCTTTTCATCTTCATTAAAAATGAAATTCTCAGAATTTTTATTGATAGCGTAATTTGTGAGATGCATGCAAAGATTTTAAGCATTAACCTAGTTTGGATTTTGATAAGTTTCAGTGGCAAATCTGCAAAGTCCATCTTCGTGAATAAAGATTCTTAAAGGATCGCATCCGCCCACTAAAACATATATCCTCAAGTCAAATTTAAGACCATCAATTAAATAAGGCTTCCTTATATATTATTAAACCACAATATGCTCATTAGTTATAAAATCTTCCAGTTTCTTGCTTAAGAAAATTCCTCTTCCTTAGCAGCTTGCTTCAGGCTTAGAAATAAATATGTTATTCTTCTTTTTATAAAAGTAATTTTTAAAATCAACTAACTCAGCAGGTAGAAGTCAAGTTTTAGGAAAAAACTTATATTCTCTAGGAAAATTCTTTTGAAGTCTCATCAAATTCCTTGCTAAATGGTTCTTTCTAGCTATGGTGTACATACCTGGAAAGTGATTAATTTTTTAGTAGATTTTCATTTTTTATAGTTTATCAGCAGTAACCCCTCCATCACATCACATAACATCCCAATCTTCATTATCAGGATCAGATTACTTAACTTTTCATTTCAAAACATCTTAGGCAACTGTTTTAATGACATCATACTTAGTTTAGGAAATGTTAATTATTATCTTTATCTTTTGCTTCCTTTTTCTAATGAATTTTTAAAAGCTAGATTCATTTTCTCTGCTTTTGTTTCCTTCTGAGTCATCATCCTCTTCATTTAGCACATTATCTTCTTCTGATTCTTATTTTTAACTTTTAATTTTTTCCATGATAATATAATTCAATAATAACTTAGCAAGTTAATCACTACACTTTAAAGTGATTGCTTTACTACTCTTACTTTAAAGGCCAATAGGCTCTTTAATTAATCTTTAAGCAATCTAGAAGTCTATAGCTCATACTTTATAACTCAATAAACTAAGATTTACTAATTTTGATACCCTTTAAAACATTAAAGAAGAGGAACTACTTTTAAAAGACGAAATTACAGAATTGAAATTCTTATTCAAGCAATGATGGCTTTTAAAGCTAATCAATAAAACTAAGAGACAAAGACACTAAATACTAAAGATTAATTGAAATCAAACACTCATAAATCTAGTATAAATGCCATTATTATTCTACTTTATCTGCTTTATTTACATTTTTGTATTTAACCCTATCTTTCACTCTTCTTTAGTTTAACTATCGTTTACTTCAGCATATAATATAGTAAGGTAGGTTAATAAAAATATCTCTCTAGGGTTAAAAGATTTATGCATAGTTATCAATAACAATCCTCCAGGCTATTCTTCACTTCTGATATTAGTAAGCTGAATTAAATACAATAGATGAGTATATATAATAGAGTAAGGTATTTAAAATTAATATCTTAATATCTAAATTTGATAGCAATAATGCAATAACTAGCATTCTAGTTTCCTAGATCAGTAAATACTTGATCAGTTAAAACGAAATAGCTTTACTAGCGCTTTTATATTAAATCAATCGAATAGTTATTGAAATTTAATTCTTATTTACTTAGATATTCTAATTTTCTTTCTTGCATGCATGCTTATAATAGTAGAGCTGCTTAGCTAATCGTTTCCTTCGCAGGAATTTGAAAGAATAGAATAGATTATAAGTCTTTCTTTATAGCTTAAATACCTTTAAGTTCTACAGTTACATATACTTCTAAATATAGACATAGCTAAGATTATTTATCTATCTCCTTCTTTATAATCTAGTAGAGTTTGTAGTAATAATTAGGATTTAAATTACTAAGTTAACTAAGCTATGGTGTATTTAAAGGAATAAAGCTCGTACTATTTATTATTAGATATCTCATAATCTTTTTATTTTGAGGCTAAACTTTCGATAAATAGCAAATTAATTCACTAAAAACTAGCTTTAATGCTAAGGAAAATGAATCAAATAGTAAATAGCAAGCAAAAAAGGATTAAGTTAACTTAGTAGATGAAAGTGGGCTAAAATATTGGAGGCATAAGCTAATTATCATATACCAATGATGTTGTCTCTTTAACTTATTAAGACCTCAAGAGAACTCTTTCCCAGCCAAAAGGAGGATTCTTTACAATTATAAAAGCATAAGGGTTTAATATATCTATTAAAAACACTAAGTCATCTAATTAAGACTGATTATATCCAACTCAATATTCTCAAGTAGATAGCTCTTTTTAGGATTATCGAAGAAATTAGATTAAAATAATTGAAGGAAATAGGAAATATAATAAAGGTAAAAAAAAGCCTTATTGATAGTATTAATAAACATAAGAATAAACTTAATATTCTTTTTCAATATTCTTCAACAGTAAATTCCGTAAAATAGCTTTTGAAGATATGCTGTGAAAAGATATTATAGACTAATGAAAGAATCTAACAAAAAGTAATTAAAGACTGAAGTTTTTATTTAATAAATGAATTAAAAAAAGCAATAGAGTCTAAACCCTTTCAATAAGAGCATCAATCAAAATAAACTTCTTCTAAATCTGAAGTTTCAGACAATTCGCTAAGTCCTTCTCTTGATATATCAGATAACTCTTCAACTTGCTTTTCTTCTTTAACAACCACTGCATATTTCTGAAGTAATTCTTAGACTCTTTTTTTATATTTTTCGTAATCTTTAAGCATTAAAGCTGCAGCTTCTCCATTGAGAGGATCATTAGGATTTGGATAAAGTAGTAATTAGGGTAAGAATGTATCAAAAACATTCTTAAGATCAAACATGGGACTTCATGTTTGATTTATTACATCCAAACAAACTGAACCTGAACGTTCGTCAACATTAGGATGGAAAATTCTAGTAATGAAACCAACACTAGGACTTTTGTATGGATAAGTATCAGGTAGATCCACATTAATTTTAAAATTAGCACCTTCATATAAACTGCCTTATGGTCCAGGTAATTCAACAAAAAAATTATAAGCTTGAGTGTCATTCATTTCAACCTTGTAGTTGCTCATAACTAATTTAGTAATATCCATCTGCTTGCGTTTTTATATCAACATCTACTATTATGCCTTCATACTGTAATATTATAAAATATTAAAATTAAACCTTCTTAAATTACGAAGTTAGCTATTTCAATTTAATGTATAACCCTTTTACACTTTACTTTATAAAAAGGTCCCTCAATTTTACTTACTTTATCCTCTAAATACATCTACCTTCTTACCTTTATTTAAGCATATAACATACTTCGAAAAACTTTTAAATTAGTTATTTTAATAAATATCTTCAAAGATATAAACTTAAAGCATATAAAGTCTTCTCTGTATCTTAAAATATAGATTGATATCTAGATGCTCTAGCTTTAAATTATATTTTTAGTTTAAAAAGTAAAAAAAGCTTTATTTCAGAGACTTAATAATTATCCTTGTAAATTAGTTTTGTTGTTAATATTTTAATAACTATACTCTATACCTCTTATATTTATAATCCTAGTATAACTTAATTGTCTTGCTAAGTTTATTAATAATTTTATTAATTCCAAAAGGAAAGAATGTTGTACGTAAGCATAATAATAGGTGCTTTATGTTTAATAAAGATTAACAAAATAATTTAAGCTTCTTTACGCATTTAAACATTCTAATATAGGCATTTGATTATTAACTCTGCTCATATATACAAAAATTGTTCTTTCTTCCCAAAAAAGGAATTTCTATCTAAAAAAAATTAAAAATCTTTGCTAAAAAGATTGGATAAAGAATCATTAAGTCTATTGGATTCTTCTGCTTTATTTCCTTTTTTAATTCTCTAAATATTTTTCTTAAGCTCAAATGATGTGAAACAGTTTAAGATACACTTATTCATAACTATTGAAATTAAAAATACAGCAAAATATATCCCCACGTAGATTATATTAAAATAGCATGATCTACTAAATTTAAAATATTAAGGATACTTACTCTATTTATATTAGCTTTACAGCTTTAAATATAAATTTATTTTAATTTAAAAATTAATTTTGCTAGTTTTCATATATTATTACTAACTATTTTAAGCTATTTGTATCCCATTTATCTTATATCTTTTATTTCATCTGCTTGATTATTTGTCTTATCTTTAAGTTTATTTAGATAACCTTTCAAAGAGATCAATACTTACAGAAATAATTTAGAAATAGAATGAAATACTTCCTAGGTTATATTCGCTGATGATCTTTATTAATTTTACAGTTGATTTATGAGTTTTAGAATAAATGAAAGTTATATTGCTGCATTAGTTTTATTTTAGACTCTTTTATCTTTATGCTTTAATATTTGTCTATTCTAAAACTTGCTTATTCGTATAATCTAATTTTAATTTATCAAAAATACCTTAATTCTACTTAATATCTTAGAATCTTTTTAGTGCTCTTTTAGCATGTCAAACCAAAAAATTAAAAGGTTAGATTAATTTAATTCCACTGATTACTTAAGAATTGCTCTCTTAAATCTTTTAATAGAAGTTTGTCTTAAAAGTATATTAGTAAATTAGCAGGTTTAACTTAATTGCCTATTTTCTCTCTTATATAAACACTATAACTGAGTTTATTCTCAAGCAATAGCTTTAAAAATAACCACATTAATATTACTTTCAATTTATAAATCTAAAAAGTGAAGATGCATTATTATAGTTTCTTATTAATAGTTCTCTTGCTAATCTTACCATTTTGAATTAACTAGCTAAGAATTTATTTACACTACAAAGAAGTTAGTTTACTATAGCAGCATTTTCTTAATAAAGCTCCCTTCTTTCTAAATTAAAATAAAAAGTTGTATTATCTGTTTTATTATTTGCTTTCTTAAACAGTTTAGCAAGTAGAGTGAAATAAGGCCTATTGCTAAAAACAGTAATTGTTAAAATAATTAGTTTTCTAGATGATAATTATAGATATTAATTCCTAGATTTAATATTCTAATCATACTCTTATTAATTATATAGTTAATAGCTTTAATTAATTTATCTTGCTTATCAAAGAATTATGCTTTATTTAGAGCTCTTACTATCTCATAGTAAGTTAATTAGAGTTTCTTTGCTTTTATTTAGTCACATTATTTATTTATATCCTGTTTTAAAAACTTTGCCTTCTTTTGTTTGTCCTGGAATTCGTGTTTTTTTTCTTCATAAAATACTAGCAAAAAGTAAAGTGAATTATACATTTTAGACTTATTTATAGCTATGTAATTTTAATGATGAGCATCAAGTGAAAAAATAAATTATAAAGGAGATGAAATATGAAAGTAGCTTATTGATGAGTTTATATAATTCTGATATAAGAAGCTTAGTGTTTTCTATTGTACCTTCTAGAATAAAGCTTTCTATTATTAGCAAATTTAATGTCTAGTCAATAACTGAAATATTAGTTAAATATTACGAATAAGTTATTGCTAAATTCCTTATTTTTCTTAATGAATATGAAGCTAGAAATTTATTCCTTATAGTCTAGCAAATAAATAAAAAGGATATAGCTTAAGAAGCTTTGAATATGATTTGATACATTTGGATACTTAACTATTATAATCACTGGAAATACTTTGATACTATTATATTACTTTATTGTTAAGAAAAGTATAACACTTATATAGTTAAGATTCTTATAGATATGTTCTTCCTATCTCATCTATAAGCAAGGTTACTTATGATGGCTATTTGAAGCATTGGCTGTATTAACTGATATGAAATATAGGTTTAATAGAGTTTCTTTAAAGGACCATTTTATAAAGCTCTTCTTATGCTTATTTAAATTACTCCTCCATTTATTACGATTCCTTTATCTAGTCTCTTTCGATTTTAATAATGCTTAATCAACAAAAAATCAAAACAGTAAAAATAATATTAGAAGATCAATAAACGGAAAGGAAGAAAAAGAACGATTACAATAAAAATCAAAACAAACTTAAATCATTAAGATTACCTAATGAGACATTAGATAAAAGCACTAGTAAGGGAAGTCCATTAACTGGCAAAAATAGCCTTTATTAAAGCAATTTTTTGCAATAATAAGGAACGTAGGATGATTATCTTTTAATGTCTAAAAGTTAAAGCTATAAGACTATATAAAACTAGCAACTTAATCTTAACCAGACTAAATTCAAACTGAAACCTTTGAAAAAGCTATAACCTTTGCAGAAAGCTAGCTTTAATAATAATTTAAGAAATCAATAATTGATGTAAGGTACTGTGGAAAAGCTCGATAAGGCTTTTTATTAACCTCCTAAAAAGGGAATTTTATAAAGTTAAAATCTATGAGACAGAAATCAAAAATTAAATCTAGCCTTTGATATGATCCAGAAACCACGAAACTTAGCAATTATTGAAACTCCAGCAAAACTTTCCTGAATTACTCTAAATTCTCAAATCAAATTAGGCTAACTTAACAAGAAAAGAAAAGAAATTGCTTTCACCAAAAAGTTCACTAGTGAAAAGTTTGATTACATAGAGAATGAGAAAATCTTCGAAAGATTAAACTTAAGTCCTACCATAGTCAAAAGCATAAAAAAGCCTTTTGGGTACTTCTAAAATTGCTAATAATAAATTTACTTTTAATATTTCTCAAGATAATAATAAACTAATATTGATCATCTTTAAGCAAATCTCAGTCATAAATCAAATCCATTCAAAAAGGTTCCATTTTAGGTATTTTATATAAAATAAGCTTTTGAAAGCATATTTTGCATTAATATTAACAAATAAATGAAGTTTATCATTAGAATAAAAAGTTCTGTCCTACTAAATAGAAAACTTAAAAAGAGTAGATTTGTGAATATAATTTATAGTATTATTAAAAGACCTGATAGTATAACTAAGTATCTTCTTCTTAATTATTATTTTTAATAGACTTTAAATTAATTATTAAAAAGCAACTATTTAACTTATTTAAATTAGTATAACTTTTGGTTGCTAGTACTTATACATATTCCTTATTTGCTAAATTGAGTATCTTATTCAATGCCTACATTAATAGTTTATATAATTAGACTTAAAGAAATTAATGTTGATTCAATCTTAAGTATATTTACTTATTCTATAATTTAAATCTTATTTGATTTGAGCATTTTATTAGCAGTTCTTCTAAGAAAATTGCTAAACTAATCTATTAGTAAAGGTGATTAGATACATAATTACTCTATTGTTTGATTAATATTTAAGTTATTGTTTCATTTTATAATAGAGATTTCTACCTTCAATGAAGCATTTAAAACTTATTTAAGCTTCCCTAATCAAGAAGAACAATTCTTTAACTTTAAAAAAGTAATTTAATTAAATTAACTTAGCTATATAGCAATTTTTTTTCAACTCTCCACCTAAAGCTTTTCCTAACTATTAACTTCCTCTTCATATATAGAATAACGATAAGCTATATTTAAATTATGAAGACTAGATAGTAATTACTAGTATTTATCTTTTAATCTAGTTCAATTAGTAACTTTAAATAGTTGTTAATATATTTACAATATCTTATTTAATGCCTCTATTTTCTAACTAATTAATATAGCTTAAAACTATATCTATTTTGATAATTTTAGCTTTCTCCACTTTTTCCTTTTCAAATTACTTTTACTATTCTAATTAATCTAAATCTTATAAAAAAGATAACACCAAATATATAACTCAGCTATAAGATATTAATTGGTGGTAAATATAGCTAGATTTTATAAATCTGAAGCAAGTTTAACTCTAAAATGTGAATTAGAAAACTAAATAAGTACTAGCAACCTACTTAAGAAGCAACAATAGAACAAAAGCTGTAATTTAAGTAATTAAGTAGTTTCTACTAAAGCATAGATAAACTATTTAAAGTATAAATAGTTTTATTATCCTTGCTTTAATAGAGAAAAGTTAGCATTTATAGTTCCTTTCTTTTATCTGCTATTATACTAACCATATCTAAAATCCTTCTATTGCTAGCTTAATGCATGAATAATTTAAATAGTTAGTAAGCTTAGTTTAATAATAGACAGCATAGTACTATTATATAATTTAACTCTATTAGCAAAAGCATTTAAGCTATTTATCTTTGTTTCCCTAAGATGCTAAATTATGTTTAATCGAAATAACTTTATAAAACACCAAGAATGTAAATCCTTATTTAAGTATAATAATCATATATTTACCGCTCTAGTTTAGTTGACTCTAATATAAGATTTAAACCAATCAATCAATATAAAAATAAGAGAGATATACAAAAGGCTTTGCTTATTATGTAGATAAAAAGGAACTAAAGCAGTTTATTCTAGAACATGTGTGATATCTACTAACCTTTAGTTCCTTATTTTTATAATTTCAAGATTATTTAGCTCTAATATTAGATTAGTAAATAAACGATGCCAAATTAGAGATAAATAATAGGGAAATTGGAAATAAATATAAAGCTAATAAACTTAAACTTAACTATTAAAAAGCAGAGAAAGCAAGCATTTAATTAATCTAATCTTTGGGGTTAATATGTATTCATATCTAAATCACTTAAAAATATAATCTATCCATTTTAGAACATAAATTCGTAAATTGGATTTTATTTAAAAAAATCTGTCTAAAAATCTGAAATATAATGATAAGTTAAGCTAAATTATAAAATAGTAGTATATTAATATAACGCTTATTACACATAATTCTAATTATTGACAGTTATAAACCGAAATAAGAAAGATACCAATAAGCATGCCTTTAACTATATTTAATTATCTAGTGGATTATTATCTTACTCTAATTAGATTTTTTATTTATAGACTCCTAATATTTTTATTAGGTAAGCTTATTTGCATTATTAAGTTTTCTTTCTAATTATCAGATAGAGACCCATCGCTCATTTTATTATTCCTCTATCGGTTGTTTGAGTATTATTAAAACCATTTTTCCTTTCTTATTTCTATAATAAATAGAAGAGCTTAGTTAAAGTATTAAGGTTAAGCATTTTGTTGATATTATATCTTCAAGTATTATCTATAATTCTCTACTCTTTCAGCTCATTTTTTTATTGAATAATCATAAGATTCTTGTCTGTTCTATGGTTATTCTTCTATTGCAAGTAATTTTACAGTTATACTAGAAATTCTATATTAATTGGATCAAAACACTTAAATAGATCAATTTTTTATCCTAGAGTCTAGATTTTCTATCTTTAACTCAATAATTTAAAATAGCTATTAAGGGTTAGATTTTGATCTCAGTTCACACTTAGAGCAGATTTTAAGAGTTGGAATTTAAATAAGCAAATTAAACTAAAAACATGGGAAATATGCTAAAAGAGTAATTAGACAGTTATGATAAAATAGTAGTCTAAAGATAAATAAAGTATTCTAGAATATTCCTTTTTGTTATAAATTAAATATAAACAAAGCCTTTATGACTAATAAAGTAGAAAGCTTTTAAAGAAATTATAATTGTAAATCTATTTTCATTTATCCATTATAAATTATCAAATGAATTAGGGAAACTTCTGAATCAATGAAGGCTGAAATCACTTTTATGTAAGCAAATTCTAAGAAGCTATTAACTGCTTCAATAAGGTTTTTCAATATGACCCGATAAACGTCGATGCTTATTTAGGCAAAGGAAATGCTCTTGATGAGCTGAGCTTGTTTAACGATGCAATTGAGTGCTATAATGCTTGTATTAAACTTTAAAAAAGGTGTATAGATGCTTGACATAATAAAGGTATTTCTTTAGCTAAACTTGGAAAATATGGAGAAGCAATAGCCTGCTATAACTAATGTATTAAAATCAATCCATCATATACAAAAGCCTATTGTGCTAAAGGAGATTCTCTAGACAAGCTAAAAAAATATGAAGAAGCAATAAAGTGCTACGAAATATATATATAGTGAAAATAGAATGATTTCATAGTATGATACAATAAAGGAAATTCTCTAACTAGCCTAAAATAATACAAGTAAGCAAATTAATGCTACAAAATAGCAAATATGCTGAATCCTGAGAGTGAATTACCCTATATTGGAATGGGAAGTAGCTATTATTGGCAAAGTTAATATGAAATAGCAATTTAGAATTATGATATGGCTATTAAAAAAAATAATAAATCTTTAGATGCCTACAATGGAAAAGGAATGTCACTTTAGAAGTTAGATCTATATTAGCATGCAATGGAATGCTATAATTATATTATTAGTCTTGACCCGAAATATTCTGAAGCTTGATATAATAAAGGAACTATTTTTATTAAGCAAGATCAATATGAGGAAGCAATCAAGTGTTTTAACTCAGAAATTTCACTTGATGATTAAAGTTTCCATGCATATTACTACAAAGGAATTTCTCTCAATGAACTAGAGTAATATAATGAAGCACTAGAATGTTATAAATTTTGTATAGAAAAAAAGTTTAAACACTTAGATTGCTACTATAAAATAGGAAATGTGTTTGATAATCTAGGCAAATATGATGAGGCAATAGAGTATTATAAAAAGTGTATTTAGCTTAATTACTAGATCTTTGATGCATGGAACAGCAAAGGCGTTTCTTTCAAAAATCTTAAAAATTATAGTTAAGCAAAAGAATGCTTTAATAAGGCTATCGAACTAAAGCCTAGCAATGCTTTACCTTGAATTAATAAGTATCTGCTATTTTGTATTCAAGAAAATTTAGAAGAAGCTAAGTAATGCTGAAATTAAGTCCTCTAGCTTGATCATAATTACTCTAATCTCTACAATAAACAAGGACTTATTTTATTCAAACTTGGAAACACAAGGGAGGCAATTGATCATTATGATGTTGCTATTAAACTAAATCCCGATTTTGCTGAAGCTTTTAAAAATAAAGCTCTTGCTTTGTGAGAGAAAGGTTTGATTAAATAAGCTCAAGAATAATTTTAGAAGGCATAAAAGTTAAATACTGAACTGTATTAAAATAACTGGCTCAATATAGTATAAAATAGTGGGAAAAATATAAAAATCACTATAGATTCTATCTGGATACTTTTAAGACTTATTGGTGCTAGTGAAAAAAAAGGAGCAAAAATTCGTATCTGAAATTATAAACAGTTGATGTAAGATGAACATTCTTTAAAAGTAATAGGACAAGGAGGATATGGAACGGTTTATCGAAAAAAAATTGGAAGTAAAGATTACGCAATAAAAAAATTAAAAATATAGAATTAATAATAGCTAATAGAATAGTTTTTTAGTGAACTTTATGCATTTTCGAATATTAATCATGCACGAGTATTATAGCTTCAGGGAGTTTCTATTGACACCTCTTAAAAAGGAAATTTTTGCTTTTGCCATCTAACTAGATATTAATCTAAAGGAAGCTTATAATAGTTAATCAGTAACCAGAAACTATTTCCAGAAGATCTCAGAAGATTATCAGTTAGATGCTTTAAAAAGTTAAATTTATTAAGCTAAATAGCAGAAGGAGTTCAAGCTATACATAAATCCAATTTAATTCATAGGGATATAAAATCATCGAATGTCTTTCTGGATGAAAATTATGAACCAAAAATAGGAGACTTAGGTTTAGTAATTAGTATACATATTACAACTACTTAAAAATGTAGAGGAACCTAATAATGGATGGCACCTGAATTATTTTTAAAAAAGTTTTCTCAAAAGAGTGACATATGATCTCTTGCCTGTGTCACTATCGAAATTTTTAATGAAACTACTCCTTATCCTTATTTGGAATTAGATTCATAAATAGAAAACTATGTTATTAACGAAAAAAAAATCCCCTAATTTTCCTTAGAAATAAAGTAATTACCTGCACTTGAAGAACTTTTGCTATAATGCTTCATTTTTGAGCCGAGCGAGAGACCGGACATTGATATTTTCTTGTAGAAAATAGATGAAATTAAGAAAAATATTTAAAATTAAGAAGACTTCAAAGAATGGAAGGAACTAATAGGGTATTAAAATACGTTTTGATAAAAAAAACAAAATACTGAACAAATTTTTATTATTTCGCAAGAAAACAGTGAGAATACTGAAAAAGTTTTAGCATTCTGGGGTTTTCATAAACAAAGCGATTATTAAAGCTAAGATAACAGTATATCTAGTCATGAATCTGCAAAAGAGTGAATAAAATATTAAACTTATTATAATAGTAAAATTTGAATTTTATCATTATTAATAATATTTACAAAGAATAAACTCTTCTACTTATCTTCGTGTTTCAATCAGACAAATTTAAATAAATTATTAATTTTGCATATAAGAAAGAAGCTGTGTAAAATAATACGATTCAGTTTAATTAAAATTGCACAAATACCTGTTTTAACAATTAGTTAAACCATAATAAAAAATCACGCTAATGTTTCAGATTTAGATTCTAATCTTCGTAAACTATAATATTAGTAAACCTTCTACCTCATTTATATACCTTATCTATAAATCAGTTTAATAATCCAAATAGAATAAATTTAGTAGCTATACACGTTAAAATGGTATTTAATTTATATTCATTTGCTAAAATAACTTGAAGAACTTAAAAAGCTTAATGATAACTTAAGAATAGTTAATGATAATCTAATATAAAAAGGAATTCAAGTTCCTTATATTGGAGTAATTTCAATCGCTATTAGCTTTCATTATTTGTTTAATCTTGGCTTTATAGAGATATTTTATTAAATATATGCTAATAAAATGATAGCTAGGTTTACTTTATACAGATGCTCTTTTAGCATTATTCTTGTATTTATTGAAAGTAGAAGTAAGAAATTTAGATAAAGGTAGTTATAAAATAATTAGAAAGACACTTGAAAAGCATAATGATTGCATATAGTAATCCATTATATACCATTGAGATCCAATTTTTGATTGGCTTATTAAGTAAATTAACTAATTAGCACTTTAAGTATAAAAGATATGTTTATGCATTTCTTAAATCTTTACTAATATCTATCATAGCTAACTATTTCATTTGTTAACCATAATTTATCTTATTTATCCTTAATTTATAGAAACTATTCTAAGTTATAAATATTTACCCTTTTTTATTTAGTCACTAAAACGCAAATGGAACTTCATTAACTTTAAATAAATTTCTTTACCTTAATTTTAAGAAACTTAAACCTTTATTACCTGTATTAAAAATACTAAGAGACTTATTAAGTAATCTTTAAACTTAAGACTATTAGAAGACAGAGGAATTTTAGATGGTTTAAAAATAAGAAAATTGGAGATATAAATAATCAACATCTGATGATATATTATAAGTACCTAACTCATAATTTATTATCTTACGTTTAGTTACTAAAGCGTTCATTATTTAAAAATACAATTCAATTATAAAAGAACTTGCTACTAGTAGTAAAGGTATTGACAATTATTTAATTTTAATTTTGCTAAAGTTATTTTTAGCCATCATATGCTTTATATCACTTATCTTATGCAAATTAAACTATTCACTTCGATCTTAAGGAATGTTTTAAGACTTAATATTGATTTAAATCCTTTAGATATATTAGTAATTAATCCTTTAAATCAAAAGAGTCATTTTAAATTATATTAGAACTTAAGTTCAATGCTTTGCTTTAATTAGCTTAACTTCTTTAATTCTATTAAATGCTTTCAAAGTATTTCCTTTGTTAAAATAAGAACTTTTGTATGGCACTTACACTTTAGATTTTATTCTTCTAAGCTTAAAATGAACAGCTAGATTTTCTAAAAAGGTAAATTAAATAGTTAAAACTGAATATCTGATAATAAGCTTTAAGATAATATTTTTACTCAGTATCTGCTTTACACTTTTTTGATAGACCAAGAAGGAATTAAAATAATGGTTTCATTTTAATTAAGATTAAGGAAAAATATGCCTATAATTATATTCCTTATGCATATGAAGAATAATTGATAGTAAGCTCTAATACTAGCATAATAAATGCGAACTATTAATAGAAAATGAAATATTAGAAGAAGACTTAAGAGCATTAGAGTGGTTATGAATTATATTATTAAATGAATTAAAAAATCCATAAAACTATGCAAAATAATAATTTCCTACTGTCTCAAGTTAGACTAAATTCAATACCTTTCTCCAGATGCTTTATGAACTCTTTGTCATTAAGAAAAGTACTTTTATTTCTTTTTGTAGCTTCATCTTCTTCATTTGTTTTTGTTTATTCTTACTTTTCTATCTTTTGCATGACTTAGTTTAGAAAGCTGTCGAATTCTTAGGTCTAACTTTATTATTATATACCAGTTTATTATTTAATTAATGACTTTTAGGAAGTACTTTAGATTTAATTACATTTGGTTTTCTTTGTCTTGCTTTGCTTAGGTTTTTTCTATTTTGTGCTTTGATTTTGACTTTCGTCGAAATGTTGATCATTAGACTAAATTTCGATAGCAATTTAAAAGATATCTTTATTCAAATCCTCATTTATTTTCCTTTTCTTCTTATTTACTTATTCTTTGCTTTTCAAACTGCTTATTCTTTAATAATTACTATTTACATTTTCATATACTGATGATACTCTAGAAGATGGCTCTATTTTAAACTAGCTTTTAAGATTTGCTTCTCTTAGCATCATGTCAAGTTCAGAGGAAGCTTCTTCAACGTTTTGATTCATATCCATGAGTTAGTTATATTTCTGGTTAATCTCAAATAACGAAATGCTAAACAGCTTTTACGATTTCTGATTCCTCCATTTTATGTACTTTTTCCCAAATTTAGTTATAGTCATTTCTAAGTGAGCTCGAATATCTTCTAGATCTAGCTATTTATTGAGTATTAATTTAGAAGAGAAAGCGCTGAAATATAAAGTATAATGATGGTCGTTTCATCCAATTCTATCCAGAAGAATAGATCAAGTAACTATTTCTAAGTCATTTAGTAATAAATCTTTGCATACAGCCAGCAATTCCTTGCTTAGAGGATAGCTTTACAAGTTCTCAGGCATGACCATTTTCTCAGTTATTTAATCAATCAGTTTTTACCCTAATAACGAAATACCTTCATTAATTAGTTTTTCTTATCTATCTTAATACTGTTTAATAAGCTTCTACACATAAGGGAAATTATAAACAGGGAAGTTCTAATAAAAGTTGAAATAAGAAGACTTCTTATTGATGCCATTATAGGTTCTATCGACTTGATACCCTTCATCACTTTTCTAAATATTATTTCTATATTATTTAGAGAAATTTAGAACAGGCTCCATTTGTTAATTATTTTAGTTCTAGTACTTTAATAGATTATCTAATCACTTATCTTTAGACTTAAACTTATACTTCCTTTTGATTAGCTACCTATCAGCTATAGCTTCATTGGTAAGAAGACTGTCTATTCTATTTCAATGATGTATTATATAGACGCTAAATATAGTAACGCGTAATGCGTTAGCAGTGATTCATAGCTAGGCTAATTACTAGAAGGTATTAGTATATAAGGTTAGTAACTAAAAGAGAACGCTTATAGACTAGGATGGTAAATAAAATACGAGTGTTATCATAATTAGCTTTAAACAGTTAGTAAAGCTTAGTTTATAGAATTAGTGAAATGGAAAGTATTAGCACGTTTGAAAGTATCTCTCTATTAGTCAAAGATAAAAAATTCAGATAGAAAAGAACTGGAAAAAAAGATGACTTAATTAGCTTAGAAAGGCTTTTCAATGTTAACTAGAAAATCGCTAATAAGCTTTAGAATGAATGTGAAACTATTAGCTGCATTGTTGAAGGAGAGCACTCTATTTTCGCTAATAACAGACATAAAGAAAAGCATTAGAAAGATCTAATCATCTAAAGAGAAATTAGCTGCAACAAATTGAGGGGAAATCTTAAGAACTTTAGAATATAAGACACTTAGGAAAAAATAGCTATGCAGCCTTAGATATTACCAAGGAATACATCCTAGAAAAAGCTTAAAAAGACAAAGTAACAGTTTAGTAAGGCATCTCTTTTGGAAGATTCATCTTAAAATATATCAATACTAGACCTATCAACAGCAGAGAAAACTATGTAAGGAAGTAAATTCTTAAATACTTCATAAAGCTATCACTATAACTCATACAAAAGACTTCCAAATATTAACTTTATTATACAGACTACCAAGAATATGCTTAAAAAAAGAAAGCCTAATTTAAAAAAAATGAAAGTAAAGGAATAAAATAAAAGCAAAAGTACAGGAAAATGGTAATAAAATTAGATTTCAGATGAAGAATAAGATGATCAAGATATATTTCCAGAGTGGTTTATTTAAAGACCCGATTTTAAGCAAATTTAGAAGAAGAAAGAGAAAATTCACTTAATAAACATACTAACGAAGAAAAACAAAAGCATACAAGACAAAGATGTAATAGAAGAATATTTAAAGCTCAATCCCTTATTCAAAGACTTTACCTACACTTAAGTATAGAACATTATAAAATATTTGAGTATTGAAGCTGTAAACTAGGATATATTGGTAGTCTAAAAAGGATAAGATAATTAGTTTATCTATATTTTGCTATAAGGACAGCTAGATGTTTATGATTAGAATCCTAACGAAGTGATGAATATTATAAATGAGGATAATTATATTTGCGATTTGAGTAAAAAACCTTTATAATATAACGTGATAGCTAAAACTTATTCATAGCTGCTTAAAATCCTAATTGATGATTATTAACATGCTCATATCTAGAGAGTCATCTGTGAGCTTAAGGAAGAATAGATTAAGTAGTTACAAAAGATTAATGCTTTTCAATCTATTGATATAATAAAGCTGCACAGGCTATTCAAGGTAGGTATTTTCTAGTATTATAAAAAAGGGGATGAGATTTTTAGTGAAGGGATGACAAGCGATAACATGTATATAATACAGTAAGGATAGATAAATCTATATAAAGAAATAGAAATAAACAAAGATAATATATGACCAGTTAGGGACAATAAATGACAATACACTTTGATTAACAAAAATTTTAAGCATTTATTAAGAGAATGCCAAGAAAATACCTATTTTGGAGAATTTGAAATGATACATAGTCTACCAAGGAAGTAATCAGCATATGCAGTTAAAAACAGTTAGTTACTTATAATAAGCAAGAATGCATTTTTTAATATACTAGAAGAAGATGATATTCTTAAGTTTATAGAGCAAACTGAAAGCATTGTCAATACAAATAGAATAAAAAAGGAGATAAATTAAGAAAAAATAGTTTAGAAGGAGTATAACAAAGCTTTATACGATGGATTGGGAATTAGTGAAAATATTAGAATTGATCACAGAAATCTATACAATACAAAGGTAACTCATTATACAGAAATAAAGAAGACTCTATCCACAGATTGAGGAAATTAGATCTAAATCTCTATTGAAAAGCAAGCAATACAAAGATGAGATAATTGACTAAAGCAAAAAGACTAAAATCTTAAGTAGCTAAGAAATGAAGCTATTTGATAAAGTAAAGAGAATAATTGAGAACCATCATAAGAATAAATTACCTTGATAAATAAATATGGTTTATTAATGCTTTATTCTTTAATAGTCATTATTGATAATCTACACATTTCTATAAACATAAACAGAATTACTATACGCTTTGGCTTTAAAAACTATCGAAAAAGTACTCTATTTTAAATATGGCTTAATTGTTCTTTATTAGGTAAAAATATATAAGCAAATAGTGCTTAAATATTATTTCATTAATAGGATAACATACTGTTAGCTAAATCAGGTTTTGACATTAATGCATAAAATATACTAAACTATCATAGAAATTCATAAACCATTTAAAATTTGTATTCATAGACTTCATTTTAACTTTTACAAATTTTACTTAGTTTCTAAGCAAGATATAATTATAAAGAAGCATAAGATTAAATAGACTATAGTAGAGTCTAATTAATTTAAATAAGTTTTGAGATAAAGAACGAAGCTACTAATAAACTCTAAATCCACCTTTACTAAATAAGTATCTACCATGATGTTTCTTTAATTAATTACATAGCGATATGGATTCCTTTGTTTACTTTGATCGAAATATAAGTAGAAATTAGCTCTTTTTATTACTGTATTTGCTTATTTTATATTTCATTATTTATTCTTTAAATGTAACTAATTTTAATGGCTTCAGCAATAATTAACTAGTATAAAAGTCGAATCACAAGTATATATAATCTACTAATAAAGCTATTTTATTGATATTTCGTTACTTCTAATAATTTCTCTTAAACCACTATTTAAAAGTGATTGCATCAAGATTACTAGATTTAAACTGAGAAGGTAAATTAGTAAATTAGAACATTCTATGAGGAAAAAAGATATTTAAGATAATAGATTGAAATAGTATATTGCTTAATTCGATATATTTGCTCCTTTATTAATATAGAAGATGTAGACAAGCAATTTAAGTAGGAATATTTTGGAGTGGCTAATTTATATTTATTAGATAACAATTTATTATTCCAGTTTCACTCTTAGAAAAAAGCTTACTTATTTGAATAAAGATCTAAATTTCTATAGTTATTATTTTTTATAGTCTAAACGAATATATCCTCATAGATCTAAGAAGAGAATAGGGATATAAAATAGACGTAGTAAATACAATTGAATTTAAATTCTTTTATCTTATTAAAGATAAACATAACTTTATGTTTTCTTTCTCATACTATTTCATAATCCTAAGTAGCTACTTTAGCCTGTTCTTCTTCTTCACTATCGCTTAAACTTTTGCTTGTTCGCTCGTTTATCGTGTTTTGCAGATTTTACTGCTGCGTGATTTTTTCAAGAGTTTCCTCTACGTTTAAGTTTTTGCTTTTGGATATTTCTTGCTTAAAGGAGGCAGGCTCTACAGTTTCTACTTCGATAATTCTGTTCTTGTACTTTTCAAATCTCATAACTAGTGTATCTCTACTTATAACTTCATTAGGCTCCTATAACCCTAGCAATATATACTCAATAGTCTGAGAGTCCAAGTTTTATACATTCATTTGTAGAATACTTTTTCGAATAAGAGCAACTGATAATTTATCATTTTTAGCTTTGTTACCTACAAAGCCAAACATTTAAGAAGTTGGAATATGCTTATTTTCTCTTATATGCTTTACTAAAGACTGCATTTGAGGACAGTACAAATCTGGATTTTCAACTTTATAGCTAGATATTGTGTTAAGTTCTAGAAATTCTGCATTTTGCATATTTATGGCACCAACATCTCAATATTTACCGTATCCCCATGCAGGTAGAATATTGTCTATAATGATATTATCCATAACTATTATTACTTAAGGACTTAAGCTTTAAAAATTAGTTACCTGTTTCTGATTATTACCTTCTTATAGTTCTTTAGTCAAAAACTTGAATAATATTCTGAACCAAGATTTCTTATCCATCGAGTTTCCAGTAGGAGGCAGAAGTACGAAACTCCAAAATCCGAACTATGGAAAATCAGCTTCGAGCCTTACAGTGTTGTGTTCACACTCTTCCTTCTTAGGACTTACTCTACATCCCTATGGACATAATATTCCCGTTTCAATATCTTCTGCGTCAGAGCTCCATGTAAAAAGTACACGAGTGTTAATATCATTTGAAACAGGAATGATTCCTATATAGATTTTATAGTCTTAGCTAACATTTGGAATGTAAATATATCGAACTGATTCTACAAAACCTGTCTTATTTCCAGTTATTTTGACAGTTCCTGCTTCAAATATTTAAAAGACACATTCTCCTTCGTTGTTTGTAAGAGTTTAAAGTTATTGCTTATTTGGAGTCTAAAGGGTTAATACTACATTGCTTTATAAGTTCCCCTAAAATACATCTCTAACTTAGCAAGTAAGCTTATGCTTTTCAGCAGCTTTCATATTTATAGTCATTGAATATTCACCTGGTTGTGTTTCGAAATTCTTTGTTACTTCTTGCATGCTTTTAGCTTTCACAAAAAGCTAGAATTCAGCAAGTGGAAGTGATGCTTCATAAACTCCTGATTCTCTTTCTTTAAGTAAGAAAGACTATGTTGATCCTTTATCTGCTCTAACAGTTGCATTAGAAATTAGTTCTCCAGCTGGGTCTATTAAAACTATTGACATTACACATATTTCCTTAGAATTTAATGGAATAAGAACGTTTACACTTACAGTTCCTTCTGGTTCCTTAAAAGCTTCTATTATCTTGACTTCAGATCTGAAATACATTGTTTCCATCACTTCTATTAAGTAAACATTCAGTGGAAGATCTTTGAATGCCGCCCTTCCATCTTTATCGGTAGTAGCTTCATATATTTATATCTGAAAAGGCTACTTTACTGTAGGTTTAGCACTTTAAGGTCGAGATTGCAATTTGGCAGGTTTTTCATAGTTAGATAAGCCGGATGAAGCAGATTAAGGTCTCTTTGCTCTTGGAGTTAAACTAGAATGTTTAGCACTTGAAGGTCGGGTTAATTTTTAAGAACCTGATTGAGAAGTTGGAGAAAGAGGCCTCGAATTCCCTTGTCTAAGGGGTTTTAAATTAGGTTTAGGTAAAATGGATTATTTTGATGAAACTCTACTGATTCTAGGTGGCAATCGCTCTAAGTTATCATATTTAGCCTTTACCTTTATTTTAATGCCTCTTAGTCTAGGATCTTCAGGAATAGTTTTAGAAGGATCAAAAACAGTTACGAAGAGTTAAAATTTAGGGAGAAAAGATGAAAGCTTTTGTAAAACTTCAGGAATCATTGGTCATGCCTTTGTGAGCAACTTGCTATGCAAAGTAGCCTTTTAAACTCTACCTAGAATTCTTGAATAAACCTAAATTTCGAAAGCACCTATTCTAGGTAGAAAAGCTTGAAGTTCTTTAGCACTGCCAACTAGATTAATAGGTTTGCATAGAACTTTTACAGTTGGAAATCTTTCGAGAATAGCTTTTTTCAACTTCTCAGCAAAGAAAATATATTTTTCAGGATCGTGTCTTGTATTACTTGAATGCAATTGGCAGTTAGCACAGTGCTCTATAGTTGTTAAAATTTCATTTTCTCTCACATAATCAAACTCTTTAAATTACCTCCAAATATCTTATTCAGTCTTTTTAGGTGCTTCATCGATATTAGAGAACTATCTTCCAGGTACAGGAACAATGGCAGGCATCTAGACCTTGATTTATGTAGGAAAGGATCTCCTTTTGATCTAATATTAATCAGAAGTTAAACCATTATCTGAATACTTATAGTGAATATCAGGTACTTTACCTCCATGAAACCATGGAGCTGAATGAAGACTTTTTTCGAATTTTCCAGGCAGTCTATCGACCATTTAGTAACTTATTTATAATATTTAAATATAAAAATCCCATTAATTTTCTTATAACAACTACTCATTTCATATAGCCTCATCTCACATTTTCTGCTACTCTTGTACTTTATTATTAATACTTTTCCCTTTAAGCTTATTTTAATATACCCCTTCTTTATTATATCTTAGTCAATATTTTAGTTTGTACTACTTTTTATACTGGTATCATATACAAAATATACAAGCCTTATTGCTTTAACTATAAAAGAAGCTGACTAACTATAAGGTATGCTTAAAGCTTAGTAGCAGGCTAGCTATTACTCCTTATCATCACTTATTTCTATTAGCTAACTAACTATTATTTACCTGCTATACCTTAGAGTACATCTATCAGTCCTAATACTTAATAATGAGTTAGTGTTGGGTATGTTATAATAAGCATTTAGATAGAAATAAGGTATAGAAGGTGATAAGGTTAATGAGATAAATAATATATAAATGGAAAAAATATAACCTACTTGCAGGTTTTGTGCTGAACCTATAAAAGACCCAATAACGTTAAATTGCTCACATCATATGTGTTTTAAATGTGGGATAAAGTCTTATACTTATAGTTCTCTAAAAGTAGGTGAAGATTAGAAGTAAATATAATGCCCTATCTGCTGAGTTTATTAGCCTATTGATATTAAAAATTTATAGATTGATAAAAACTATAAAGCTGAACTAGATGAACTTGCTAAGGGTCTTGAATTATGCTCATTTTGTGGTAAATATTTGTCTTTATCTAAGTGTACAAACTGTGATATGTCTATGTGTATTGACTGTAGAGATTAGCATAAAAAAAATACAGTCACAGGTTCTCATATTATAACCCCAATTGCTGATTTTGAAAGAGTAAAAGATCCAATTCCAAAATGCCAAATTCATCGTAGAATGCTTGACTTTATTTGTATTAATGATATGGAAAAAATATGCCTATTATGTAGAGGCTAGCTACAGCATAGAGGACACCAAATTTTAGAAATAAACGATGCAATTAACAAAATGAAGATCTAAATCGAAGAAATAAAGAAAAAGAACATTGACCTAAAGAAGTGAATAGAGCAAGCTATTTTATTATAAAATCAGTTCAAAAATGATATTTAAGAAAGCTCTTAAGAATGCTTAGAAGCTATAGAAAAATGGAAGAAGCTTAGTATATTATAAATAGAGGAATTCGTAGAGCAAAATAAAGCAATGATTATGTAAAAAAGCAATTTAGCCTTTTAAGAAAGTGAAGAAACGGTTGAAAAATATCAAAAGCTTCTTGAAGAAGTAGAAGAGAGTATTATTAATACTGTGAAAGCTGATGAACATCCTAATAGAATATTTGTTTACTTCCGAAGGAATAAGATGATTGAGTAAATTCCAATTCCGAAGTTTTTAGAAATAAAGAAATGTAAATTAGAACTAAAGCATGATTGAATAAACTTTAATGGAGTTTTAGATTTTTAAGTAGCATAAATAAAACCTTAAGAAAGCAGAAGAAGTGCATAAGAAAGGATCTATCATTTTAATCCTGTTAGTAAAGAATTAGTAAGTTACACTATTAACACTGGAGAGGTTAAAAAAGTTATCCCTTCTGGAGATGTTTTTTTGGGAATTCCTCCTTGTGGAGGTGCGCAATATACAACAATTCCAGGAGGTAAAGTTTTTGTTACTGGTGGAGGAGATGGAAATTTAGGGTGAAAACAATCTTGAATTTATGATCCTTCTACGAGATAAGGGACTATTTCAGCTGATATGTCGTTTCCAAGACATTATCATACAGCATGCTATGTTCCAGAAAACTAATAAGTAGTTGTTTTTGGAGGAATCCATAATTAAACAGCAATAGAGGAATGTGAAATTTATTCTGTGACTTTAGCTGTCTGAAAATAAATATCACCTATAAAGCCAGCACGGCATAGCATTTGTTCAGTAGCTTAAAAGTAAGAAATCTATTTATTTGGTGGGCATACAGAAGATTATTAAGATACAATTGAAATTTATAATATCGAATCTGATAGTTATGAAACGCTCTCTGTAAAACTACCTCAACCTGGCTTTTGTCTTGGAGCTTGCCAAACTGATGAGGGTATTTTATTGTATGGTAGATCTTTAGATCACACCTATATTTTTAATGGAACTGACTTTGGAGTTCATGGAACTAAATTAAGCACTTTTATCTTCCTTAATACTCCAGTTTTTTTTTAAGAAGTATACGATAAGAGGAGAAAGGTATATGCATTCGACTACAAAACAGGAATGATGAATATCTATGATATGAATGATAGGAAATGGAAAAGCCATAACATTTGGATTATAAATAAGAAAACTGGCAACTTTTTCCAAAAGTTCGAATGATAGAGAGACGAAAGAATTATAGTACACTTTATTTTATTATCTCTCATTTAAATTAGTTAAGCATATTATTAAGAGCTAAGCATCTTTAATTATACTAACAACGAAAAATCCTATTTAAAATATTACAAAATAAAGAACATAAAAAGTAAGACTAAGGTAAAGATTTCTCCCATTCTATTCATAAATTAAGAAGACAAAAGTAGAGCTCAAAATAGAATCTACTAAGTTTATTACAGTAAGAGTCATTTTATAAGGCAATTGCTTTTTAGAGTATGTTGATAAATTCTTAGGAGAAATAGAAGGAAATTAAGCAAAATTATAGAAGGGATTTTGAAACTATTTATCCCTTATATTTAAACTTATAAAATCTGATTTAAATGATTCTTTAAAAAGCTTATCTCATTCTTTAGTCTAAAGTAATTTATAGCTAAATTTAGGGCTAGAATTTTAGTTTTTATGTTTTGAATCAAATAAAAAATCAAAAGGAATATACAATGAAAATTTCCTCTAAAATTCATATTTACTCAGCAGCTAAAAGTCAAATGAATATGCTTTTAAAACTAGTGAGAAGTTGATTAGTTAAAGAGAGCTTTATAAGGAAGGATTTAAACAATATGATTATAGAAAAATCTCTTCAAATGTAGAATTTTCATTAATAGATAGCTTATCAATCATTTTCTTACTTTAAAATAACTGAAATATATGAAATAACAAATCTAAATACAAAATAATTATCTAATTTATTAAGAAAAGGCTAATTATCCTTATTATATCTTTGTTTTAACTTATTATTCTAAATTGGTATTTATGCTAAAGGATATAAACTGCTTTAGTAAGTTTATGCTTATTTAAAAATATTAAGGCTTGCTTTTTTTATTAAAATGTGATGAAAGGATTATAAAATGAAGTGTAATATTTTGTATTTTAGATATCTTTCAAATATAATGATTTAATTTCAAAATTTAAGTTTGGTAGTCTTTTCATTATTGATTGTTTTGATCCTCGGTTTCTTTAACAGCTTTACTCTCTTGATTTTATTCCTAAATTTCATTTTATGATAATTCTTGTTCATCTTTATCTTCTGCTGAGTAATAATTTTCGTTCTATTCATGATTAATTGGGCTAAGAAGTTAATTATTTTAATCTTCTTATTAAGAACTTTAATTGGTAGCTTATTCTTCTTACTTAACTTGTTTTGATTCTTCTTAGATTTTCACTTTCTTGTTTGATTCTTCAGTTGTAAGTAATTAAACTTCTTAACTCTATTTATCTTCTTTTAAATCTTAAGCAGGATGTTCACTTTCATTTGTTTGCTACTATGATTGCTTACTAAGCTATTATTCTTCTTATAATTACTAATCTTATGTAGAATTAAGAGTATCTTAGTTTAAGGAATTTTTACTTTCTTCCTTCTAATCTTACTATAGGTTTATAGCAAGATTAATTTGCTATTCTGTTATCTATTCAACAAATGTTTCTATTTTAATTTCGTCTTTCTTTTGTTGTTCTGCTTCTTAAGTAGTTTTTTACTCTTACTCTTTAATTTTTTCTAAATTTTAGTCACTTTTTTCTTCTTCTATCTTTGCATTTTATTCTTTAGATTATTCTATTAAACGTTACTAATTCTCAATGATATCTTACTAATCTAATTCCTTTTACTAGCTTTTCTAGTTAAAGTTTTCTTATTTATTCTCTACTTCAGATTTATTTTCCTCTTACTTAACTTTCTCATTTTAACTTTATTTATCTTTTTCAGATTATATACTTTAACTCTACTTTTCATGTTCCTCATTTAATTTATTCTAACTAGATTATTAACTTTCTTATTATTAATCACTTTCATTAGCCACAGGCTAAGAAACCTAAAATTCAACGTTTTATTTTTGTATTTCTTCCTCATTTTGAGAAAGGTTTTCACTATCTTCTTTTTCCTTTTACTATTCTTATTTAGCTTATTGTTGCTATTACTCAGTTGAAGTAGTTTAGTGTGCTTTCGATTCTTCGTTAATTAACACTTCTTTTTAGTCTTTTTCTTCTTCTTCTTCTTCTTCTTCTTATGCGTTTCCGTTTAAAAAGTAATCTTGATCTTCTAGACCATTTTCCACCTCGTACATCTCCTCATTATCCTAAGAGCCTTACTCTTAATTCTATGATTTGCTCTTTTTCCATGCTATAAATGATTGCTTTCAATTAGGTACCATTGCCATGATATCAATTTTAGAAGGCATTTTATTGAAGATTAAGGTAATGAGATGAGTTATAGATTCTATAAGATCTTTGACATTCACTATTCCATCTTCATCCAAGTCTAATTAATCCCACCATTCTTCCAATTTCTATTTGGCGTTTTCTTTTTCGCACCAGACTAAGAACTGCGAGACTTTCTATTTCATAGTTTAAGGAAGTTCACTTTGATTAACTTTTTCAATGAGTTCCTTAATTTTGGAATTCAAATCCGTGTACTTCTCTTTAAGGTAAATTTACAGACTGCAAAATACTTGAATAGTATAGCACTTAACATTTTCTACGCTCTTTATATCCAGAAGCTTCATTCCTTAAAGCGTTATAAAATCCGCAGATATGAGGAATAGAATTTTAAAGTCTTCATAAGTTTGATAAGTTTTATGACTTATTTTTGTAAGCTACTCTCATGTAAAGTTCATAAGCTACTTTAGTCTATGCATCATTGCTACTGAATAGAAGATTTATATCTATGGTAGATAGGCTTCAAGTTTAATTGCTTTTACTTATTTCTACAGAAGCTGAATTTTAGTGGTTAATAGCTTAATGAAGTTTTCGAAAGTACCTATTATAGATTCTTGTTAGCTGATAAATTCCCATACTTCAAATATGTGCTCGTGAATTTTACTCTTTCCCTTTAATAAGCATTCAGCAACTGCTTTTATTCCATCCTTGCATTTTGAGGCAACTTTGAAGAAGTTCTCTGTGCATAGCTCGACGGTAGGAGATCAAACTCCTCCTCTTTGTAGATAAAGGGTTTAAACTTTAACTATGAACCCATTAGGACCTAAATCCGTAAACTTTTCTCAAATCTCAAGATTTGCAAGATAAAGTCTAGCCTAGCAAATAATTGTGTGGGTCGTTTCAAGTTCCTTGAAAATGAACTCAATAGCATTCTTACTTACGTTTAGCATCATATTTCTTGCTTTCTACAGAACAGTCTTCTAACCTTCTTGAGAACTTACCTCGTTACTCATTTTATTAATAATAAAGCTAAGAGTTCTCAACTTTAAGTAGATTAATGGATTCAATATGGAGTCTCTATATTTTTCCTTCAGATTGCTGTTAGCTACTTCCAAGAAGGGCTAGGATGTTTTGATCTCTAATTAACTAAACACAATAATAGAAGCTATCATAGTAACTGGTACAACATCAGACTAGTTTATTATAGAGGTAGCTTATATTAATGATTTATCTAACCAAATTAAGCTTAATAAGCTATACATTTTTAAACGAAGCATTTTCAACTTACACATCTATTTATTTAATACCTTATCTCCTACCTTTCAATTCCTCTCTATACAACTCCCAAAAAACTCTTTTGAATCTTTAAAACCTCAACGAGATATAAATCCCCAACTCCTTACATTATTATTAAATCTGGTAATTAAGCAACTAATATCAAAAGTTCAGTATTCAAAGTATATAGACTAATAAAAGTATCTCTAAAGTTAGCTTAAAATGAGTGAACACTAGCTTTCTAAAATAGATTATCTTTTTATAATAGCTATTACATTAATTTGGGAGAGTAAATTTAATAAGATCTACTTTTATTTACCTAATCTGGTCTATTTTAGGAAAATCCTATTAGAGTTTAAGGAAAATTATTTCACCTTTTTGCACTTTTCTACTTCTTTTTTTGGATCTTCTTTATACATCACTTAATATATTTACTTGAATTAATATTCAAATTTTTATCTTGTGCTAAGACTTCTACTTCTACTTTATGCTATAACTTAGTAATTCTATAATGTAAGAAATATGCATTTTGCTATGTAAGTTAACTAAAGACCATTCTAGTTAAATTATGTTTGAGGCTTATCAAGCCTAGAGTTTATTTTTACAACACCTATACACTTTTCTTCCTCCAAATACCTTTACTCTTATACGAATTCATCTCCACTTTACTATTATAGTTGAAATACTAATGTCTCTATATAATTGAAAATCAGAGCTTTTATATAAACGGAATTGGATTCTTTTTAAATGAAAAGAGCTAAACTACTTTGCATGAAAAAGCAAATGAGAATTTAGAAATGAAAGCTGATAATTTATGATAATCTAGAACTTATAAAAATTAAGTACTTTGAGATCTATAAATAGCACTCTTATATTACTTCTTCAAAGCTAATACTTGAAAGTTCTATGAGTATATGGTTATATTATATATTTAAGGTTTAAACTAAAAGCTTTTATTTGCTGCTTAAAATAGAAGTGTTTTACGAGCCTGCTTGGCTTATTAATTAACCTTATCTATTTGTAATATAAATATCTTAAATGCCTGCAAATAACCTACTAGTAAGCAGTTATACTAATCCTTTGGCTTGCTTGATTACTAAATATATAAAGATTAAGTATTACAATAGTAAAGCGATATTACTTTATACATCTGCTTTATTTCTTTCTGCTCTTATAATCTTTAAAAGCATATAGTATAATAGAACTATCTAGTTGATGGCCTAGCTTGAACTAGTCATAATATAGCTTATGAATATAACTAAACAGGTAGTTATTAAGATATTCGAAATAGCTTTAGAGCCAACTACTTAATCTTGTTTAGCCAATTCTTAGGGAGCATAACATTTCCTTTATCTCTTCTTATCTTTCTAGTTACTTCTTAATTAACTAATCCTATCGTATAAATTGTTTAATTTCTATTCCTCTCTTCAATAAGAAGAGGATAGTGAATATGAGGGCTTATAATTAAAATATTCTTATAACATGTCTCTAATGTAACTAGTAAGATAAAGCATTTAACTAGACTAGTAAATGCTTAGCATTATTAAGGCTATCATTACCAATCTTAATCTTCATGCTATTATTAATAAATTTAAACCTTTAAAGCTTTCAAAATGCTAGCTTAGTACTAAAGAATCCTCATATTACCATAAACCCTTCCTTTCCTTCAGATGGCAAGTGTATGTATTATAGTTGAATTAGCTTTAACTAATGATAGCTAAAAAAGCTTTTAATTAGGAAAGTTTAAATTAAAATACTTTAAAGGATTTAGGTAATTGCTAGCTTTATTAACTCCTATCTCACATAAATTATCTTCTACCCTTCAATTATTTACTCTTAATAAGATTAAGCTAGTGCTATCAATATAAGTCTACCCTTATAAGCAAAAGCTAAAGTAAGAAAATAAACTAAATATGGTACTTATTACTATTGGTTAACTTTATTCTAACTAGAAGCTTCTATATAAAATACCAGGTTAAAGGATACTCATAAGAGCTAAGTGCTATTTTTATTTCACTCTAATCTCATTTCCAAACTCGAATAATTAGATAGTATAACAATCAAGGATCAGAGCTCCATACAATGAGAGCTTACTAGTGCTAAACATAATAAATAAGATTGGAAGCATTTGATATTAGAAAGGAGTATTTTAAAGATATACATTTTGAACTTAGATTAATTATCTTAAAAATGACAGTCTATTCATTACTTAAAATTGCTTTGCTAATAGAATTATAAGGTATTTTCAATTAATTTATTCAATAAGGTTAATTTAAGTGGAGTATAGGTTAAATATATAGGAGGTATAGTGGTATTTAAGGTTTCGTAATTCGGGAGGTTAATAGAAAAATCCTCTGAAATGGCTACAAATCAAATCTAATGAAATACTAATGAAGGTTAATAATTAGCTAAATACTGGTAACAAAGCTATAATTATAAGTCTAACTATAGATAAAACATCCTTTAGCATACTTTTTTAAATAGGTTAGAGCATTTATAGCTATTTACTTCAATCTTAAGTATAAGATTCTAGAATAATCGATCATTTAAACACTTGATTTTAAAATTTATACCCAAATGATTTAAACTAAAATTGATTTTGCAATCTTAACAGCATGTAAAGTCATCAATCTAATTTAATTTTATAGCAAATGATTAATTTAAGTATCATCAGCTCCTAGTTAATCAAGCAGACTTAATATGAACTTAAAGTAATAAAACTAGATGGATTATAGGTATAATATTGCAAATTTAGTTTAGCTTAATGCTAAAGGCATATTTTCTTAGCATTTAAACTCTTTTTTTTTAATTTGTTATAAAAAATCATGCGGCAGGTAAATTTAGAAAGCCATTAGACTGAAACGTTTGATCAAAATCTGACTTAATTGTAGAATGACTAGCTGATAAGCTATCAAGCTTGTTAGAATGAGGAATCAGAATAGACGCAGTTAGCGTCAAAAGTTGTTTCCTAAGATGAGGGCTTAGAGGTATAGATTCCTAAAATGAGGAAAAGAGCTTTTAGAGGATATAATTCATAAAAGCGAAACTAAACAAGTTGGAGTTAGCAAGAAGACGATTTGCTAATTAAGTTAAGAGAAGAGAATATATCATGGAGGTAGTTAGCTTAAGAAATAAACTAAAAACTACATAATGGTAGTCAAACTAAAAATGCTAAACAAGTAAGGGAAAGATGAAGTAATTACTTAAATCCTGATCTAATTAGTAATTTTTTATTTTAGAGGGTGACTGGCAAGATCATGAAAATGAGATGCTTATCAAATTACACAAATAACTGGGACCTAAATGGTCTTAGATATCCAAGATTTTAAAAACAAGGAATGAGAATTAGGTAAAAAGTCACATGATAACTTTACTAGATAAAATGCAAAAGCAAGGCAAAGTATTAGCTCATGATAATTAAATCAAAGACTAACCTTAGAAAACCTTTCAACCTTTAAGCTAAGAATTCCAGTAAGACTTTTAAATGAGCAATCCCGAGTAGTCTATAATTCCATCATTCTCTATCTTTGCTAATCAAGCAAAAGAGTAATAATCAAATCAAGAATTCATAAATGTAAAAAAAGGTGACCATAACGGAGTAGTTTTAATTGCCCTTTGATATTGACATGGTAGTTTTATATATTTTCTAATATAGATTTTCACTTAAAATGTCAAATTATTTAACATAAAATGCTTTATAAAGATCAAATTCTATATATACTCAATCATACTAATCATTATTTATTTGTTAGCCATTCTAAAAAATACTAGGAAATAAAGTCGATTTTTAAAAAATAGACTACTATACTTAAATTGCCTGTGCATTAATTAAAATACCTTGAAGCAATTAGTTTTTTCTGAGATTTTATTGGTTAATTTAGACTCATAAAAGTAGTTTTCTAGTAAATAATACTAAAAGAACTTTGTGCTATTAATTAAGTTTAGCGACTAATAAAGGTATTTAAAGTAACAAATAATTAAATCTTTAGTTATATATCAGAAAGGACACTTTTTTCTCCTATTTTGATTTGTGTATCTGCGTCTTACTGATTTTCTGTCTACTAAATATTGCTCTAAAGTTATATTATTTCATCTTATTCCAAAAAAAGACGCTCAGGATTCAAATGTTCGGGATTCTTATAATCCTCATTAGTTGTTCACTACAGTATGCTTAAGTTTTCTTCTTTTGTAATCTACTTTTTCTTTTTTTAATGCTGAGTTTTCCAACCTTTATTTTTGATTTTAAGATTAATAATTTACTAAGCATTATAAGTTTTAGAACTCTCCTTTGAGTTTAAAGGGATATCAGAGTTCTATTTTTGCTATAATTACATTCTTCTTATTAGTTGCTAGATCTTTTTGGTAACTTGCTAATGTGTTTCAATCCTCTTACTTAGAGGAACAGGCTCAAGTTTCTATATACTGATTGTCTTTTATTTATTTTTGTGGTTGCGAACTTGAGCATCCATATGAATATTATTTGATATAAAGCTGCTTTACTATTAAGTTCTTATATCTATTATCTTGGAAATACCTTTAAACTCTATTTTCTTTGCTAATTATTAAGGAACATTCGCTTTTATTTTGTTTTGCTTCCTTTTATTAAACTTAGTAGTTGAAGTAGAACGCTGCAAGTCCTCAACGTATGAATAGTCTATTCATTAAGATCTATCAAACTGTTTATTAATTTTGAACTTCTGAAATTTATCGTTAAAGCTACTTCGTTTATTTTCAGTTCTAGGAAATGCTTAGCTCTATTCGGGAAAATTCAAATCATACAAGCGCAACTTTTTTTGCTGGATATTCTTCCATTTCACACTGATTTATTTGCTATCTCCATAAAACTCATCATTTTATCCACTTGATCTAGCCTGTGTTCTTTTCAAGAATGGAGAGTTATTGCTGAAGTCAACTTTATACATATGTATTTCAGGTAAGTTTTAGTTAGGAATCTTTCTTTATATTGGAGTTACAGAGTATTTTTCGCTGAGAAGCTTTAAACTAGTTTTAAAACTTTAATTCTAAAATTGCATTTTATCATAGGAATTTAACTTATTAAATTCCTTATTTTCAATTTTTAACTTTTTACCTTTAATCACTTCTTCATCCTCATCCATTTCCTTGCTATTTAATTTCATTTATATGTCTTCTTACTTATAATTAGAACTTAAGCCCTTTCAATTTGCGATTATTTAATAGAGCTTAACTACTTAATATTCTAATCATTAGTCTTTTACTTTAATATAATCACTTTATATATAAGTCTATGTTCTAACTTATAATCTTAAAGCCTATTTAAATATAAGTACTATCAATAATACTATACATCCTTAGTCTACTATTCATATTGTAATACCTTCTTTATCTATCGTTACAAATATACAGCCAAGCTAGCTAAACCTTAAATATTGAAACTAAACATCAGTTTATTTTAAGTTACTTTAACCAAGGTATTTTTAGAAAATATCTTCTGTTAGAATTGTAGATAGTTAATAGAGTTTAGGATAGAAGTATTGTATAATGAGGGTAATATTTCTTATCTAGACTAAGTGCTTAATTTATATCTAAGTAGTTTCCTTATTAGCTGCTTGTTTTATTAATTACGTTCTCATCTTTTACTTTTGTCATATTAGCTCGCTTATTAAAAGTAAACCCCATTTGATTTATTGCTAGTTGCTAGGGAAAATAGTTATAAATTTGAAAGCTTAGCCTCTCTTCTGCTTATAGTATAGCTATGGAAACTCTTTCACTCTATCTACATTAAAAGTTTTAGCCTATTCTCTAATTAATATAGCTTAAGAAGCCTAATTATATAGACTAGAATGAGTAATAAGATACAATAGCTTTGTAGTTTAATAATATAAACTAGTTCTGCAATATAAGTAGAAGACAGTGATATAGAAGACAGTGATATAGAAGCCAGTGATATAGAAGTAATATGCATTACTAAGTAGCTAACTAGCTAATAAGCTATTACTTCTGTCTATTTAATGGAATGCATATTTATACCTAATTCTGCCATTTCCTTGCTACTTCCTTTCTATCTATTCACTATCATAAAGAGTAATTTAGCTTTATTTTCCCAGATAGAAGTTGTTAGAGTTTGAAGTCTAAATATTATAAAGGTTATAGGATATTACTAATTCTAAGGGTAGAGTAAAATTAAGCTGATAGACTAATATAAATAAAGATGATAATTAATCCAGGAGGAGAATAATTAGACTTATACACTTTTGATGGAGATTCATACTAAAAAACAAAAAGCAAAAGCATAAATTAAGACCTTAAGACACTAAATATTTAAAATAAAGCCAAAATTAAGATTTTAGCCATAATGATACTTCTAAACTATTTACTTATACAGTCATTTTAATCAGCTATAGTCTAACCTAACAAAACTAGTTCTAAGGTTTAAAAAGTTAGTTTCTTTTATTTAGTTGATTAGCTAGTTAAAGTATTAAGTAGATTATATTCTATATCTAATTAGCTAACAAATCAAGAGCTAGAATTTTAACCTTTAGCTATATCAAGTTATTGCTTTTAGTAAGAAGCTTCATTGAGTGGATACTAGCTGTTGCTGAAGTTCATCGAATAAATTATCAAAAATGGCGAGACAATATGAATTGTTTAATTGCATCTCTAACTTTAAAGGGATATTTGACTGAATCCAAAATTTTGTAAGGAACGCATCTAAATGATTATTCAGTCTAGGTAAGGCTTGAAGTTTATAGCTTGGAATATAAATTAATTACTTATGGTGGTTACTGCTTGTAGAAACTTATAAGAGAAAATATATAAGTCCATTAATAAATTGTTCTGGGTAAGCAGCATAAAGATAACTTAGATGTTCTCAAGCATTCAAATTTAATCACTAATCATTAGTTTCATTATAGTTTGATAAATGACCAACAAGACTATCCAAAATTGAATGTTTAAACTACTATAAATAATTACTCTTAGAAGCAATTAACCTAAATATCATTATTAAGAACTCTCTTCTAATTATTAAATTAAAGCTTATTGCATGTATAGCTAGATAACTACATAATACTCTATACCTTTTACTAAATGATTAGGTAGGATTATCTAAGTGCATAAGAAAATGTAGATGCAAATAAGTAAACTACATATAAATAAGGTATCAATATAGTTAATATACTATTACTACTAACTATGCATATATCTAGCTTTAAGCTTATATTATGATAATTTTAGTTTGGATGGAAGTTAGTATGCTAAATCAAAAATACTAATATAGAAAAAATAGCTACAGCTACATTGAAGTGTTATTATCTCTAGTTATAAGGTAAAGCTTATACTGGAAAAAAAGGATGAATTTGCTTTTATAATTATAAATACTTAAAGTTAACTTTACTAGGAATATAAAATCTAAAAATGCTGGAATTAAGTACAACTCGAGCACTATAAGAAATGCTACATGAAGAAGATTTGAAACTTTTTGGAGTTACAAGCGAAACTCCTTAAGGATTTTACTAAACTTAATCAAGAAGAGATCTTAGAAAAAGTTAGACTTAGATTAATATTTACATTAATTAAGACCTTAATAAGCTATGGAAGAAATATCTCAACAATGCATTTCGTAAAGTTTTATCTGAGGTAATTCCAGGAGTGAAATGGAATTGTGTAAAGGGAATCAGAAGTACTCCTTAAAAATGAAGCATTGAAATTAAAAAGTTGAAATCTTAAGAAATAGAAGCTTTTACTGAAGGAAACGTTTTCGATGAGTAAGGAGCTGTTATTTTCCTTCATAATAAATGACCTAATAAAGTTGGAACCCAACTCCACGAAATATTGCATGCATTAGGATTCAGTCATGAATAACAGAGACATGATAGAGACAAATTTGTTAAAATTAGTAAATATGCAGATGAACAATATGAAAAAGAGAAAGAAGGAGTTGATTTAACAAGATTTGATCCTTATAGCATAATGCTATATCCTGAAAATGAAGATATGATAAGGAATAATAATTCAGTATGAAAGCTTAAAAAGGGTTTCGATTTTCCTTTACAAATGAGTCCTTTAGATATGGTAGGAAGTAATATGGTGTATACTCCTGTAAGAACTGCCGAATATAATCCAAAGATAGGGAAAAGTGGTTTTTATTACTGTGGCAGAAAAGTTATGAAAAATCATAATATCCCTTTTAGAGATCTAACAAACGGATATTGTGGACCTGATTATTGAGCAAATTGTCCAAGTTGCAGAGTATTGAAAACTAGCAAAACTTAATTACTATAAACAAAAAAAAAGTGATAAGGATGATCTGGTATGGTTTACTGCGGAAATTATTTTGGAATTGCAGAAGAGGGTCATGATGGAAACTGTGGACCTGACAGTGGTCCTTCATGTCCTGAATGTATTGAACTTATGTTGTGAATTTTTAATTAAAAATACTTCAACTAAAACTAAATGATCTAGTAAAGTAAAATCCTTGGTTATCTATTATTAATTTGCCCTTTAAAATATAAAAAAGATCAAAAAGTTTCATCAATTTAATTTAAAGTTCACATTCTAAGTCTTCTTAATCCTCTACCCATTCTATGAATTCCTCTTGGCTTAAATTTCATTGGTTGATTACTAGCTCCTTTATCCTAAAAAGGTCCAGTATTATAAAAGAAACTCTGACCGAATAATTATATAAAAGTAATAAATTCTAAAATTCATTTGACAAATGTTTCTATATATCCATCATCATCCAAAATATGGCCCATTTTTATTACACTCAATTCTTATAATTTTATTTATCAATTTAATGTCTAAAGTATAATCTCTAAGAACTATTTTATTCTTTTATATCTTCTAATAATCAGTAACCTTGCACTAGCTCTATAATCATATCACTATAGTCTTTATTTATCTAAATTTTAAAACAACTTAAAACTTATAAATCTACAGAACCTGAAGAAATGCAAATTAGATTCTTGAGATTTATACCTCAGATTTCAGTTTCTTATTCCTTTTATCTCAAAAATAATTTTATAGTTTCTGCTATTTCTCTAACTAGTTATATCTGATATATAAGTTTGAGAAGCTCTATCTGTAATACTAGATATACTTAACTTTTATTTACAAAAGTCTTAAATAATGTTTAGTTTTTCTTCTAATTAACTCTATTTTAGAAAGAAAATTAGCTACTATAGCACAAGCTAGTTTTAATATCCTTGCTTAAGTGAATTAAGAACTATTCCATTACTAAACTATTATAATTGGTTTTAACTTTCGATACTAGTCTTTAACTACTTACTGTATTTATTATATAATAACTAAATAAGCTTACTCTATTAACTAGTTATATAGACTTTACCTCAAATAGCTTTTTAGAAGGAGTATATCCTTTATCATATAACTTTACTATTTGGATATGAACAAACTAGCAGAGCTTGCTTAATACTTATACCATTTATATGATAATGACTGCTTTAATTATTAACAAACTGAATCCTTTATTTATAATAAAATGCTTCATTAAACTTTGAGCTTCAATAAATACTTATACATGCATTTATCTACTACTAAGGTAAAATATAAGAATAATGCATTTAGATAACTAGGAAAGTTATTATTTCTTTACTATATTTACCTTTTAGTACCTCGCTATTATATCCATTGACTTCTCCATCAAAAGTAGATTCTTACTATTTTCTAACTGAGGTGATAATTTTTAATTAAGGTATGCTTATAGTTTATTATATATCTATTTTGTTTTTGCCATTTTAATTGATAAGAATAGTGAAAGCTTCGTGTTTATTTGAGTTACTCTAAACAGAGGATATTTATAGTTGCCTTCGTTATCAATAAAAGTATTCCCACTAATTAAATAAGTACTTTTGATCTCCTTTATTTATTCTGACTCTTTAAAAGAGTGTATTTATCAGCGTTCAATTAACTATACCAAACATAGAGGATTGCTATTTTCATTTCTCATTTTAAGCTCTTTAAGTTAGTTAGAAGTAAACAGTAGATTCAAAGCCTTGAATAATATATAAGTAACTGCTTGCTTTCCTTTTTATAATGCATTTGCTTTAGCTACCCTAATTAGAATAATAAGCACTTATTTTACATCCTTGCTTTGGTAAATTTTTACTCTTATAACAAGTTTTTCTTTTTAAGAATGCTAGATGTAAAGAAAAGAGACTGAAGCTATAACTATGGGTATAAATAGATTGGAGGAAATACAAATAAATTAGTTTATTAGTAAAGGTAAATAATAGGAAACTATCAGGGATTGAGATATATAAGGAAACTAAGTTCAGACATACATAAGGCATATAAAGATGTAGCTTATGGAGTTGAGTAAGTGATTAAAGGAGGATAGTAGTATATATTGAAATAAGTGCCTTTAATTATGAAAAAAACTGAATAAACATTAATTAATAGGATAATGTAAGCTAACTTTCGTTTAGAAGAAATCATTAAATAGGCTTAGTTTCATCAAAAAGCTAAGTAGCTGTATTAATAGGGAAAACTTAAAAAGGCCTTTTATGAACTGGTTAAAGTAAAGGCTACATTGTTTGATAAAGCTCTACCTGATATTTAGAGTGCTTTCTTAATGATTTCAATTTGCTATCAGCTGTCTAAAAAATCAATGGCTAGATATAAAAATCCAATAGAGTATTTAAAGGAAGCAGAGGCAACATGGAACTTATTATCTAACATTAAGATGGAGAATGAGAAATAAGTGGCAGAGCAAGTAATCAGCTGTATTAGGATGTTCCTAATAAAATCTAAGTATAACAGCTTTGCAGGAAACTTACATCTTGCTTCCTCTAATTTATTTAAAGCTAATTGCTTTATCAATTTACAACTCAGCAAACTTCTTTAAAACACTTAAGATACTTAGCAGCGGAAAGAAGGAGGCTAAATAGGTTTAATTAAGCTTTCAAAGTGAAATAAACTCTTCAAATGAGTAACAAAGTTAAAGTTAAATTTAGGAATCTAGTAGCTTTTGCTAAAGAAGTATGAAGGATCTAAGTAGATTTTGATTTAAGCTTTGTAGAATATTTCTAACTAAATAACGATGAATGTCAAGCAGGGACAGTAGTAAAAGAATACTAACTCAGATAAATAAGAAATGCCTTATAAGTAAAAGGAATTGGGTTAGAACCTATAAGATATAAAAAGGTTCATTGAAAAAGATAAATGAGTATTTCAGGATTCTAAGGTTATGTAGTAACTAGTCCTTACTCTTTATTACTTATCTCTCGCTTATCACTTAAACTCAGAATAGGAAGACTGCTAGTAAACATTAGGATTGTGTAAGGCAATTAGCCAAAAATTCTTAGGATAGTCACATTAGATAACCATTCTAATCGAATAAACCTTCAAAGAATTAGTTAAGCAAGAAAGCATAGAGCTTAATAAGATAAATGGCTAAAAATAGGTTTTTAATGCAATGACTGAAATGAAAAAAATTAGAAGTAATAGAAAAGAAAAAAATTCCTTTTCAGTCAATATTAGCAGAAAACTATCTCCAGTACCTATTATTAAGATATGTCCATCATAGTAAGAAGAAGCTAGAAAATCTCAGTAATCTCCAACAAGCTTCAAAAGCAATACAGGAGGGAAAAATTCATTATCAAGAACTTCCAGATCTTCTAGATCTGCTCCTAAAGTAAGAGGAAACTATTTACTTCCATAGAAATAATCTTTAGATTGGAATCAAATTATGTACTCATCCAAAGAGCTTTGCTTCTTTGCATATTCACTTGAGAAAAAAAAATGTTAAGGGAACTTTGAATAAGATTCAGCTATATCAAGGCAATCTTTCTTAAATCAACTTCCTCTATCGTAAGGAAAGAGTCTAAGAGATAGCATCTCTACAGCTCAATCAACAACTAGATCAAACTACTATCATAAGCAATAAATATAGGAAATACTGGATCAAGAAAAGAAAGTGATCTAATTTCAAACTCTAGATTAGTGAATAAGCAAAAAAGTTCTTTAGTCTTCAAACTTAGAATAAGATGTAAAGCATATAAAGGGTTAAAAGATAGAGCATGACTAAGCCATGCAGGAGTAAATAGAAAAGCTAAAAAGCAAAAAACTGTAATCCGAAGTAAAAGAAGAGGAGGGAAAGCCAAGGATCTAGGAATTTTGTAATAACTTAGATTAGTGATAGCAGCAAATTATGCAGAACTGCAAAATTTAGATGATAAAGTAAATTTCTAAAAACAATGTTGAGATGTTCAAAAAGAAAGATGTTCTAATTAACTTCGAAAAGATATAAGAAAAGCAGATTAAGTAAAAGTATGCTCCTTAAAGTAACTTTTGTAATATTTAGGACTGTTCTTCGACTCTAAATTAGCAAGTTCATTAGTCTTACAACACTCTTAAACATATAAAATATCCAATTAGCATAAAAATCTTAATAATTTGAAAAACGGATCATCAACTTATAATGTATTCAAATAAACAACTTAGGGAGAGGAAGATTAATTAGAGTTAGGAATTGAAGCGAAAAAGAGAATTACTTTTCAGTAATAAAATTAGACTAAAAGCAGCTAAAATGGTGCTTAGACTTTCTTTAGAATTAGAAAATAATCTACACTATCTTAGGAGAAAATCAAAGAACTTAAGGAAAATGAACAACTTGATTAGAATTAAGAAAATATACTTAATAAACTAGGGATCTTTCATTAAATAATTGACTATAAACTGAGGTCTAAGTCAAGATCTGCTCTTAGTGATAAATTTGTTAAAGAGGAAATTGACAACCTGAGACAGGAATGCGAATAAGAACTTTAATTCATTACTCTAGAACAAGTAAGATTTGAATTTTAGAATTAGAAGGAAATTAAAAAAATGATCAAAAGGTAAAAGGAACTCAAGCAAAAATTATAACAGCCAAGATGTACTCTAGCAGAAAGCACCTTGAGATTTAGAAATGAAAGGCTATAATAAAAAAAGCTTTAATACAGTAGAACTATGATTGCTTTCAAGAAATATATTGAAATTTTGGAAACTAGAAAAAAGTAAATTCTACTGAAATAAGAAATTAAGAAAAAAAGAAAAAACCATCCTACTGGAAAACCTTTTGGGGACGACTATTTACATTTTCTTAAATGAATTAACCATTTTAAAGTATTTAAATGATTAACTTAATGAGCTTAAAAATAAGCAATTTGAATGATTTTAAATAAAACGCTCTTTTATTCTAAGTCACTTTAGTTTAAGAAGTAAAAAAGTTTTAATATTTAATCCTTTGCAGTAAAGTTCAAATTTTAGTAAGTGTCACTTTAAAACTTGTTAGTCAGATTAAAAATTAAGCTTAAGGTCTCCAGTTTTCTTAAACTAGCTAGTTTAATTACTTAAACAAATTAAGCTATCTCTTTATCACTTTTTTAGGGTTAAAGAGAATTTCTTAAATAGTGCCATGATATGTAATATAGTTAATTGAATACAGTAACAAACTTGAGATGCATTTCAGTCTCTTAGAGTTTAAATTTTTGCTGCTTTGGTTAAGTTTCTTAAACTTATAGATGTTGAAATGGAATTCCAATTAAACAGAGAGAAGTTTAATATATAAACGATTAGAATAATTTTTTTTAAGTTAAGGAATTGCCATTAATAGGTACAATTTTAGTCTAGAAGCTTCATTTCAGATATATAGAAGTCAAAATTAAATAAGTCAATAAAAAATGTAGAAAGAAAACCACGCAAGAAGTAAAGACACTAAACCTAAGGAAAAAGATGTTAGGCTTGACAAACACAGCGCTATGGGAGTGGATCCAGATCCAAAGAAAGGAGGACATAAAGGTTGGGGAAATGCTGGAGAAGAATAGAACGAAGTTAAAGTTGATCCTAAAGACCCGAATTATGATTCTGGAGAAGAACAGTAGAAAGAAGTGGAAAAGGAAGAGGTGAAGGCAGAAGAGCCTCAGCAGTCTTGATAAAGGCACTACTCCTTCTTACTTTTAATTTTATAAATATTAAATATCCTCATACCTGCATTTCCAGTATTCCTCTTATAAAGTAAAACTTCTATAGATTAAAACATCTTAACATACTTTTACTGCTAGTCTCTAACTTTATAGCTTTTAACTCATAAATGAGATTTCTTTTTTAACTTCAGCACTTCATATCCAAGCAAAAAAGATAAACAATAAAGTTAGTATTACAGTATAGTGTCTATAGAAAATGCTGTTAAGTAGACGAAGCATTATGCAATAAGAACAAATTTATTAAAACAAATTCTTTTTGGAAGAGTATCCAATACTTCCTTGAATAGCTTGGTAATTATCTTCTCTTTATTTTTATTTATCCTGCAACCCTCTGTATTTAAATATTACTGCTTGGTTATGGAAATTTAAGGAAAGAAATCTTATACTCTTTCCGGACTTTTACTGATGTTTCTTTGCTTTTGACAAAAATCTTTTTTCTTTTGAGTCTTTTTATCTTTCTTCTATACTCAGTTGAAGTCATACTTAGTGTCAATGTTGTTAAATGCTCTTGAATCTTGCTTTTAATGAACTTAGTTAGTAATTTCATTTCTAGACTCGATTTTCTAACTCTATAATTATAGTCTCATTAAGTCAAGCGTAGCTTAGTCTGATTTTTATATCTGTTTTTAATAAAGATTGATAGGAATATTTTTCTAAGGAAGAACATCCTCCAGTTATATTCTAGTCATCTGTCTTTCTCTTTTTTTCTATTTCAGTTAATTAACTTTCCCATTATCATCCACTAAGTTAGAATCCTTGAAATTTTACAGTCATGGATGCTAAAGAGCTTGACTAGCTTCCATTCGTTAGTTGGGATCAAGTTGAAGCAACTGTTTCATAAAATCTAAGGCTAATGGTGGTAATTTGCCCGCATAGTGTCTCTCTAAAGTTTCAGGTCTATGTATTTCAGGGAATTTATATCCGATAAAGTTGGAATTTTTAGCAAAAGCTTCTTTCTATGATTCATTCAACTCTCCTAAAAGCTTCTAAATAAGGTACAATTAATCCATTTCGCTTTCTCCAGGAAAAACAGGCTATCCATCAATTAGTTCTCCCATCATACAAGCAATTGCTCACATATCAACAGCTTTATCGTAGTCTTAGTTGAGTAGAAGTTCAGGAGCTCTATATCATCTAGTAGCGACATAATCAGTAAGCATTTAGTTTTTATTCTAAGTAATCTATCTAGCAAAGCCAAAGTCACATAGCTTTAGTACATTATCAGTTGATATCAACAAGTTTTCAGGCTTAATATCCCTATGAATTATATCCTTAGAATGTATATACTAGATTGCCTTACACAGCTAAAAGATATAACTTTACACTATTTCAATCTTCAAACCATTCTAATTCTCTTCCAGAACTTCCAGCAGATTTTTATCAACGAACTCAAAAACTAAGAAGAACTGATGTTTAAGTTTCTTATGAAGAGCCTCCTTTAGCTAGACTATATTATCATGCTTTAAGATTTTAAGTATTTTAACTTCCCTGATTATAGTTTTTTTAGCTAATTCTTAGTCTTCTGACTCTTTAAACTTTTTTATAGCTACTATTTCTCCTGTTTCGCGTGATCTACACTTCAGAACTACTCCATAAACTCCTTCACCTACAATACCTAATATTTCGTATTTATTCATTAACTTCTAGTGTTTTAACTAAGGAATTAGAAATATGAATTATAATCTTAAAATCAAGTGAAAATAAGCTAAAAAGCTGCTAAGCTTAAATTAATCAAATTCCCCTTTTCTAGTAAAAGTAGCATAAACTCTCATTATACTAGAAACTATTACCTACCAGTACTCTCTAGTGATGTATTAAAGAGAAGATTAGTACCTACTAAACAAGATCCTGAGATAAAGGTAGTTAGCAGGAAAGTTAAATAGGGCTATAAAGGGTAGTGAGTTATAGGTTTATAGTAAATAGGTTTATATTATAAGTAAAGGAATTAAAGGTATGAAGGGAAATAAGGAATAAGCAGATTTCATAAGAATTAGGTTTAATATAAATAGATTGAAAACATTTTTTCTTCATTTGGATATTTAAATAGAAACTTTCTTAATTTATATAATTTGCCGCGAGTATGGCGCATGTTTAAGATGCTAAAGAAACTAATGAATGCTTGTATGAGCAACTCAAATATAGACTTCAGTTTATAGAGCCTTAGTAGTTAAGATCCTTACTGTTTGATGAAAAGGTTATGAATAAAATTGTTCAAGGACTTTCTTACTATGAACCACCCACTGCTTAATCTTCCAATGATTTGAGAAATAATTAAGTAACGTGGCTTGATGGATGTTAGCTATCAGATGGTGCCATCAAATATGTTCAAATGCTTAGTAGGAAGATTAACTTGAAAGAAAAGCTAGCATTTGATTTAGTCCAATAGCAGCTAATCACAAATATAGTAGAATATCAGCAGACCAAATAAAACGAAAATCCCTATTAGATTTTATAAGGAAAGATCTCAGAAATTATAACTCTTTATTATAAAGAAAAGCAATACTTACTCCTCTCCGTTATTCAGATCTTAATGCTAGCACAGGATGTACAATCTAAGAATCAGCATCTAAAAAACGTGTTCTTTGATTTTGTCTAGCAATTATTGAGCAAACGATTTTAAGATATTTATTGGCAATACTATCTTAATATCTCCAAACTTAACACTACTCCTCAAGATTTAGATTAATACGAATAGAGAGAATAATGGTGGATCTAGCTCTTGCAAGAGTAGTAATAACTAAGTCAGATATTCATGCTAATATAACGCTTTTAGGAATGTGACTCTTAGTAGTACTAATAATATCTAAATCTGTTCATCAAATAAGAATTCAGTGGAAGTGCTGAGTACTTTATGCAAGATTTGAGAAAGCAGGAATTTCCACCTTAAAATTATGTTCTTAAGGAGATTGAATGAAGTTAGGCAGCTTTATTAACAGCCTGTATAAAGAATAAAAATAACTGAGAAAAGGATTTCAAAAACCTTTAGAAGATCCATCAAGAGTTTGAAACAGGGACTAAGATCGAGAAAAGCCATTCTTTTTACATCGCTGCTCTTAAATGGTATTGTTATGTGGAAAAACTGAATAACAACTCATAGTTTAGATAAGAACTTCAAACTTAGACCTTGGCAGAATTCTTGCAAGATCACTTTATATTTAGCAATATAAAATAGCTTTTGATTTACTTTGAAGAAAAATATCCTGACTTGGCTATTTATGTTCAACTAGTAATGCGAAACGTTTTGAACAATTATCTTGTATCCTCAGACTTTTAAACCTTTAATAATATCACTTAGCTAATAGAAATTGCTTGCTTAGTGCTAAAGCCAAGCATTTCTCTTAACAAATTTTGAAATAGAGAATACTCGCAAAAAAAAGGACTTTATTTGCTTCTAAAAGTAGCTCAGGATAGATTCCCTTATCAATCTAGTCCTTTTCTATAGTTAATGATATCCTTAATAGGAAATTCAGAGTAGTCACATGGCGATAAAGTGATAAATTATCTGCAGAACTTGAGAAGTTACACTACAGTGATACCTGATAGAGAAGTAGTTTCTTTTAACGAGTAGACTCAAGAATATGAATTCATCTAAGAATACTAATTCGGTAATCTTTTCATAGAGAGAGGCACTAAAGTAGAAAGAATGCAGTTTGATTAGTAAGCTTGGAAAATTCATGTTAATAACTAAGTTTGGAAACTTCTTTTCTCTTAATGGCAAAGCCATTTGGAGCAGATAATGGAAACTAAAAAGGCCAACAAGTTGATAATTTTATATATCAGACTTATTTGTTAGCTGATTTATGTTGATTCAACTTAAGTTGAAAAAATAACCTTTTATGCCCTTGAAGAGTCAGAAAATCCCACTTAACTACTATTCCTACTAATCAACAGTTTCTGTACCTTCTACTATCTCTAATTCCCCAAAATGAACTCCATTCTAAGTGATATAGTAAAGGCTCTTTGTAATCTCAACTATGCATAATTATAAGTTGTCGATTAGATCTTCATGCAACAATAAGAATTGACTTAAAACTTTTTTGAGGTATCTAACAGAGCTAGAGAACTAGAATAGAAAGAGTAGTAATTTGAGTTAACCTTAAACTTGCTAAACCTATTGGACAAGTATGTAGATTTCATTAACTTTCATCAATTCTCATATGAATTCATGTTTTTCAAGGAGTTCCTAAGATACTATACCACTACCTTTAATCATTTCTTAAACTACCAATCAAGCTAGAGCTAAACAATGTCTATAGGAATAATTTGCTTTGAAATAGCAATTAAGCTCCTACAGAGATACCCTATTCTTTACTACTAGCATGAGTAGTTAGTATATCAAAACTAAATAGTTCAAAGCCTAAACATTACATTTAATGAAATAAAGCTTCTGGATATTATAAGCTAAATTATCTAGAGCGATGAGACTCAAATGAGAAACTTGTACTGGATTGGACATACAATGACAGCTGCGAAAGATGAACCTGAGCTTATTAAACTTAGAAACTTGATAGCTATAGCCTTGGAGACACTGGATATACTACTTGAGCTAACTTTATAGTCAAGATACTTTTCATTGAAGGAAAAGTCTTAGCAGATACAATAATGCAATTATAAAAAGCAAGACTTTAACTAGTTAGACGATGTTAATGTTCTTAAATAGTATTTAGTAAGCTAGTCATCTAACTCAAGGCAAGTTTAAGCATTCACAACAAACTTAATGATTCATTCCTTCTTCGAGCCTTAAAACGCTCACCTTTTAACAACAAGTACAATTATAAACTAGTAGCTGATGATGAACTAACAAGTGGTTGAGAGGTAGCATGTATCACAATACTCCTTTAGATGCTTATCTAAGTTAATTTTATACTGGACCTGGAAAAAGCCTTAGCATTAAATTACTTCTTATATATCAAATCAAGTAGAAACTTACTTCTATAACTAACTTGATGAGCTTTTACAAAACGCTATTCAAAAACCTAACTGGCTTTCCAAACCTAATTACTACATCCATCTATGTAGCCTATTTGAATTTTTATCAGTATGCTGTGCTAGCTAAAAGAAGTTCATACAAGGACTTAATATTTAAAAGTTACTAAATAGCATTGATAGCTTGATTTCCAGAACTGATGTCAATTAGATAGATTTAAACCTTTCAATTATCTGGTTCATTCATGGCTTGGCTATGGGAGATTTTGAAGTATCAATTAAGAAACTCCAAAATGAGAATATCGGATTAATAGACCAACTCTTGACATTTTTAGTCAACTTCACTAAGCGTATGCAATCTGGAGATTAGTAGCAATATAAATGGCTGATACCTTGTGGCTTCGCTTGTATGTTTGATATAGTCAACATTTTGATTCTAAAAATGAAATCAGTGGATTAGAACTTAACGTAGAGTGAATAGACTTAGTTGACTTAGCAGTAGAATATCTAACTCTAGATGAAGCATTCTACACTAATAGACTTGAACTAAGCTTAGAAGAAGATTGTAAATATAGTTCAGCTTGCTCTTTAAACTTTTGCTGATCCTTAGTTAACTAAAGTAATAATTGGAAAGGCTTGGAAAGAATAAGCGTAGAAGTATCAAAACATCTAAAAGATAAAGAACTTATTTGATACATCAGCTTTCATTAATGGAGGTTCTTAGTTACTAGCAGAGGATTTCTTGAAAGTAACATATCCTTGCCTAAAAATAAATCCTCATTGCTATGGGCCATTCTATAGATTTAATATTTCAGGCTTCATAATAGGATACTTGTATTCAGAGTAAAGACTCTAAACCACCTAAGAGATAGAAAGTGAGCTTTATCATTTGAATATTGGCTTTTCAATTTAAAATGCACAAATGTAAGCAGCTGTGAGCTACAATGAACTAATCTACTTTTGCTTTAGTCTTGGTAATACAGGTATTGTACATGATGTTTTTGAGATTGATTTGTATAACTATGACAAAGAGTTCCTATATAATAAGCAGTAAGATATTCATCAACAAGGCCAAATCAAAAACTACCCTGAGCAATATAACTATGGAATCAAGTTTAAGCACTTCATGCCTATTAACGATACACTTAACTTAGTTACTAACATAATAGAAAGAGTATGAAACGTTCTTTCTACATAAGGATATCATAAGGAGATTGAAAAAGAAATAAAAGCTAAGTTTGAACTATTAAATATCTGCTTATAAATCGCAACCTGGATTTACTAGAACTTTTTATAATACAAAAATAGTGGGCAGCAATAGCTTAACTAATCAATTTAGATCAGATTAGAACAACTGGTTAATTAAATGTTCTAGAACTTCTACAAACTATTTTAGCAATACTCTGTTAAAGAAATAGATCTCTCAGCCTAACTTCGCTTGTTTTTATTCATGAACAACTTTTTAAGCGTTAGTTTATATGCCTTTGAGAGCTAAAATCAAATTAGATAACTTCTTGTCTTTCTTGGAAATAGACTAAAACAAATCAGCTTCAATAAGGAGCAATTTATTTTAACCCTTTCTTGCATAGAGCAAATAATCAGGATTATTTAGTCATTGTCCTCAGAGTTATACAGCGAGGCTGAAAGCGCTTTCCCTTTCATTAGCTACTTAGTAGATAATGAGTTCATTTTATAGCAGGACATTGAAATTCTGATATCTATTCTAAGGTTTTTATACGTTTTTTGCCAGAACAGAAAGTGTGCCTAGAATCTGCTAATGGCTGATATACACCTTAAAATATGCAGCAACAAGATGATTTAGAATTTGATAAACATAAAGGATTTGTATGTTATTAGCGATTAGAACAGTTCCTTAGAGATAAGATCACCTCTTCATGTATGTTGGCTATGGTTTTTACAGACCATTAAATCTATTTTCTGGATAACGAGGGATATTCCAGTTCTCACATAGAGTATGGAAGTTGTTCTTCAATTAGCACTGAATCGAGGACATGCTTTGTTATAGTCGATAATCACATCACCCAAATATAAAATAGCTGTAAGATTATTTTAACTATAGGAATTGGAAGAGCTTGATTTAGTCATAGAGCTGTTATATGAAATGTTCATAAGAGGCTAAGATTTTTATATCAATGCTAGAAATGTTTTCGCTAGTGGCTTAAGCTTTATCTTACTCACTTTTAAGTAAGCTTTAATGTAGAATTTTCCGTTTTAAAGAAAAGCAGATCAAGATTTATCCAGTAACGTAATTTGAGCAAAACCTGTTTAAGTCACTTAAAGAACAAAGCAAAGTTTCCTAGGTTATTCTATTCCAAAGCATAGAAAGCTTGGCTGATCTTTATTTCCTTTGCTTGTCTGGAAGAATTTTCAATAATCTGATTTTCTGTTGCTTATCTACCTACTCAATTGATCCTAATTCTCTATAACTCACTGTATAGGATCTCCAACCTGCTTCAACATGTACTTACACTGACTTCGTAAATGCATTGGAATTTGCGAACAGCTTCTTAGAGAAGATTACAATGGACAAGTCAGATGAAGTTATAAAAATGCTAAACAAGAGGATAACAGCTACAAACTTATAGTACTATTCCCTTAATAATAAGTTCAATATTGACTAGGATAGCTTTGTACTTAACTTGGACAAATTCTTCGAGATAGGAATTTACTTGCTAACTCAAATATTCAAAAATAACGAGCATCTTAATGTGGGTCTTGCTCCATTTCATACTACTAATTCTCCTGCTTCTTAAAGAAGCTAGTAAGTTAATATCAGAGAAGAGAAGAATAGAGCTTACACTGTATTATAAAAGTTCTTGCACAAGAGAGAAAATTTGAGAACAGGTATTAACAAAAGACACGGTAGTCAATTTGTCATTCAGAACCCAGATAGACAGTTGCTAAACGAAGCCTAGCAGTACTTTTTGGACTTTGCAGGATTGTGATTTTTACTTTAAATTGATTGTTCTATACTATCTTAACTCTATTATCCTAGTTATATACTATTAAGTCTTTTCTTATAAATAATGCTTCTTTACTTCAATCAGTTTATTACTTGTATACTATTTAGTATGAGATCCATAGAAACTAGAAGAGTGATTCTTATATAAAGATGAAAACAAAAATTACTACCAAAATATACCGAAAATGGATAAAAAATTAGTGTATTAATAAGTTTTATAATCATGCTTTGTTATCCTAGATTTCATTACGTTTTTCATCTACTTAACAATTGGCTGGGCTTTATTCGTTACTAACGTTAGATGTTATGTTATTTTCTCTATTCAGGCCTTTCATTTGTAATTCAACTTCAGTTATTAGAAAATCTTTCTCATTACTTTGAGAGCTCTCGTTTGTTAATTGAGTTTAGTCTATTTAGATGGGTTTGAGTTATTGTACGTTTAGATTTTTACTTTCGCTCAAATCAAAATTAGACTCAGGAATTGGAGCACAACAAATGTCTTTTCAATGTCTGATGCACTGTTTAAAGTATGGATTTCCATAGCCTGTTGATTTAAATGTTTTCTTCAAGTGCTCATTTGTAGTTTAATTTGTTGATGCTAGAAAAGTGTGATACACACAGAGTCCATTAACGAACCAGACAATTGATACAGCATAGATAACCAATAATAATGACACTGGATAGTTTTAAATAGCTTCTCCAAATGACTTATATTTAATATCTCCATCGTCGTCTTGGATATCTTTAGCAGCTAGTAATAATTGAGCTAGAGATGAGGCTAGTACAAATCAGCAGAGAATAGAAGTAGTTCAGATGAAGCATAAAAAGAATCTATAATTACGCTTAGCCACGCAATTGCCTACTCATGGACAATGGTGATCAAATCTTTCTACACAGACGTTACAGATGGAGCAATGTGAGCATCTAGGAGGTCTATATATGAGACATGATCTGCATCACTTAAGTCTAATCATATTTCCAATTACAAATCCTAGTCTATTTTCATAATCTGTATATAGATTATAGATTAAGTTCATATTCTTAGGGCCTTTTGCGAATGGATAATCTTGCTTTGGAATGTAGCCAGGATCCATAAGAGCGGTAATAGCTCAGAAAGAGTTAGAAGCTATTTGAAGCAGAGCAATCACAATAACAAAAGCAGGGTTCATTCTTTCCGATATATATCACTAAACAGTTAAAACTTACACTTGCAACAAAAATATAATACAGAATGCAAGGAGCATTTATCAAAAAGAAGGAAGCAAAGGCAGTTTTATAATCAGGGCCTACCATATATTTTCCCTTACAAAGGAACTTATTTTCTCCATGTCATAGCTTATAAGTCTTTAACTATTGCTTTCTTAAATTTTTAGATGTGTTGGGTCTGTTTTTATTAATCATTGCAACGAATAATTCTCTTCTTTGAAATATTAAACACACTAAAAGTAAATTCCCTTAAATTTACTTAAAAGTTATCTATTTATTTACTCATCAATATATATCACTAGCTATCTACCCTAAGTAATCCAGCTTCTTATAAGTAAATGAATTTATAGTCTTAAGAGTATATTTTCACTTGATAATTAGATTTAGAGTAATAAGCTGGATAGCTTGCTAGTTCTTTTATATATTAGCATAGGTATTTTTTAAACTAAAGCTATACTTAAAAAAGGAATAACTATATTATAACCTATTGCTTTGCTATATAGCTTCTATATGTACTAGGCTTATTTATAAAGGGAAAGTCTGATAATTCCATACTATCTAGACATTTAAATCAATAGATTAAAGGATTATAGCATTTATATTAAGCTTTATGATATTATGCACTTTAAGTACTTTAAAAGGATATTTTTGTATTATCATATGTTATTTGTTTTATATTAACTAGGCTTCTAATCCTTCTTTGGAAAGCTTTAATGGATTGTTATCAAGTAAAGAGGAGAAAAGCTTAGTATTCCAAAGGACTTTTATAAGAGTATTAGGGTATCTGCTTACCAGGTTTTATATAGTATTGTAGTAAAATTAATTTCCTTTAACGATCACTAACTAGAAACTAAAGCAAAAGCCTTTTAGTTCAATAAAGGAAAAAATATAGCTATTTATCTAAAATTAAATGCCAAATATTTCTATTCCTGTATTTATTTCAGTCATACTGGATGGTAAAAGAAACTGGAATTGCGTTTAGTAAAAATAGGTAAAAGGAAATCATTCTATAAGATGGGATTTGCTTAGCTTTTATTAAGTAAATTGAATTATAGTTCCTAAAAGCTGGAAATTCGGAATCTAAAATACCTTAAAATAGCAAAAATAAGAGAGAATTCTCAAAACCCGTAAGATTTAGGAGTATTTGGTATGCTTTTTATAGAAAATTTATAGTTAAATGTAGTTTTAAAAAATTAAGCTTAGAAATGAAATTAAACTATAAAGTAACTATTTTTGTTACTCTCATTTGATTATAAAAACTAGGATATATTTATAAAATTTTCTTCGTAAAATCCGTAAATAGAAGGAAACAGCTGACTCAAGAAAATATATAGCATACTACTTCGAATTAGTTCATATATTCTTGCTTCTGCAAGTATTAATTGCTAGTCAGAAAGTGATAGAAATTTTGTAACTCAATAGCAAGTTCAGTTAATTCTTTACTATCCAAGCTAAAAATTATATTATAATATGATTTTATCCTCTAAGTGCTACTATGCGTATGTTTAATAAACCAGCTCTTTGAAGTTAATTATCGCTAATCCTTTGGTATCCAATAGCTTATGAGACTTCTAAAAATTAAAGCCAAAACTATCATTCTTCTTCATTAGAACTTGTTACTAGATCTTTATATCAAATGGATTTTGAATGTAGGTTCATGAAAAATAGAGAGGAAAAGTTTAGTTAGTAGTTACTAACTGAACTAATATAAAGCAGTGCTTTAGAAACAGATCTAAAGCAACTTAATAATATTAATAAAGCTATATGATAGAATAATAGAATAGCTAATAGCACAAGCTAGTTATACTAGGAAAGCAAAAATAATGCTATTTAGCTATAAGATATATTCTTTCACTCTTTAAAAAGGAAGAAAAATGGATAAGATTAAAACACTAGGGGATAAAGAACTGGGTAAATATAATAGAAAAGCATAAAAATTCTTTAGCTTATTTCCTATATTCACTTATTATATAATAAATCCTTCGCTATTAATTGGATATATCATAGTAATATCATAAATAGTATAATCATATGGCAATTATCTTATACATTGTAGAGAAACTTCTTGCATATAAATTAGGTAAGTTTAAGAGCAGATAATTAAATAAATCGTGGATGCATTAAAGTAAATTACCCTCATTTGATATCAAATAAATAGTTTTTTAATCAAAGCTATTATTATGCTATCTTCTTTCTTTTTCTGCATTATATTAAGGTACTAAAACATGAAAAATGATTTTTAAAGCAAAGTCAATTTTTTATAAATCTCAAAGCTTTTGAACTTTTGAAGATAGAAACAGAACGGGAATAATAAAGGTAGTCTTAAAGTCAGTTAAACCATCCTAGCACTTAATAAGTTTAGCAAAGCAGAATATATATTATTAATTATTGGTATAGAAGATCTAGTTTAAAGACTCAGAGATAAATTTAAATAATTAGATTTAGAAGACTATAAAAGACAATTTAATAGTAATATATATATTTGATCAGGGATCATTCAAAACTAGATACTCTTAATTGTCTATTTTAGCTAAATTGTCTAACTAAGTAATTATATTAGATAAGGTAAGTATTATTTTGGATTTTATGATTGCTGAGGTTTAAATTAGATCTAAGATATATACATTCAAATAAAATGAAAGAACGAAGTTACTCTAAATACCTAAAAAATTTAATTGGAAATAAATATCGAAAAGTACTATAGAATAGCCATAATTAAAGTATTGAACTCTCTACAAATAGCTAATTAAAGGCAATAGTATAATATTTGATAAACTAAATGAAATATAAATTTGCAAAAGATACTGTAATGAATTAATAAGCATACTTTGTTTGTGCTACTTAGCAATAAATATAAATTATATGATTTGGGTATATTAGTAATCACAAAATATATATGCTTTTGTAAAGAAGTTAAAGAAATATAAGACTAGAAAAATAATGAAGAAGGAAGAAATAAAAGATGAGACTATTACAAGAGTAATTAAAAATTGATGAGATAAAGATTATATTTAAAAAGCATTAAACACATTTACAACGTCTATAATTGAAGGAAGTACTTCTTACAGTTATAGAAGTCAAAAAACTCTTTTATTTTAAATTGTTTTAAAGATTAAAATGAAGACTTAAGTTTAAAGTTAATACCTAAACATTTAATGACTTCATATTAAGAATGGTTAGTTATTTCCTTTCTATTTTTAAATAATAAAAATATATATAATAAGTAAATCTATCGATAAAAAAAGAAATATTTAGGGGCAATAAATTTATAGCTTCATCCAATAAATTATAGATCTTATATATAGAAAGTTTCAAATTTTGATTAGGATATATCTATCTTTTAGGTGCAAATAATCGAGAAATGGATAAGTAAATCTGAAGTGTTTGAATCTATAGTTTAGTAAAAATAAATATTTTAGACTATAATTGTAAAATGAAGCAAAAATAAAAATTTAAATTTATAATCCTATTTTCAAGCCTGAAATATAGAATTCATCATTTTGCAGAATTCGCTGAAATCTATTTCTCCATCTCCATTACCATCTACTTCTCTAACTACTTCTTCCCAATAGGCTCGGTCATATTTTCCACTTTTGCCTAACATTTATGCAATTTCATCGACTGAAATAGTACCACTTCCATCAACATCGAAAGAATTAAAAGCAGCTTGTAACTTATTATTACTTAGTAGTTTGTTTTTCTCCATAGTTGCGATTACAAATTCTGTGTAATCAATGAAACCTGATCTATCTGTATCTACTTGATTCATAATTTTGTCAACTTCAGCTTCAATATCTTCCGCAGCTCCAAAATATTTTTCATAGCCATTTATCAGTTCTTCTCTACTTAACTTACCATCATGATTTACATCAAGTGCTTTAAATGCTTCTTAAAGTTGATCCTTTTCTTATTTAGTGCTGAGTTGACTTGCAATAAAAGTTAAAATAGCTTTGCTTAGTCTCTACTCAGCTTTGAAAGTTTTCAACTTGCTTAAGCTGTTCAATGCAGCTCCTGTATCTTGTTGCTATGTTTTGTACTTAATGAACCAAGGATGTTAAAGTGCTTGCTCACCACTGAGTCTCTAAATATAATCATAAGTTAGCATTTTTTAGATCAAGTCTTTAGCTTCAGCAGATACGGTATCCCATTCTGGTGATGGAAATGTAAAAATACCTTTTTCAACTCTTTTCATTATTTCTTCATCAGTTGAACCATGAAATGGAGGAAATCCGCACAGTAGTATATATAAGTTAACGCCAGCTGACCAAATATCGCATTTTTCGTTATAATTCTTCTTCAAGACTTCAGGAGCAATATAGTAAGGAGTACCATACTTCTTTTTCATAGTTTCACCAGTTTAAAAGAATTGACTGGTACCAAAATCTATAACTTTCAAAACAGCATCTTCAGCAGGAGAATCTAAAACGAAGTTCTCTGGCTTTAAATCTCGATGAACTATTCCACGAGAATGGCAGTACAAAACAGCACTTAAAATTTGCTCCATATATTACGCTGCCATTGCTTCAGTGAAATGTCCTTTTTCAATAATTCTATCAAACAATTCTCCTCCTGTGCAAAACTCAGTGACTAAATAATAGTTTTTTGAATCCTAATAAAATTCGTAGAGCTTTAAAATATTAGGATGATCAACAGCTTTCAAGACATTAACTTCATTGAAAAAACTTGCTTTTTCCTCAGCTGAAAGAGAATTTTTGGAAATTGTTTTGACTGCACGAACTTCTCCAGTTTTTCTATGAGTTATTTTTCTAACTGACCCGAAAGCACCATCTCCAACTTTATGTCCTATTTTATATGTATCTCTGATTTTACCTGTTTTTTCAGAAATAAAATCAGCATAGGAGACAGTGAATTCCTTTCTCTGTTCAACCATATTTTAAATTTTAATGCATTCAAATAAAATAATCTCAAGTAAATTTCTTAGTTTTCGTTAAGTCTTTTATCTCTAATTTAAAGCAAATTAAATATTTAAACCTTTTACTTTAAGACTTACTATGCCTTATGTAAGTGATTATCTATAGAAATTCCCAAGAATTTTCTAGATTCACCTTTTTTAAAATTAGCATCTTAGCTATTTAGTTTGTAACCTTTATGTTTTAATACCTAGAAGGTATCTAATTGCTTATATTTAGACTACATATAAGAGTATAAATAATGATACTGCTAAAGAGGCTATTTCTCTTCAAAGCTAATGGAAAATATTTCTATACATTATAGTTTCCTTTAATGCCTTCAATTACAGAGTGGTTAATTTAAATTTCATTTGGATTTTAAAAAAGATATCTTATATCTTAGTTTTAAAGTATACTAGCAATAAAGAAGCAAGTTTAGCTAAATACTAGGTCTTAATAATTTAAGCTTATATCAGAACATTAAGAAATATATAGAATATTTGGAAAGAAGAACAATAGTCAAGTTTTGGTTATTAAGATATAGCATTACAAATAAAAATATATGTTATTTAATCATGCTTTATTTACTATTTCCAATATATTTACTTATTAAGACCTTTTCTTTTCAATTCTCCTTGCTTATTAAGTAAACATATCTTCTCTAATTCTTCCAAGAAGATGGGATATTAAAAAATCCAAAATAGCTTTGAGATGCTAAGCTTTTATTATAATTTGCTCATTTTAGATTTCAAAACTTTAGATATATTTGAAAATCTAGTAAGTACTGATAGCGAGATTTAGTAATTTAACTGATTATAAAGGAACTCAAATTATGAAATAATAATGCTATTAGAGAATCCAATAAAATAGTTAAACTAATAGCTAAAAATTACGCTCTTAGCTTATTTTTAGCTTTACTTTCAAATCGTATTTCAAGAATCTAACCTTCATAGTGATAGTTTATTTGGATGCATTATAATATTATACTCTAGTTTTAGCATACACTTAATAGAACGTGAGACTGTATACTATAGATAATGCAGTTCTTTATTAATTCTTTATTTTAACTCCTTTATTTCTTATGATTCGATTACTCAAAGCAAGAAGTATAGTGCAACTTGATTCGTTTATAAAGTCTCCTTAAAGACTAACTTTTTGGTGTATATAAATATTAAAAATTATAGCTTTTAATTTGAAAATTGTTTCTTGAATGCTAACTACATGCTATTAGAATGAAAAAGATCGCTAGCTTAATAATTACTTATTTTCTTACTTAATTGATTAATTTTGAAGTAGTTATAAGTTCTTTTACCAATAAATAGTAAAAGCAGAGATTTAATGGTAGCAAACTATTTATTTTTAATTAATTAGAAGTTATTAAGAAATGTTTATCCTTTATCATTTTTGAACTTCACTTAGAGATCCACAAAGTTTAGTTAAGTCTTTTTCCTTTTTTTACTTCTTTGTCCTATCTTCAACTTTTTCTTCTTCTCTTTAAGTTTTTTAGCCTAATTGGCACTGACTTTCCTTCTCCTAGTTAGTAACTTAATCCTAATTTTCTTAAGATAGTTAATTACTCTCAAGTAAATCTCTTAGTTTAAGTTGAATCTAACCTGAGTTTAGCTAAGGAAATTATATTTTACAGTCTTAAAATATTTTTGTTGACAAGTAATTATATTTTTAGTATATCGTCGTTAGCTTTTAATCTTCTTCTTAAGTCCATGGAATTTTTTTTAGCGGCTGCAAAATTTATAGTCATCTTTTTTAGCATTATCGACCGATACGTACCTCTTATTTATGATATTAAGAGTTAAGATATCTTGAAATCTTGCACCAATTAGGTTTTTTATTCGGTTTGCGCATGATATAGTTATCTAGCAAAGTATCCTCTTCTTTAGTTCATTCAATTTTAGTATATTTACGACCTAACTCAGGAGCTTCGATTTACTAACTTTAGTTATGACTTTCCATTATTAAATTAAAGTTAGGTTCTTGTCTATTTTAATCACTGTTCGTTGCTTACTTGATTAAAAATGATAAGCTTTTAATTTAATTTAAGTACATAATGCTAATTCTTTAAAATAAGTGAAAGAGGCTTTTTTCTATAAACCACTTAGAACCATTTTAATTAATTAAAAATATCATATGAATCTTTACAAATCTTAGAGCTGAAGATTTAATACCTAAAACAAGTTAAAGGCCTTTATTTCATAACATATCTAATACTTTATTAAAGTACAAGTAATATGATTAATTATACGAATCTAGTCTATCATTAACATAATATTTACTATCTTTCCCATTTTTTATAGAAATCATTCAATACTTACTAATTGTCTGCTCTCTTTGAAGTCTAATACTCACAGAGTCCTAGAAAATTACTTTAAAGCAATTACTTTTGGAAATGCAAATGGAACTAAAAATAGAAGGTAGAATTGCTTTTTTTAACTTAAAGAGATAGTGAATAGAAGAAAGATGCTCAATTTAAATATTTTAAGTTTTCATAACAAGATTCCAAAGTCTTAAGAATCAGCTTTATATCTTTAGGATGCTCTGATACTTCTAACTTATCGCATAAGAATTGAATTTTATCCAAAATCACCTGCTTAACTCTTTAATGTATTTGCTGCTCATTTTCTGGTCTTTCTGCAGCTGGTTTACTTTAAACTTCTTTTTAAGTGGCTTTTTAGGAAGGTTTTTTTACTATATTTTCGCAAGCTGGGCAGTATGTTTGGCCATTTTTTTCCATCAACTAAATCTAGCAAAATTAGCATTTATCTTAAGATTTGCTTCATTACTCTCCAAGTTTCTTAGAAGTGTTTCTTTAAATATCTTCTTAAGTGATAATTCTTTTATTGCAACCTACACATAATGTAGTTCCATCCTTTCTCATAAGGGGAATAGAACATTCAGGACAAATATCGTTAAGCATAGTCCAACCTTCAAGGAGCTTCTAGCCTAATTTTTATTCAGGAGAAGACATTTTAATTAAACAAGTTAAATTTAATCCTTTCTATACCAAGTGTTTCTGCTAAAAGGCTACCCTTCTCAAGGAATAATAAATTCAACCTTTATACTAGAATCAAGAGATTTTACCAAATTATATTAATAAGCTATCAAAAGTCATAAAGCTATTATAAAAGCTAAGATCATCCTTCTATTTCTTAATTTATATTCAGTGTTTAGAATATTTAATACAATCGGGTATTTGGCTTCATTGCTTCTTTCCTTCATAACTATATTTTTAAGCAGACAAATGTTTTGTATATCTGCTTAAGTTGCTTTAATGCTTATTGAAGCAATCAATAACACTTGCATACTAGTTATAATATTCCTTAAAGAATTGGAGTATTTTAATTTAATTAAGTCCATTATGCTTGAAATATTTAGCATTTCTAAGCGAATTAGATTTAATAAAATATCTACGCTAAGATTTAAAATTAGATTGCTAGAAAAATTAGAGATTTAATAAAAAGCTAAGAATTTAAGCCTAAAGAAAGTGGCTTATTAAGAAAGCATTTTAAAGATAATAACTTTCAATCTTGTTATCTATACTTCAAACCCAAGCAATAACCAAGAAGAATATAATAGAAAACCAGAACTATAAGTATATGATATTTACCTCTAAGCCTACATTATCAATTTTTCTTAAATATGTTTACTTTTTTCTCTGATTTTCTTATCTTTATACACTATAATATTAAAATAATAGCTGTTATAGTATTTAATGCTAATATCTATTTAAAAGTAATTATATAAAGAATTAACTTATTAATTTTGAAATTATAAAGAGCCTATTCTTTTATTCTGTCTATTAGCTTTATTTATTTTTGCTATATATTAAAAAGGGAGAGGTTAATACATATTTGAGAAATAGATTTCTGTTAATTGAATAAGCATCAAGCAAATGGCTTAGTTCGTATGCTTGATTTATTAAGATTAGCTTATTTGTTCTAGTTACTTTCAATTATTGATTATTCATGTTATGTATACTCTTAGATAATATGCTATCCTAAGATTTTTTAGAATTTTCTAAACAATGCTAATGCTCAATTTTTAGAGGATAAGCATTTATATATAGCTTGATATTTTAAAGTGAAGGCAGGTTAAAATTTGATAAATGGCTTTTAATAATTTAGCGTTTTGACTGAGTGAATTTCTTATCTCAAATCCTCAGAAATTGTTAGGTCATATAATAACTATTGATCCTATTAAGTATCTTGATCTAAATCCTTTATTAAGAACAAAAATTGATAGAAGTTACCTAATTTGTATAATATGATTTAAGTCTTAGAGACAGAAATAGAATATTGAAAAAAGTGCTAAATTATTTAACTTATAGCAAGCATATTTCCTTACTTTAATAATAATTGGATTATATCTTAATTAAGTACATCTAATTATAAAATATAGCAATATCCTTATTTATATTATTCATGTCCTTCATACACAGCTTCACCCATTTACTTTCCCTCCTTTTTTACTTTATTATATCAGCATCTTTTAAAGCTTTTTTTAATTATATTTTTCATTTTTCTTGTAACCTTCTAAACTTAATTAAGTTACTTAGTGCTTGAATGAAAAATTTAAATCTTATTAAACAAAAGTTCTTTAAAATTCAACTAACTAAATCAAATAAGACTAAGGCTAAAATAATTAACTTAGAACCATATAATAAACTTAAGTAGTAAAGGAATTTAAGGTGAAAGATATCATATTTAATACTTATTTTAAACTATCTAAAATCATATTAATTATCTTAAATCACCTCGTTCTCTTTCCTGGTTAACCTCATGCTTAGAATTACCCTTTATTTAAACTATTTTATGTAGATTAGTTAAGTAAATCTTAAGGATTTATGTGATATAGCTTTATGGTTTTTCTTAAAAAAGCTTTATTTTATCTAAGATTAGAGATGATAGAAGCAATATTTTAAAATTGTAGCTTAAATCTAAATAGTGTAATGAGGCTAGCATTATAACTAGATGAAGTTTTCAATCTTAAACATTATTATACTTGCTAGCATCTATTCTTCACCACTCTTTAACCCTCTTAAATTAATTTAAATCTCCTTCCTCTAATCGATTAATTTTGAAGGTACTATTTGTTATCTAAATAAATGCTAGGATGAAGCTTAAAGTATTTAAATGTAGAGTTTATTAGAAGTATGAATTAATTGTATTAGGAAGTAAGAAATATTTAATTTGAATTTAGTTTCGATTGCTTATATTAGATATTTCTTAATTTTTGAATTCAAATGATTTGTAGCAACGAGGTGTGAATTTTGGTAACGACGATGCTTACAATCCTTTTAATAACTCCAATGACTACGATTATTTATAAAGAGCCTGTGCCTTTAACTCTTCGTTCTGGAATACCAAGTTTAATTTTACTTTTATTTCTGGCAACGATAACCACACCTGATTAGCAGAGTAATGTAGAAGTTGAAGTTATAATTCTATTTTCTTTTTTCTTTGGTATGTTTTAGTCTTTTTATGTAAGCCACTGACTGCAAATTTGCTTTATTGAATATGATGAAAATAGTCACTTTGACAAGTTTAATAAAAGCAACATTGAAAATACTCTAAAAGTAATTATCATAGGGTTTTGCGTTGTTTATATTATAGTTCCTTTTACTCTTCAAAAGGTTAATAATCAGATTATTTTAGAAGGCTGAATAATTAAATCCGATCTAAAAAATGGACAAGCATATGCTTCACAGTTGCTTTTATCTTCCTAATTGTTTCGCTATCTCAGCTTCTGAAAACATGTGGTGAATAAGTTGAATCCTTAAACGGAGCTCTTTACGACTTTTTGCTGTTCTGCTCTTCAATTTATATTTGTAAGTATTGAATACAGTTAGGTTTGCTTACTATTCCTCTGTTTGATATGTATATAACTTTTAACTATTCCATCTTGTTAAGTTTTAGCTTCATTACATTAAATAAGGTTTAATAACTATATTACAGGCTATAATATAAAGCCAATATATTGCTTTACTTTTCTCTTTAGTAGAATAGCCTTTCCTTTTTAATACCAATAAGCATATAAACTTAAATCAGCTTAAAGCTAAAGAAATTTTAATGTTACCTTTTATTCATTTGATTACATTATCAATATCTAGCTTAACCTAATCTTACTCATCTTTTCTTTATATCAGTGTTGTAGGTTTTATTTCATTCAGTAAGAAGTACTATTGAGTAAGATATCTTAATACTTTCATTTTATAATGAAGGACTAGAGTAATGAAGCAGCAAAAAGAGATAATAATTCTAAAGGATATAGAACAAGAAGGGAGTACTAATTGCTTTTATCCAATATCTTCATCCTTTTTGTAGTTTATGGTATAAGAAGTAAGTTACATGCTAATTTTCTAAGACTAGGAGATCTTTAATTTAAGTATGATAGTTATACCAGAAATTAGCCTTTTCAATGTTTTAGTTTGGTTCTTTTTTTTTCTAGTTGGTTCTTTCTTAAAAAGTGCTTTAGAGATAAAAGATAATATTTAAAGTTACTGCTAATGCCTTAAGTTAGCAAAGAAAGAAATAAATTAAGGCTTAAGTTTGTTAAGATTAGCTATAAGAGGAAATTACTTAAATGCTTGAAAAGAAAGAAGCTTTAGTTATATATCTAATTTTTAATTTAAAATGGCTCAAGTAAAAAACAGACATTCAAACTCATCCGTATCTGATATTACTACTCAAAAGGAAGTGACAATAGGTTTATTTAACTCAATGGAAGTATATTCGAGATCTCATCTACTATAAACCAAACAGGATGAGTGTGGTTTAAGATTGAACAGGATGTATCTTTCTAAAAGTTGCAACTTCTTCTATTTTGCCTTATTATCATTTAACATTGTATCGATAATTTGAATTAGTTTGAACACTTACGAGTAGTTTAACTAGGATTATATATTTATCTTCCCAGACTAGCTTTGATTTATTGCCTTAAACGGGTTAACTTTTACGCTGATAATTCCAGAGATTTGAATAAGAATTTATCTATAAAAATGCAAAACTTTCTGAAGATAGGGAAGCAATATTCTAGACAACTTTCTAGTGCTGCTTTCATTATCAGGGATTGTTATTGGCATTATTAAAGCTATCTATATCTAAAATATCTCCTTCTTTCTAGGAGCTGCAGGAGAAACTTTAAACCTTATAAGAAACATCTGACTTTATGCTTCTTTGCTAAGTTTGAAAAAGCAGTACGATAATGCGTCTAAGGCAATTAATTAAATAGACTTTTCTTAACTAGCTGAAAATGATTATCATAAGTAGCATGAAGATGATGAAGACATAATATTGTAAAATATCAAGGTAGGAGAATAGTCAATTAATACTCATAGCAAAGAGGCCAATAACAATGCTGTCAACTAAAAACATCCTAAAATAATTGCAACTCAGAAAACTGTAAGTGGTCTTAAGTAAAAAGACCAATATCCCATTCAGATAGAACATAGTGGAGAATTTCCAATTGGAGGGTAAGTTTTTTAACTATAAAGTCCTACAAATGAAGAATCAAGTGTTTTATAGGAACTACCTATCTAAACCATCAAAGATGATGAAGCAAACATATCAAGCATTTCTCAAAATGAAGAAAACAAATTTTTAGATAAATGATGTATTATATTCATCTATATAGTCATTAAAACTAAATCATTTATATTAGATACTTCTAAGATATCAGCTATACAAAATTGCCAGTCTCTAATATTAAATTGAAAGAATCAAAAATACCAGTTTAAACTTTACTTTACTAGCTTACTGCTATCACTTAAATTTTCTATGTCAGTACAAATTCCACTTTACTTACCTCAATCTTACAAATTTATTTCCTAAGTTTAGATAATTACTTCAAAGCGTTATTTTAGATGCTTCAGTAAAAATACTTTTTCCTAATGTTACAGAAGAAAATAAACTAGACATAAATAATTAGTTTTGAAGAATATTAAAAGAAATGCTCTATTTTTATGTAATGCTTTATTTTTAATTTATAATTAGCCTCACTAATAAAGGAGCTTCTATAATTGAGTATTGTTAATAATCTTCCTATTTAAGGGATTTCCTTCAGTCAATCTTTATAATATATGCCTAAAAGTTTAAAAAGGCAAGGATATTGTGCATTTATTTAGAAAAGGCTAGTGAAATTTATAGCAGTGAGTAGATAATCGTATAACATAAAAGTTCAATTTGTAATAAGATTGTAAAAGAGCAGATAAGATATGCAAAAATGTAAATGGTAAGAGTGAGTGTTGCCATTAAAAAATAAGTCCAATAGAAACTTTAATAGTATTTCGACAAAAAAGAGAACATCTTTATAAATAACTAAACCTTCTATTAAATCTGAGGATATTATCTTAGAAGTACAAATAAGCTTTAAAAATATTAATATACTTAAAACTAAAAACTATAAGAGCTTTTTATAAGGAAAGGCACTACTATAATCAACTAAATAATGCTTATAATTAATTATAAATGTAGTTACTTAGTATACTAAGCTATTTATAAGCTACCTTTATTTTAAAATCTAACTAATAAATATAAAGCAGATAGTATTAATTTAATGACCTCTTCTATCATAATAAAATAGGTTATTAAAGAGTAAATATTTAATTAACCAAATAAATTAGTGACTTAAGGATTGAGATTAATTTTAATATCTTATAAATTAGATTTTTTAAGAAGCTTTGATTATCAAACAGATATTTGACCAAAATTTTTGCTTTGCTATATACTCTTCAATTTGCTATAATCATTAATCTTAACTTTAACTATGATTACACCTTGAATCTTTATTTAAGTTTACCTAATTTTCCTTCTATTTCTAAATTAAAATTAAAAACGATTATAAAAAAGCTTAAAACAGATAATGAAAAACGATTAATGAACTATAGCAGGTACTAAGATAATAGAGATGAGTATGATATGGAGATGATTGATAAAGAAGCAATTTACTGATAAATAGAGTTAATTTAATTTAATTAGCTCTTAAGTCTTAATTTATTTAGCTGTCTTTGCATTAATTAAATAGTTTCTTTTAAAATGAGCTTTAAGATTGTATATTCCTTACTAATTACTTATCTAGCTTTTGCTGCTTTTAATCCTGAAAATGATTGTGATATTTTATTTGAGCATCCAGTATGCTTGAACAGTACTGTTGCACTAACTTAAAAATCAATGCCAGAAAATCTGAAGGGATATTGAAATTTCGATTCTGATAATTTAGAAATGGATGCAAGTGGGTAATAAAGCTTTGCCTTGGTATTCAGCAATGTTGATTAGGCTTTTAGTTTTATTCCAGGAAACTCAGCATAATTTCAGTAAAACAGTTTATTTAAAGTTCCAGCTTAGTATTCTAAAAGCAATACACTATCTTTCTGAATCTACTTTCTAACCAATTAAGAGGAACTGCAACCTACTATTGAAAACTAATGTCCCATCTTTATAAAAGGAAATAAGGAGGATGAATCATAAAACTCTTATCAAATGCTATAACTAAAGGACAATTAATTCCAGTTATTCATTCAAAACTCTTCAGTGTAAATAAGCTAGAGAGGAAGGATATTCTATAATTAATGATATTTAGTTACCATTGTTGAGCGATAAAATGACAATACTGTAAAGCTATACTTGAATGGAATTTTAGAAGGACAGAATTTAATGAAGGAGTATTTAGACCAAGAAAATGAACTAAATAAAAATTTATAGGAAAAGTGCTGTGCAATTACATTTGGAAATGTAGTCAATGATTGCTCATTACATTTGTAAGTTTTATTCTACATATCATAGCTATTTAGATGAAGTCAAGTACTATAATACTGCTATTGAGGACTTCGAGCTAAAAAGTTTGGCGAAGCCTTTTGTGCCTGCATTTTGGGATTAATATTTTACCTTAGGATGTTTAAATTGTGAAATTTAAGAAGCAATAGATGCATGCGAAAATACTAATCATGTCTGCACTGATATTGAATTATAAGCTGGAGCTGCTTTGTTTGCAAAAACCATGGGATTCACTTCTCAAATAGATGATATATGGAGTTTTAATGACATAAAAAGATATGAAAAGGGAGAAATCGACGATGAAGGGTTCAAAAATACTGCCATATGCTGCAAAGACAGCTGAAAACGATTTTATATAATTTGATTTAAATACTTATTATGACATCAACCTATTATCATTAAGAAACCTACCTGGGTTATACATCTTAATCAATTTAACTCTTAACTAATAGAAGCAAAGCTGAAGACCACTAGAAGTCCTTAATTATATAAATTCTAAATTTGAAGGATAAATCAAATCTAATATTGCTTGTAGTAGGCTTTCTTTTGCTTATCCAAATCTTCTGTTATTTAAATTACGCATAAGAAAGTCAGTTTACTTGTATAAGTATTATCTATGGTAATAAATTTAGTATTACTATATCAAAAATGGAATAAGCTTGCAGCTAACTAAACTTATTTTCATTCTTAATAGTTTGAATGTTCTTCACTAATAAAAGCAACGCTATAGTAGCGTTTTAATTTATCTATAATAGATAGAATTATCATATAATCATAGTTATTTAAAAATTTATAGCTCATTTCAAGCTTTAAACTATATAAGTTAAGAACATCAGATGAAGAAGGGAGTAGGTTTAAATAAAAAGACTTATCTCAATACCCTAAATAAGGAAGTTTGAAATAGAGTCAAATATACTTTGTAAAGATGGGTATGCTTTAAAGTAAAGAGATATTAATCCTGATGATAAGTTATTATATAAAAAAGCTAATAAATTTTGTTTAATTAACTATTAGATTTCGAAGATCACTTACAATTTTGGCATTTCCATTCTTTACTTTCGTTGGCTTCAAACTTTACACAGCTGTGATGGAACCATTGCTCACATCCTTCACATTATATATGAGCTAAATTTGGATTAACAGGCTTTTTACATATACAAACTACTTCTCAGTCCTTAATAGGAGGAGTGATTTTTTTAGTTTTAGGGTTATATGATGCTCGTGTATAGAAAATAGGATACTCCATCTGTACTTCATCAGTTAGTTTTTCATATTCCTAAAGAGATAGAACTTTACAATGTCCATGCAAATTATGGGCATCAACTTCGTGGGAAATTTCTTCTCATTCAAAAACTTCATCATCGCCTAAGAAATCAAGTGTTTAATAATTAGGAATGACATCTCATGGGAATGCATAAGGCTTAATAGAAATAAAGACTTTTGAGCTACTTTCATATTTTCATATTTCTAGCAAAGTAGCTGGGATCAAAGGAATCTTTTTATTTTAAGGTGGACCAGTCGTTATGCAAACTGTATCATTTACATCGTAAGTTATTTTTCCAATCTTTATCTATTTATAAGAGTACACTTCTTTTATCTAGTTTGGCACTTTTTCTATTTTCTATTTTTTACGACTGTCCTACTACTGAGACTCTTTAAGTTTTTACTAGGCTTTCCTCTTCTTTTTAGAACTCATGGTTTTAACAATTTTATTAACTGAAAAATAATATTCTGTTAAAGCAATAATTTGAATAAGAAAAGCTATTAGATTGAGATGAATATAAGCCTAAAGCTTATAAAATAATAAGGTCAAATAGATATAATAAATAACCCTCTTATGTTCTCACTTCTATAACTAAATCAATATCTCAATATACTCCTATATATGTACTGATCCTACTATCCACTATCAAATATCCTGCTACTTATATTTACAGACAGTCTATCTGACTTACACTGAGTTATATGTACCTTAGTATGCTTGAAGCTTTTCATATTTTTTACTTAGTTCAGTTTAGTAATTTGATTCTCATTTAATTTGTAAGATAACTTATTCAGCAAAAAATGGAAGATGCAGAATCTCTAATTCTTTAATTATTTATGAAGAAGTAAGGAAACGTTTTGCTGAAGCAGGCGGAGTTGAACTTTTCAGAATAACTAATTAAATCAAACTAAAGCTAATTCTACTATCAGATGGTTTAATATCAAAGATTTGTTATTTAAAAATTTGGTAACATTCAAGAAGGAACGATTGTTGAAGGTATCATTCTATGAAAAAATTAAGTTCTATGTCTTGTCTTTATTACCAAAATTTTAGACTTGTATAATTCTTTATAGCTGAATCAACAAATAGACAAACTAGGGATGATTGCTAAGCTTTTTTAGAATGAAGTAATTCTTTATTTATAGACTAGCGAATCATAGTACAATATGCTGCAAGAAGGTTTAAGAATTTCTGCTTGTGTAATCTCTGAAAAAGTATGCTTTGATATAGACTTTGGAGCTTTCCTTCAAATATACTTGATTTCAAAAATAAAAAATAAAGCTAAGAGAGGATCTGTACCTAGGAATAAACGAGAATCAGGATTTCTGAAACTAGGAGATAAAAAACATGACTTAGTAGGTAATAATTAACGATATAAGTGATGTACATAAATGTAGACAAACGTTTGACTAGATTGGAATAATTTCCCATGGAACTTTAATACCATTTCCAGTTATTTATAATTAAGAAATTGATTTGTAATAGTAATATTTTATATAGATATCGACTTTAGTAGAACAAAACATGAGCTAAAGAAAGAATAAAGAAAGGGTATTGGTTACTATACGAAAAAAAAGATGCTCATACTGCTTTAGACTATTTTAAATAAGCATATGATCTTGATAATAAAAATATAGATGTTATCAGATGAAGAGGAATAGGATTCTACTATGTTGGCTTTTTCCTCAAAGCAGAGGAGGATTTTAAACTTTGTCTTACTATAAACGAAAACGATGAGCAATCACTTAAATATTTGGAAAAAATTCAATAAAAATTAAATAAATCGCAATAAAAACACCAGCTTATCAAAAGAAACTCTGAAAATCAGGAAAATAACAAAACCAATTTTTAGAATATGGAGCAGTAGTATTAATTGATAGAATAAGAAAACAATTACGATTTGAGCTTTCCAGCAAAAGACCAGGTATGATAAGCTAATTCATTTTTAACATTTAAATAAAATTAATTAATTGTAAGCATTATCTAACATTTCACTTCTGAGACTTACTCTTATTCTTCATAAACTGTAGATAAGAATGTAAGGATTATTAGCTTTAGGCACTTACTTTTATACTGGGTAAGAAAAAAAGTAATTCAAGTATATAATCAAACCTTCTAGCAGAAATTTGGGCTAATTTTAAGTTATAACTATAACTTTTGTCTTAACTTTTACACTAAAAATAAAATTTTAAATCTCAAAATTAATTAAATCTCTAAATATCTGCTAAAATAAGAGTGCAGTTAGTTAAAATGTAGTAGTAAAGTATAAGAAACTAGAATTATAAAATTGTAGAAGGTTAAGTTTAAGTGCTTAGTATATAAAGGTAGTAATATGAGTAGGTTGTAATTAAAAGTTTAATGTTAATTGTTTGCTACTCACTCAATCTTTTCACTTTTGAATATTTCATTTTCAGTTTAGCTTTTGCTAGCTTGTACATCTAAGCCTTATAATTTTCCCTCTGCAATAGGTTGCAATTCTGCTTCAGTAGCTTCTTTTTTAATTAACTATTCTTCTCTTAGCTTTTTCTTCTATTTTATTGATAGAATACATCCATAGTTATTAACTATTAAACTCTTAGGTCCAAAGACCACGAAAAAGATAATTACATAAGCTTCAACTAGTTTATAAATTTCAGGGGCTTTATCCGAGCAATCATGATCTTTACCCCATACAAGAGTAGCGCCATAGATAGCATGGGCTACTAAATATCTGTATTAAAATCCTACAATTCAAGGAAATATGTAATGAAGTCTAAACATTAATCAGATTTTACGTTAGAGGGAGTAATTAGTGTTTAAGCATTTATTTTAGATCCTATAATTTATATTCTAGTCGCTATCTTCAACATACTAAGTAAAAATATTCCAAGTAAAAATCCAAATGCTACATATCCTCATTCATCTATTGGTTACGAACAGTTACAATCATTATAACTGAGAACTATCATTGAAACCATAATCATAATAATGTAGAAGATTTGAGTAAAAATAATTAGACTTACAATCAAAAGTCATTTAGGAATCCCCATTTTTAAACAATTTGCTTTCTAAAAAGCTTTTAGAATAAGAGCGAATAAGCTCTTTATATGCAAATACGTTAAATTATTTTCTATTTAAACTATCATATCAAAGTACTAAATTAGATTAAGTAAATAAGACTAAAGTACTTAAAATAAACTATTTTTATTATTCTAGAAAAAGGAAGCATTTAAGAAGGTATAATACGTTACTAAATTTTACAATGATCTTACTTAAAATCTTTTGGCTTTTTCGATATAATAAACCAGAGTATTTAAATGAACCCTTTATTATCTACTCATATGCTTAGCCTTCAATCTTCACCTTCTTACTAACAATCGTTGGTATTTTAGATTCTCAATATGTAATTCTATCTGGTAGGTTTATATAGGAATTGAATAAAGTAATTAGGATTAAATATTTAAGCAATAAAAAAGGGAAGATGAGAGAGAAAAGGTGTAAATAGGTATTGGAATATTAAATGTCTATTTATATATTTTATTTTTTGGCTCCTTTTATTAATAAATATGGCTGATGATAACCCTTTGTAAAATTGACAGTAGAGAATTACTATTGAGAATGGAAGAAGAGAACATTTCGTTGAGTAATTCTTAAGCAACCCTTAGAGTAAGGAAAGTAAGCTAAGATAAAAAGAAGGAAAATAAATATTTCCTGAAACTATAAAGGAGAAACTAAACTGTTTCGTGCCAGGATATTATATTTGTCCTAAGCAAAGATTCGGTCGTATTGATATGGTGAATTCAACCTACCGCAATGCTTCTGATCCCAATTCGATGAGAAACTTTGGAAATGCATGCTTAGTTGATTTATATAGAAATGAGCATCATTCTAAAGATAGATATCAAAATGCTTAGATAGATATGTAGAAAGAAAAAAAATAAAAAGCAGATACAGTTAGATTAAGCTAACCGCAAGATAGAAGTAAAAGATGATAGAAGCTAGATGATTATAATAGTTTTAAAGATTCCTCCAGCGATCTAAATAAGAATCGCCTTTAAAATATTCCTTAAGTATTTAGATCTTCTCCTTCTGATTATTAATCTAATATTAAATCAGCTAAAAATAATCCTTTCAGTAAGAATTAAATAATCTAAAGATAGAAATAGCAAGAAGTGTAGTAAGTAAACAATCTATTAGCTCTTTAAGAAAAACAGGAATAAAATACCTTATTCAGTGGAAGGCTTTAGCGAGTTACTAGCTAGTAAAATTTTCGTAATAAGAACCACTTCAACATTATAAGCAATCAAAACACTGATAAATAGTATTTAAATTAGGAGAGTTAGGTTATTTAAGAGAAATAGTAGAGGAAGGAAGGGACATAAAACTCTCATTAGAAGTTAGTTTTTAATCAAAAGATGGATAACATGAGCTTGAACCCTTAGATGCAAATCTATCCAAAAACGGAAAGAAATCTTGCATAAGAATCTCACATTATAAAAGACCTTAACTAAAATCTAAATTAAGAAGAAACTAAGAGAAACACTGAAAAGCCTTCACTGTACTAGCTTATAAAAAACAAGACAAAAAATTAAAAGATATCTTAAATAAGATTGGGTAATTTAGACTTTAAGTAGTCAAATAGCCAAAAGCTTTTTCAACTTTCGCAGAATTAGTAGAAAAATTCGAATAATCGGCTCACTATAAGTGATCTAAACTTTCTTCTTAGATCAGATGAAAAAATATTTTTGAAGAATTGAGGAATAAAAGATAGAACTTCTGCATATTAAGTATAGCCAAAAATAAACTAGTTCCAATAAAGCTAAATATGCTCTCGTTTATTGGAAAGAAGTGAAGAAAACTTCTCTTAATAAATAAACTTGAATAGCAAATATAAACTAAAAAAATAAAAAATAGACTTTTCAAACTTTAGCCAAATAAAGAATCAAATGTATATTTCACATATTGAACCTAAGTAAATAAGCAGCTAAATCTCTAAAAATTAATTTAAAGCTGAAAATTAAAATAATATAGAAGAGCTTTAATTAACACAGGAATATTAGTTATCCACTTAAGAAAACGAAAACCATAGCAGCACCGTATAGAGCAATATTACAAATCCAAAAAACGTTGAAAATGATCATGTTTCGGTTATTGATTAAAATCAATAAATTACAAAAGAAACAAGTCAAAAAAACGGTATTTTATTCATACAGAAACGGAAGAAAAGAGTTGAATATCTCGATGCTAATAAAGACAAATTAATTCAAAATTATCTTCATAAAATATAATCCAACTTTTTATAATCCATAAATAAAAGATTTGGACTATAACGTTATAATATTAAAGAACAGTAATGTGATATTAATTATCAAAGTGTCATATATTAATTTACAATAATATTCCTATTTTAAGTCATAGTTATACATTAGCACAACATGGTTTATAAAAAGGAACACGATACTTTATTTTATTAATAAAAAGCTTAATTTTAGTTATCTATATTTGATTGATAAATAAATGAATTTTTCAGTTTTTCAAGGATAAAATTGTATTGTTCCATAAAATTTTAGTCAGTTATATTTAATTTAGTTCTAAATTGATTAAAGGCAACATTTTTTTAAATAAATGAATAATATTCTAAATAGTCCATTAATAAAGATATATTTATGGTACTGTTAATAAAATTAAATAGGTAATAATAAAAAGGGAATATATTCTTTGAAATGCTTACAAAAATGGAAAAATAAGTATATAATAACTAAAAATTTTAAAGTTTAAGTTGCTTCGGTTATATCATAGATACTAAGTGTATTACTAGTTTCAGCATAATATTTATAAATTATTTATAGAAAATGAAAGCTAGATTTTTAGAATATTTTTGTAATATTCAAGTGATTAAAAGAAGAAATGAAATTTTCAAAATATAAATTGAATTTAAAGTCTAAAGAGAATTAATATAGCCTGCTTTTAATAGAAAAATGAATTTACTGATTAATAAATAGGTAGGTAAATAATTAAAAGATTACTTTTTTTAAGTTAATTTGAAGTTTTAAATGTTTAAGTTGCACTTGATATTCCAAATTGGTCTAAAAACTTTTTGTAGATTTGAACTTTAATAGGTTTTGTTGCAAAGCTGCTAGCCCCTGCTTCTTATGCAACTTTTTCGTATCAAGGTCCTTCATTTCCTGATAGAATCATAATTGGTTTCTTTTTTAATAATTTTTAGAGTTCATATTTCCTTATTTACTAAACTAAAGATATTCCATTAAGTTGAGGCATCTCCCAATCAGTTATAATACATAGAATTTGATCATAATGCGCTTTAACTATTTTAAATCCTTATTCCCCATCATTTGCCGTTAGGGTATTATATCCTATTTGCTCTAATATATTTTGCTGTATTTATAAACCCAAAACTTCATCGTCTATTAATAATATGTATTTCTTCTTAGATTGCTTACAATTGGCTTCCTTAATCAGCTGCTTTATTTAGTTCTTGTTCAATGGTCGTATTTAGAATTAATCAATGCAATTTTCTATAATCTCTAACCGATTCTTTTCATTAACTGAATCAACTAGGCAAACAATAAAACTTCTATTGCTTTCTTTATTTAGACTTATATCATTTTCAGTGAATCCATTCTTCTGTCTATTTATATCTTATTTATTATTTTACTAGTTAAACTCATATTAGCGAATCTTAAAGGCAATTTCAATGGCATTGGATTGATTTTCATATTTACTACTTAAAATGATGAGGTTAATTTCTTCTTTTTCTTGATAAGTTTTTAAAATTCTATCGAATTCCCTAACTAAGTGCACATTACACTTTTACTTTGTCAAAATTTAGTTCATATAGAGTTAATGTGTTTCCATTACATCAGATAATATTACATTTGAGACTTATTTTTCCATCTTTCAACTAGGACTAAATACATTAGAGCTGAAACTTTGATATGTGCTTAAATCTTCATTTTTCATTTCTTCTATTAAGTTTTAATTAAATAGAGAAACTTCTGCATCAATACTTATTATGAATGTAGTTCCAAACTTTGGAAAGCTCTTTAACTAAATTTTGCCATTCATTGTTTCTATTATTTGCTTAGATATTCATAGTCCAAGTCCTGTGCCTCCATATTGCTTTTATATTTAGGAAGATTCTTATTAAAAAGGTTTAAATAGGTTTTCAGAGTTTTCAATTCCCTTTCCAGTGTCAATAATCTAAATGACTAATGAACCTTTTCTCTCAAATGTGTAGTAACTATAGACGTTATCCATTTACTTTTGCTGGTTAATCTATTATTTAAAGAAATCTGCTATTCCATATTATACCTTTTTAGGTGTTATCGATTTAGAAGAAAAACTATCTTTGCTATTCCTTATTTATTAAAGCTTGCTCAGACTTCTTGCTTTTTTACGAAGTGTTGGATCTTTGAAAAGCTCAGCTTACATAATATTACTGTGATCAGGATTTATTTAATGTTAGATTCTCTCACTACATGAGTTAAAGTTCTTATAAAAGCTGTTCTATTAATTAATGAACTGTATTAGAGGCTCTTTTTCTTACTCCTCTTTGGGAATGGTTGACTTATTTCTAATCCAATCAACTTATATCTTAACATATCCCTTCTAAGTAAATTTAATTCCATTAGAAACAAAGTTCATTAAAGTCTAAAGTATTCTCGTTTCATCTAGCATTAAAAATTAAGGAACGACAGGGTTTACTTCGGTAATGATGTCTACACCTTTTTTAATAGCTTAGATTTTGTTAATCTAAGCCAGTTTATAGATGACTTTCCTTATATCCACATTCTCATACACAAACTCAAAGTTTTTATTTTTTATTTTTGAAGCATCTAAAATATTATTCACTAGACAGTACAGGATTTAACCACTATCTTATTAAGTCCTTAATATCCCAAGCTACTCATTTTAGAAGGATGAAATACTATTCTATAGCAAATCCACACTTCCTAAAAGAGCGTTTAAAGGACTTCTGATTTCATGAGTCAAGGCTGCAAAATAGAGGTCTTTATTTTTCAGCTTTTCTTTTAATTTCTAGATTTTTGCATTTAGTATCTGAAACTGAAACTCTATCATCTTCTCTCATGCTATTATTATACTTCATACCACTATTGAGCATGTAAACACTTTCATCCTTTATTATTCCTTGCTTTCCTAACTCAATAGTATATCTGTCTCGTTTTGCTAAAACGAATTTCTAAAGAAATATAAAAACATAATAGTGGTGCAAGTCATGAAAAATTAAATTTTTCTATGGCAGTAATCTAGATGGATTATAGTAGGCAGAATAACCATAAAGAACTAGGAGAGGTTGATAAAATCTGGGGTGCTTCAATGGGCTAAAAAAATAACAAGCATAGGGATAATAGAAAGCTTTGTTCTGTGCTTAAAGGTGAGTATCTGCAAGACAATAATTGAATTGAAAATTATCATCATACCAATTCTTTAAAGAATTGATAACATTAGACAATTACTTAGAAACTTAGACAAGTTCTACGTAGTTATTTCTTCAACATCCTATTACTTCAGAGATGCAAAAATTTCATATAAGTAAATGACTTAAGATCCTATTATTAAAGCTACTTAAATCGCTATTTTTCTCTTTTTATCTATTTACTCAAGATTTTAGCCACCAATAAGAGAATTCAAATGATTTTACCATTTTTCTCTCATTTTATTAGTTTATAGAAGTTTAAAATTGGGTTAAACTAAATCATCATTATTTAAGTCAGTATTTTAGTTTAATGAACTATAATAAATTTTTCTTTTAGACTAATTAAGTGTAAAATAGCTCTCTTTTATATCTAACTAACTAAATTCAACCTTTTAATTATTAAATTAATTTACCGTGTTCTTGTTATTTATTCTAGGCCATTTAGTTATCATCTTATAGCTCTTTAATCGATTTTAATATTTGCTTCTATAAATACTTAAAGCTAATTTAATGGCCAAAGTTATATTCTTAATCTATTTTATTTGAATTACTCTAAGCTTATACAATATCCTAAAAAGGCTTATTTTACTTTTCTTTTAACAACTTACTATTTCTGTAATATTAATATCCCTAATAAGTGCTTATACTAGTTTAATTAGCCATTTAGATGGAATTACCATAAAATGAAAATAAATAATTATAGTAACTTTGCCAGGAGCTTCTTATTTAACTATCTAGTCTTGTATATAATTAGAACTATCTAGCAATCTACCTTTCTATTTATAGGTAAGTAATTAAGTGACTATGCTTTACTTATATTACCTTTTGGAACTTTATAACATCTTCCTTTCAAACAAAAAAACTAAGGATAATAACTAGTTTTTGGATTCTAAATAGTTTCCCTTTGATTAAAAATGTACCCATAAATAAATAAAAATCTTAGTAGTTTTGTAGATAATTATTTAGTTATTAAGCAGTTAGAGTTTAGTAAGGAACTTAGCTTTTAGTAGTATCAAGCTTAAGCTATTTACTTTAAAGCACTTTAATTTCTCTTGCTTATATAATTTTAAATTAGGGTTTTTATAACAAGAAACTTACAGCTTGATAAAAATGGGAACTGACTAGAGCTAAGATAATTAGGAAAAAGATGAATCTATTTTAAATACTTTTGGCGATTAAATAGCCGAGCTTGATTAAGGATGAACTTGGCCTTGTGGAGGTAGAAAAAAATATAAAAAAACAGATTCTAAAAAATTTGGGATTTAAGGGAAATAAATTAATGAAATTTAGTACTTCGAGTAATAAACTAAAGTCAGCAAGTAGTTAAATTAGGATAAATTTTTACTAAAATAAGAGCAAGAGGTTATTAACTAACCTTATGAATAAAAGTTTTCTTAATTTTAAGTTCCAACTTTATAGTAATAGTAAACTCCTTTAATTATAGTTTCTGAAGAATAAAGGCTAATGCAGAAATTTTTTAGTGGCTAGTTGAGTTTAAATTAGCATAAACTTACTAAACTAGTACAGGATGATATGTTAGTTCCTTGCTGTGTAGTATCTCATCCTTTTATTTCTTAATAAGTAATCATAGTTTATTAGTCAATTAAAACACTATAGATATTCAAGCCTAGCGATAACTTAGATTGGGCAAGCTATATTCCTGGTAAATATTTTGTTGTGGAAAATTAGTGGAAAAGTAATGAATCCATTTCATGCAGAAACTAGCTTGAAAATGATATTGAAGTTCAGTATGAAAACCAATGGTGTGAATTCATAGGAAGTGTAAGTAACCATGATCCCAAAGCAGAAGATATTAACACCTTTCATTCTGTCTTTTATAAGCACGACTTTAAGCCTAAATAGCAAAAGAAATTCTTTATTGAGGAGTATTCAGAAGAAATAAATCATAAGAATATAGAAGATTTTATAAATGCTATTTATGTAAGCAAATTAGGAATCTTTAGAGGAATGGTTTCTAAAGTTCGTCCTGGATATGAATGTAATCTTTAATATAGATGATTGTCATTTCTGCGTTTTTGAAAAACAGGAGGAAGATGAAAAAATTAGATTTTTAGTATTAGAAATGCCACCAACTGAAGTTTCTTCTGGCGAATTTGTTTAAAAGCTATAAGAAAGAATAGAGAGCTTTATTCAGTAGAGCTATTTATATTTCCAAGGTTTAATTACTAATGAAGAGAATGACACTATATTTATTGTGCTTTCTATTCATTAGGGAAATTTTTGAATTTCACTTTTATTTATTTTCTTAACATAATAATAGCTTTACTATATCATTATTTATTAGCCTTAATTTCCACCTCTTTAGTAGCTTAAATTAGGTACAGCTAATATATAAAAGAGACACTGTAATTAATATAATTTTAGCTCTAAATCTTATTTTTATTAATTCATATATTAACTCTATTTTGTCCTTCTTATAACCAAACTTATTATTAACAATCACTTACATCTTAATAAACTTCTTCCTCTATATAATGTTCTAATCACCAAGTATTATCTTATTTACTATATTTCAATTTTTTGTCTTCTTAATATTATAAAGGAAAAAGAGTTATAGGAGGAATAGAAGCGTTTATTGCATAAAGCTTTAGATTATATTGAGATATCTCTTTTCATAAGGAATTAGTCTCTAACTATAAATGCTTATTAACCCATTTAATATTGCTATTTGCCTTCAATTAAAGTAACTAATGATTTATTTAAGTTTTAATGCTTAGATGGAAAGTGAATACTATATACTTTGCTAATTGAGATAATTATATAATAAATATAGTATAGGACCTCATTTTTAAGTATAATAGGTTCGCATCTATAAGATAAGCAGTCTAGTTGATAATTATCTTTATGATTGTGGGATTGACTTAGCTTTATATTTATCTCTACTAAAGTAATCCTAGAAATTTTTAAAGCCAAAGCATTAAGTAAAACTCATTTTAAAAGGTTAAACCAGATCTGATTATTTTAAGTCAGCTATTAATCAAATGATTCATTTAAAGCTTTAAGTTGATTGTAATCTGGATTTGATATATAATTTGGAAAATAAGTTGAGGCAATGTTGATAAGATAGTGCAAAAAAAGAGAGTTTTATTAACTAAAGATTGCAAAAATTGTTAGTTTGATCAGTTTTTCCAAAGAACTATTCTTTTTGGTTTCCTTAAGTTGTTTCCTGTGAACTTTTAAATAACAATTTCCTATTTATGAATAATCTTACGTCTTAAAGAATTTCACCTTCTAATTTAGATTTCTATTTCTAAAGCTCTAAAAGCTAGTCTTGAAGTTACTTTAAGTATTATTACTTTAACTCAGAGGCACTACAAAGCTCATCTAACTCCTTAAGCTTTTCATTTAATTTTTGTTCAAAGTAAAGGAAAATTGAAGATTGTTGTTAAGCATGCTTTTCTATAATCTTTTACACAAGTATTTGGTCATTCAAGTTTGAAGGAGAAAACGTAGATCTTTAATAGAATTTTTTGTGAGGAATGCTCATTTTTAATATAGTTACAATTAATCTAAAATGCTTTAATAGCTATAACCAATCTACACTATAATGTAATAGCTAACTATCTAGCATAATTTTAATAACTTTTGCTTATATAGATCTTTATTAAGCATCACTCCTTTTATTTTAAATCATCGAAAAGTTCCTATTCACTTATGTACCTTTTCATTACTACCTCTTTGCTGTGAAAGTTTGGCAGATAAATTTATTATAATTTTGCTTTTATTGGAAAGAGCTAGCTATATATGCTGATGTATTAATGGAGCTTCTTTTAATTCTTATTCTTCAAGATCTTGGATAATTATTACTGATTAACCAAGTAGGCTAGTAGATGTATTTCTGGGTAAAGTTTAACTCAAATAAATTTGCTAATTTAACTTAGTTTGTTCAAATGTAGTAAAATCAAAAATTTATGACTTAAATAATTTAAAAGTAGAAGGTAAATAAAGAGAAGATACAACTAGAAAGAAAAATAAAAAGGTACTATAGGTTAATTTATTTAACGCAGATAACTTACAACTTATATATAGACATTCATAACACTGATTTACCTTTATTGTTATTCTATTATTTTCTCTATTAAATCGTCTCTATATCGATTAGTTTCTTGCTAAGCAGTCATTTAATTAAATGAAAAATCTTTAGTTTTAGTTTTTTCTAATTTTCATCTAGTTTTGTGCTTTTATGTTACTTTTAGATACTCTTTAAGAAAAGTATCTCTAAGAGACTTCAGTTAACAGTAAGTTATTTTACAGTTTTCCTTACATTTCATAATAAAGTTTATTTAAAGCTTACTAGGTCCTTTTAGACTTTTATTACTTACCTTATCATTTTACTTATATCTAGGTGTTTATTTCTGTTCCTTCCATTTTTATTGTCTTTTATATAAATTCCTTTCTCATTATATGTTTATAATAGTTAAATCTTATAAGATATATCAAAAGAGTTAAAATTATACCTAAATATATATTTCATTAAAAAGAGAAAAAATTAGATAGTTTCATATAGTTTTGAGAAAAAGCGAAGATAATGATAATAGTTTAGTTGAAGCTATAGAAAGGTTTATATTGGAAGAATCTAATGATTTAGAAGGATATTTTAATTAAAGAGCAAATTAACCTCATTAAATGGATTCTAAACTTAATTCTTTATAAGATGCTTAGATTTAATATACTAAATCCAATAAATAAGCAGGGAAATTAGTATCATTTTTTCAAAGCAATTTCAAAAGTCTTTACTCTTCTAATACAACACCTGCTTACTGATAAACTTCCTCTTTTTTATACAATATCCTAGCTTTTTATAGTTCCTATTAATATTCTAATTTTCTATAGCTTTTTCTTTTTAAATGTATATCAGCTTAATTAGGAAAGTAATTAAACCATCATTTTGTAGCTTTTTTATTACTTTTGTTTCTTTTTAGCAGGATTTTCTTGACTAAAAAAAAGGAATGATTTGCTTATATTTATAATATGATGCTCCAGTGCTTTTTCAACTTAATTTACTTTAAATAAATATTTCTTTTGCTTCTATATACGATAGAGAATTAGTTTCAAGCTAAAATATCAAACTTAAATAAGTTCTTAATTTTTAAACTAAATGCTTAGGATTGTATCTTTATTGTAACAAGCGTTATTATTATTAGGACTAAGTTATAAAAGACTACCAGTTCTTATTTATTTCCTATCTAGGATAAAGGAATTTAGTATAACAAGCTTAAATTAATTCGAATTAGGTTATTTTTTAGTATTATAGTATTCTAACTTTTAAGATTTAACTTAAATAGCGAGAATTTATTCTCTATACTAGGCATAAAATATCATAGGAGTGTTATACTTAAGCACCTATATTTAATTTGATGTTCTTCTTAGTTCTATTAAACTAGTGAACTATTCTATATCTTCATTTAAATGCTAACTATAAGATTACTTAAAAAAGAGATATTATTAGAATAAGGATATTTAAACTAGTTTAAGGTATAAGTATCAATATTAATGCTTCTTTACTCTAGTATATTGCTACTACATACAATTAATAAAACTTTTCTTAAGCTATTTAGACCAATTTCAGTTAAATAAGCTTTAGCTTATACCTCATTTTCAAAGTCAGATTATAATTATACTAATAAAGGGCAACGAGCCTCTGAATATCCTAGATATTAAGACTAAAGTAATAGCTGATAACTAAATTTGGATATTGTATAGTATGAAATCTAATTATACCTACTATATAGATATTTAGAATAGAACCATTTGCTAATAACCAAGATATTCCTTTATTAACCTATTTATACTTTATTAATATGCTTAAGCTTTATTTTATTTCAATTTACAAGTTAAAAGTATCTTATAGGCTCTTTAATCAGTAATATTACATATACGGAGAGAAAAATAATGAGGGAAGATGTTAATTTTAGGTGAGTTATTTCAAATATTCTAATTACTTTAGAAGGTTAATTATTATAAGGCTTCTAGTTTTATTAAAGGCAAATAAACTATCGAAATTCCATCCATTTTAGTAGAAGCTGCTCTATTTTGTCTCGCTTTATAGTTAATCATTCTAGAAATTTTTTGATAGCATTTAATGATAAAAATACTTAGAATGTGAAGTGTTATCTTGGAAGGATTTTGGATGTGTTTTTAAATATTTAAGGAAGCAAGATTGGTAATGATAATATTATATACAGAATATAAGTATAAAATATCCCAATCATAATCTAAGAAAAGAATCTCCATAGTACTAATAGTTACTTATCCTTATATATCAAAATAAATAATATTATCTTCTTTTCCTTAATATTAAAAGCACACGAATAACAAGTATAAGCTTATTATCTACTTGTAGGTTAGAGTTTGGATACTAGTCTATTATTTCGATTATAGTTTGTATACTTTTTCTTCTTTAACTGATTGTTGTCTTAATCAAAAGGAATATTTTTATTACTCTTCTCCTATTTTATTTCCTAGCAACTCATTCAGCTTCATAATTATAATTTCTGAAGTACTGAAGTAATGAAGTTTAGTAATATTCAAATTGCTTCTTTAATTATACAAGGAAGATAAATAGCTTATTTTAGGGAATGTATTATAATGTAAGAAGTAAAAATAGAAGAAAAGAGCGTTGATGTGTTATAAAGGAACTTATAAGTAAATAAAATAAAGGAATTAATTTAAAGCAGGATTGTTTAAGTAAAAAGCAAAGGTGAAAGGTTTTTGAATAGATATAAAGGTTAAACTTTTTAATAAAAGTTTGTGTTCAAAAGTCAGCTCTATGAGTAAGTTCATTTACTTCTCTAAGTGCTCTATTTCTTGCAGCACCTAACTCATATTCTTCTCCTAAATTTAGTAGTCCAAATTGTCTGAAATTATTTTATTGAAATAGTTGTGGCTTTCTAAAGTGATATACTAAGGGCCAGATTGCTAGAGGCCAGAAAACAAGAGATTTAGTTTTGTAAATAGCTAAGCATTGAAGAACGCTACTAACAAAGAGACCATCAAAGATTGCTCTATATACTACTGAGAATCTATAATCTCGCCTACAAACAAGAGCCCAATCAGTTTCTTAGTCAGTACTATAGGCATCTAAGTTTCTATCTAAAACGTATTCTCTTATAAATCTCATGCGAATAGTATCAGCTACTCTATCTAATGATCTTTGCTGTGAAGGTGGAAACTCAGTTTTTTCAATATAATCGTATTCTGCGTCAAGTACTGACATTTTTTGTGTAAAATGCTTTTAAAAGTAAAAGAATTAAGCTAGACAAAATTAAAAATACTAGACTGCTTTTACTAATAGAGAGCCTCATTATATTTATTGTTCATTTCTGAATTCAACTTTATCTTTTCTAACTCTATGTTATTCTAGAGCTCTTGCTTCAGAGTATGCTAGTATTCCAACTTAAAGTTATTTAAATTTTTATTTATAAATTATTACATAAAATAAAGTCATCTAAGGGTATTTATAAGTTAAATTATTCTAAGAAATTTAATTAATAGTATGAAGGAGAATTTTAATGAAACTATCTCTTCATTAGCAAATACATTACTGCAATTTAATTAATTAAATCATTTTTTCTTACTTTTTGTCTTATTTTTCTTCTAAATTTTATTTTTAATAGTTGACTTCTTTTCTTCTTTTTCTTTTTCTTTCTCATCTTCACTTTCACTTTCATTTTAAACTTCATTAGGTATTTCGCTAACTTCAGGATCAAATTTATCGGTTTCAGTATGAGGTTCTTTTGATTTTTATTTTTTTGATTTAAGTCCTTTTAGTATTGAGTCTCCATATTTAGCGTTATAAGTTTTGGTTAAGCTTGTTTTTAAAACTGCTGGTAATTTTTAAAATTCTTCGTTAAATCTAGGAGCAAGCTCAACTAAGTTCTCTTTAAGAATCTCAGGTGTTACATTATAACTAGCCATCAAATCAACTGCATATTGTACTCCAAATTCTTCTGAGCAAAGATAATGTAACAACTAACAGAAAAATGTTTCTACTTATTCAGTAATTTATTAGCAATCAGTTTAACTCGTTTAAGCAAAAGCTTCTTAGGTTTCTTATAGTAGTCTTTTCTTCTTTTTGATTGACTACATTTTTCCATATATTTCTGGAAATTTAGGAAAACTCAGGGATGATTAAGCTAATGAACTGGGAGCAATTGAAGATAATTGCCCATACTATTATAGTAAAGATCATTACTACTTGGCATGAATACGTTCATTAAGTACATCACTTAAAGATATACTTTCAGCAGCTTTATAGAGTTTGTTCAGTTCTTTTAAATCAGAAGCATTTTTGAATACAGTAAGGTAATTTTCTTAAACTAGTAGAGGAATAAGATCGTAATCAACATTAAAAAGATCAAGTTTTTGCTTATACGTCAAATGTCTAAATTCTCTATCTGTCATCATCTTAACAGTAGCATCAAAAGGATTTAGCATAACTTATTAATCTTTAGCTTGGTCTTTTCCTGCTCGATTTTTAACATCTAGATACGTTAGCTGTTTACTAGTTGCTGCTCACATTTACAAGAAATTAATGATTTATCTAATATCATTGCCTGAAATTTCTGCAAGATGTTCTAATGCATTTTGTTCCACTTTCAAATTTTCGTTTTGAGATATTTATAAAATTCTTTTCGCTATCGCTTGTTTATTCGGTTTACTAAACCTTAAATCATAGCAGTGTCAAGAGAGACTTCTTACTTTTGTAGAATTACGATCATTGCAAATGCAAATTATTGGTATTTTCGTTTATTTTATCACTTCTATTATTGCAGTTGATCCTCCTCTATCTCCTGCAGAAAGTCCATCCACTTCGTCCATAATGAGGCATAATTTTTAGCATTTTCCTTATTAATTTTATTAATTTATAACAGTATTATGAGAAATTGACATTAAAGGCCCCAAGATACATTTTTTACTTCTTTAATCAGATGCATTAGTTTCAATAATATGATATCCTAAACTTTGAGGAACTAATTTGGCAGCCGTAGATTTTCCAATTCCAGGAGGACCTGATAATAATACTGCTTTTGCATTTGGATTTGTATCTTTCTGATATTATTTGCTTTTGGATTTATTCTCACTTTTTTATCCGTTGATAACTACATCTTCTCAATTCTCAAGTCATTCTTTTAAATTCTTTATTACATTCTAGTTTCCAATAATTTCTTCAACTTTTGTTGGTTTATATTTATCAACTCACAACTAATCTGACTAATCTTATTTATTATTTTTGTTTTAGTTCTATTTTTATTAAGGTTAAGATGATTGCTTTTCGTTTTCTTCATTTTCTTAAACTCTTGCATCATATAATCCTGAACCTGTTTTATCCTTTAGAAATTAATCAAGTTATTCTTCATTCATTGCTTCAACTCCTTTGTTTTAAGCTTCCTATCATTTTTTTCCTTTAGAAAACTCCCTTCCATCTTCTAATCTTTATCCATAAATTAAATAGTTTGTCCTACCGGACACAGATCCTGTTACTTTTGCACCTAAACTTTTTAGAATATCTGTTAATTGTTCTCTTTCCATAGCTTCTAATACTCCTGTAATAACAAATGTTAGATTCTGTAGAGGTCCTTAAACAGTTTATTTATCTGTCTTTTCAGTTTTTTTTCCTTAAGTTCTATTTCCTCCTTTTTTTTAACTCTAGCTTCTAGGACGAGATTTTTCTTCAGTTTTTTGCTTTTTAACTGGCTTACTAGCGTTTGCAATCTTAGATTCCATCTTTCCTATGCCTTTATTTTTTCTTTTTTTGACAAACTTTCTTATATCGGACATGCTCAACGATAAATATATTAAAATAAAGCTTAGATTATATAATTTATTTTACTACTTGTTAAGCTAATTTTTGAAACTCTAAAAATAAGGTAAAATACTTATAAAAAAATGTAAATTTATGATGCTTTTAGTGAGTTGAAAAATGCCCAATAGAATTGTGAGTTATTTTTATTTCAAAGTTTTTAAAATTATTTTGCAATATATGCTATGACTTTCATTCTAGTTATCTACCTTTCTGAAGATATTTGTTAAAGTGATCTAGAAGTTGTATATATATGAGCATGTTATAGTCTTCCAAATAATGGACTTTCTATTTTTTCAGATATTTAATTGATTATTTTGGTGTAAGGAAAACTTAATATATTCATGAAAAATCCTATTTATAGTAAGATTTGCTATGAGTATTACTTAGGACTACCTAATAATTATTTTTAATTTGGTAATTTTAAACTCTTTAGGATAAAGCATAGTAGTTGCTTCAATAGACTTTACAGTTTGGTATTTCTCTGCATCTGAGTGAATTCCTGTTGATAATACCATGATGTTTTTATTTTAAAACTTGGCTACTATGATATCAACTCTTTTTATTAGCATATATAGATAAATATTTAAAAGCAATTAATTAAATACCCCAGACAGATTTCTTTGATAACAACTACTGGGTTTTATTATTTTTTTAATAAGAGAACGAAATAGTTCTTAAAGTAATAACCAAAAATAGAAGTAAAATATATACTAAATTTTAAGATAAATTTTGTTATCTAGAAATTTCCATAAATTTATGCTGCTTTGCTCTTTTTTATTGGGTAATTGACTGTATTTTAGAATTATGGAATAACTTTACCTAAATTTCTGCTTAGATCTACTAGCTCTGATGCCGATCTTGGAACAATTTTATCTTTGAATTGACTATTTATTTTGATTTTTACTCTATTGCAGACATTTTTAGTTTATATAAAGATGATTTATTTCTTTATTTTTGGTCATTTTCTTATTTCGTTAAGTAACTGCTTTTTCCTATTTGGAGGTACTTATTTCAATGAAACTCTTTATGTTATTTTGAACTTTTTTGCAAGATCATTTACTGGTCCAAGTATATTTGACGTTATTTATTTATATGCAAATAAACAAAAAGAAACTGATTATTCAAAGCAAATATTCCATTACAAACTGGTGACTTATTAGCAGGTCTACTGAGTTGTTGATTATTATACAATTACTTGCTAGAAAATGGAGAAATGGACACAGTAAGATTCTAATTTTACTATGTTGCTAATAATTCTATCTATATCCCTAACAAAACCATTTCTGTTGGCTATTCTCCACAAATTTATTTCTCCATAGAATAAAAAATTAGAAGATATTCCTTTATTTTAGAATCAACCAAGCTAGTAAACTTATGAAATCTACTATCTGTTTTATATACCTTACTCAATATACTATTCATATATTATAACTAAACTGTCTTTTAACACTCTATCAGACTTAACAAGCTTAATTTACCTTAAAGCGTTAATTTTTCCAAGTAAAGCAAATTTAATAGTTATCTGATTTGATTAACAATTACCCTTAAGTAGTAAAGAGTAAGTCTAAATAACTGTCTAAGCAATAAGAAAATAGAGAAATGATTAATTAGCAAATATAGATATTTATACTGTATATAATACTATTTGCCTCACTAATAGAAAAGGCTTTTTCAATACTTGAAACTTAGTTTTAACTTAGTTATTACTTTATAAAATTAACTATCAATTAAGTTAAAATTATAGTTTAAGCTTTATTTAGCAAGGGCTAACTCTTATGAAAACAAATTTAGCTAAATATTTCTATTTTGATTGGATAAACTGAAGGGGAGTTGTTTTAGAGAAAAATGTTTTACCAAATAGAACTAAAATAGAAAGGTATAAATATCCATATTTGAGAAAAATTAGTCCTATCTAATTATAGTATCTCACTTTCAAGTAATTCGTTCTTTTTTAAATATGTATTTAGAAGCTAAAAATTAATAAGGCAAATAGCAATAAACATAAGAAAAGTTATTTCTTATAGAGATTATCTTTAAGTTTACTAAAATATAATACTCGCTATGATTAAGAAAAGAGAACTCGAATTAATTAATTCTATTTAATCCAAATAATTAAAATCCTATCATTATATCAAAATCTAACTTAAGTTATGCATGGTTGATATAAATTACTAGATGGATATAAAAAAGAGATTTGATAGCTAATTATAAACTAAAAATGGAATTCATTTTTATTAAAGTTAACAAATTAGGTATTTTAGATTAAAGACTAAAGATTTAATATTTTCTATGAATAAGATTCGGATAAAGGAATATATAATAAAAAGGAAGTTTTAGATAAAGTTAGTCAAACTATGGTAAATAATAGATTAATGTACAATGATCTAATTTCTTTCTAAAACTTTCAAAATATAAAGAAAACATAAACACATACTAGTGGATCAAAGATTTAACTATTAAGAAATTTTGTATTTGTATTTAGTTTTATGGCTTTTTGATAAATTTAGTTTGAATCTAGTTAAGCTCACTAAATTTAGATTATATGACTGGGGTTATCTTAAAGCTGTAATGAGAAGGTTTATACTATTTGTTTAGTTGTTTATTGAGATTTTAAGTATTGCTTTATCTCTTTCCAAATGTTGATTTATTAATTTACATATATACTCTGTTATCATTTTTTTACATTATCATAAAAGAGGAAGGATAATTAGGCAAAATTAGTTTGAATTAAACCCTAAAATATTAACTTACTGACTCAATCTCGAAGGGTTGAATTACAAGTTATTAGTGAGTAAGTTTAATTTAAATAAAATCAATTAGGAGCATTTACAAAAAAAGGTACACCTAAGCCTCAGAAGCAAATTTACTATAATTATGAATAATCCAAGAGATTAACGAATTAATATAATGATAATAATAGTAGAATTATTGCTGGTTTATTTAAGTTAATTTCCCATTTTAATAGTATTTATAATGGCTTATCTTAATAGCAGAAATAAATAATCTAAAGTATTAAAAAAGTTAATTAGAAGTTGATTCTGATATATAAATTGAAATACCTTACAATAAGAAGCTTAATAGTGAATTCGGTAATAAAGATGATTAATTAAGCATAGTACTATTTCTCTCAGCATCTAAAGCAGAAGATATCTTGATAGTAATTAAATAGAGTTATTAGTTTAATAATAGATAAAAGGGAATAGCTCTACAGATTAAAAATAATTCAATAAAAATTGTTAAAGTTTAACCTCAAATATGTTTCTTCCACTAAATATTATAAACTTACAATGATTTTTTTTGATATTACTAACCACTTTGAGTAGTAAATTTATTGCTTTTTTGAATTTATCTGTTAGTGTCTAAAAGGCTATTTTTGCTTCTAGCTGACTCATTTATTTCATTTAACTTTTCTATTTTAAGTTTTTAAATTCTTCATAGCTATAAAGCGAACTCTGAATCAGATCCATTATAAATTTGGTTTTTTCATTCTATAGGCAATAATTTTAAGTGTTAGAAAGGTAATCAAGATGTAGTGAAAGTAGTTCGTTCCAGCTGTTAACTTGTATCACTTTCTCATTGAATGTAGCGAACTAAGAAGTAAGAACTCTGCTTGTGTATTGTAGTAAGCTATTAGCAAAGTGGTAAAGTTCATTTCTAAATTAAATTTAATGATTGTCTTCTCTAGATTTTCTCGATATTATGTAAGAAGCTCTTTTCAGTTAAAGTAGTCAGCTTAAAACTTTGCTATAGATTTCCATAGATTTTTAATCTAGTATAATACAGTAAGGTCACTCTACATTCACTTATAATTTGAATTAATTTGGAGGATCAAAATTTAGTTCAAAGTGTTAAGAGTCTACATATTCAGTGAAAAGTTGAGGAATTTCATGGAAATGCTTTTCATTAATTTTTTTAACTATCATATAACTAAAATCTTGACAACATTTGAGAAAAATGTTTTAGATCTATAAAAACCATTTTATTGCTTTTGGAAGTAATTCTTCTCTAAAGACTTAAGAGTGCTTTTGCTGAATTTCTTCTATCTCCATTATCCTTTCTTATATATTGGTTTGCTAACACTAATTAAACCGAAATAATAATCCAGCTTCTCTTCCTATGTCGCATATTATCTATAAATCTTTTTCTTGCATAAAATCAGGGAAACTAAGAATAAACTATTTTGATTCTTTTATAGTAACGCAAGAATTTCAATCATTCAATGATTTTAAGCACTCAAAGTCTATATTTTATTGAATGAATAACTCTTCATGTGCCTTTCCTTTAAGCAGCCAATGTTATAACTATTTTTTATAATTTTTGAAAGTGTTTTCGAACATACTTTTGATGCTTTCATTTCAAGGATCCGCTTATTATGCTTTGCTTAGTCTACTTAAAATAAGAGCAGCACAGTAGCAGGGTTCAAGGTATTATCATTCAGCTTTTCCAATGATATAAGCAATTTATTTAATTTACCTTTACATTTATCTACTTAGCTTTCATAACTGCATTAGTGTTAAAACTCTATTTTAAACTAATTCTAATTGCCATTTCAATATCTACTAATTCCAGCTCTTAAACTAGTTTTATACTTCTACTTAGAATCTTTAAAAAGTACTGCTGTTGTTTGATATTTCAAGTCAGTTTTATATGGATAACTTTATTGAAGCTGATTATAATATTTATTCGACTGCTGTTTAGGTTGTTTTTTATGTTAAATGATCAAGCTTCAGAGGAACTCTAACAACAAATTACTTCATTTCCGTTAAAGTATCATCAACCAGTTAAAAATAGTGACACTCAACTCCAGTTAGTGTTTAGAGAACAGACTCCACTATTGATTTTTCAGTTTGAAACGATTAAGGTAAAGCCTGTACTATGTGTTCTTCTTATTTTAATGGTTCAACTTTTTAAGTCTTAATAAATAATTTTAGAGGTTCAACTTGCTCTTTTTAAACTGGTTCCTCAATATCCATTTACTCACCTTCAGAATCGCTTCATTATTCACTGTCAGATCATTAATTCAATTTAAACTCAGTTTCTAGCTCTTTTTACACTTACTTCTGTATATTGATAGTCATTTCCTCTCTTTCCTATTCGTTTGCTTTATTTAATTTTAGAGTTAATTCAGTTTCCAAAGGAAGATGAGAAAGCTCAAGTAAAAATTTGAAGATAAGTCAATGTATTTCACTCTATTATTAATGCTCCATCAAAGGGAATTTTTTCAGCTGAAGGAATTTTTCAATTAGCTTATATAATCGTTCTGACTTTTCTAACTAAGAGTGAATGTAGAATTTTTCAGCAACTCTATATAAATACTTACCCTTTCATTTACCTCAAAACTTCAAAATGATTTATAAAGGGAGGCTTATCTGTTAAATGTCCAGTAAAGAATTCTTCAGCTCGTTAGAAGTTGAGGTCTTAAGCAGGAAGATTAGTTTCAAGTTTGATATATTCTCTAATAACAGGCTTAAGCTTAGCTATCATTACCAAATTTAAATTTAGATATAGAAATTAAATTCAAATATTTTAAATTATATTCCCTTACTCATTTACCATTCTAGCTTTATACTAGCAAATCTAGTTACTCTATTCTTTAATATTCAACTTAAAGCTTTTCTCTTTTATTATTCGAAAATCTAATGCTTGTATAAAGCTTATGAAATAACGAAAATAAATAGTGTAAAAATAGAGAGAGATATGTTGAAGCAATTGTTAATAATGAATAGATTGATGTAGTTTAGGTATTATATCACTTTATTAAGCTTATAGTCTAAAACTTTTCTATGACTATTGCTTATTTTATTAAATTCCTTTAGATCTTTTTAGAATCTAAACTTTTTAATTTAACTGTTAAAGATACTTTTTATGAAAGTTGCTTGCTAAAGTTAAAGCATTAAGGAAATATTTTGATAGAATTGGAGAGTTAATATTTTATCATTTTAGTGTTCTTTTTACTTTGATAGTTACAAACTATCTTTGCATGACGCTTATATATTGATTGAACTATTAGAGGTTGCTAAAAAAGAGCTTGTTGAGTAATAAGAAAATAACAACTTACTAATTTAATAAATAGCGTTGATAGAGATTCCCTTAAGAGCTACAATAATTCTAAGTTAATAGATTTGAATATAATTTAATATTAACCTTAACTCATTTAGACTAGATCAAGCTATTCCATAAACCAGCAAATAAAGAAGTTATACTGCCTTAAATTTAATTACCTAGCAATACTTTATCATACAAAAACTCAACTAAATCATATTGGAGAATTTTTTGCTTTGCATATAACTAAATTTAATTTTAATATATCTTTGCAGCTTAAGAAACAGCTATACAATTCGATTAGCAGATTAGATAATTACATTTCTTTTTTAAACTTATATTACAATATTTTGGATTAGTCAATAATGAGAAAAAAAATCTAAATTTTAAGTTTTTAAATCTAAATGCTTAGATTTTAGATAATTATAAATACATTATATTCTATATTTACCAAGTGTAATAGCCCAGAATTCCAATAGATCTAAGATTTACTATTTAAGGTGTAGATAAGTATTATAATTTTAGTTTTAATTAGTATTCAGTTATCATGTTGATTAATAATTTGTGCTTATTTATGTTTAAAAATTGATTTATTAAAAATTAAAAAATAAATAAAATAGCACAGTTCATGCAGTCTCAGCCAAATCAGGCATATCATCTTCTTTTTCTTCAACAGTGTTATCCTAGTTTATCCATCTAATTCTTTTACCATCCATTCATTCTCCTTATTTTTAAACTCCTTATGCATTAATATAAACTCCAATGCCATCTCATTTACCTTTTCTCCAATTTCCTATATATTTTCTTCCATCGGGTCATGTAAAAGTTCCTTTTCCATGTTTTTTATCTGCTCTGTGTCCACCTTCATAACTTCTTCCGTCTTTCCATTTTACAATGCCTTATCCATGCATTTTATTATTTTTTCATCCTCCTTCGTAAATACGTCCATCAGTTCATTTATAGATTCCCTTTCCTTCTATATCGTTATTTTTAAATTCTCCTGTATAAATACTTCCATCTGCAAAGCATAAAGTTCCATTTCCATGCTTTTTACTATCATAATATTACCCCATATATTTAGAACCATCTGGTCATGTTTCTATTCCTTTTCCAAACTACTTATCTTCTTTTCATTATCCCACGTATTTTGCTCCATTTGTATGTATGTATTGCCCAAATCCGTGAGCTTTATCATTAAGTCATTCTCCTTCGTAAATATCACCATCAGCATGTACTAATCTTCCTTTTCCGCAAGCTTTTCCTTCTACCCAATATCCTTCATACTTACTTCCATCAGTTCATTCTTAAGTTCCTAATCCATCTTTTAGATTATTTTTCCACTAGCCTATATAAGTTGCTTCTTGTTCTAATATTTATTATTCTTTCCAACAATGCTAACTATCTTCAATAAGAGCGGTAGGTAACTTGAATCTATAGGATAGAAACATATCTCATTCCGACTAATCACTATTTAGATTCTAATCCTTTCGTCCAGATTCCTTTTACTGATTTTTTACTTTCTTTTAATCTTCTTTTCTTTACTCTTCTAGCCTTGATATTTTACTACTTGTTTATTCAGTTGTAGCTTCAATAATTGGTTCAGATTAATTAAATTATTTATTTTCTAAATCTTTAGGAGGTGGGTATTACTCAGGCCTAGGAGTAATAGCAGTATTATCTTAGCCATCTTCAGGTTTAGCACAAAGTAAAATTTGCTTAACAAATTTATTACAATTTCCCATTTTAAATATAAAGGAACTTTATTTTAGTAAATCTTAAACTTTAACTCCTTAACTCTTCCATACTTATGATAGCATTTACCAAACTGCTTTTTCATTTATTTTTCTATTTTTTAACTCATTATGAAAACTTCTCATTATGCAACTTAATATAGTTACTCTCAAACTATGAAGACTATTTTCAAATAGCTTTTATAATTAGAGATATTAATATAGTTAAACCTGGAAGCTAAGCTTATAAATGTGATCTAGAAGTAGATTTAGCTAGAGAAGGAAGGAAATAGGAGTATGTACTATATGCTTATAGAAGTAAATGTATGTTGACTAATTTTTAAATTAATTCTTAAATGTCTCTGCCATAAACAATAATACCTAATGAATTTTAGTTATAAACTAACCAATCAAAGGTTTCATTTCAAATGCTTGATATGAATTTAATTGACGAAGACTTCTCTCTACCTAGAGAACCTCCTAGACCAGTGCCTTTAAATAGTTCTCCAATTCCTAATTATTTTAACTTAGAATAGACATAAAATTCGAGTAGCAAAATATCACAGAGTACATAAGCAAATAAACACTATAAAAAAAACGAATCTTCTGAAACAGCATTTAGAGGAATTTAAAATAGAACTTGCTCTAAAAAAAGCACCAAAATTATAGGATAAGATCAAAAGGAAAATTCTTAATGCGAGAAGAAAAAGATGTCTCATAAATAAATTCAGATGCTTATCTACAGATTTTCTTAAGACTTTGTTAGAAGGTAATAAAAATAATAAATACTTGAATAAGAAAAAATTCTAAAGGAAAAGCAAGAAGAAGAAAGCTTTTTACTGTAAGCTAAAAGCTAACCTAAAATGAACAAATAGCAAGCGAAAAAATTAACAGAAAGATTATTAGGTAATTTATTATTTTAGATGATGCGGCTAAGAGAATAAGTAAGAAAGAGAAACTAGAAAAAGAAAAGTAGCAAGAAGAAATAAATTGTGCTATTAAATTGTCTAAAACGAAACATTTAAGTCCTAAATCGTAAAAATTAGTAAAAAATTTATATTAAGAGCCTGTTTATGATAGATTGGTCAAAGATGCAGACTTTAGAATGTAAAAGTAAATACTTACTTAAGAAACTGTCGAAAAACTAATAAGGATGTAATCAGTGCCTAATGTTTCATGCAAAGGTACATAAAGCTAATAAAAGTTGGATATTGGCTAAGTAAGAGGTCTATGAGATAAAATGTATCGTGTTTAAGATAGAAAAAGTCTAAATTTAAGCCCAAGTGTTAGTTAATCTAACAAGTTTTTAAACATGACAACATCTGAAGCTATGATTTAACAAAGTGATTCAAAAATATTAAATAGTCCTAAGTTTTTGAAAAGAATTAACACACCACAAGCAAAATGTATAAACTACTTTTCCTGTAAAGACAAGATAACTGATAAGATTAAACCTTTGTCTCCTGTAATATCTTATAATTTCTCAGATTATAATTTCCCTAAGCAAAAAATCTCTCAAGCATTTATTTGTAACTAATCTAAAGAAATTAATAAAAGTATCAAAATTGGAACTCAAAAAGGTGCTTAAAATAAATAGATCACGAAAAACTTTAGAAACAAATTTAATCTAAAGTAGAAAACAGTAAGTAATGACTAAAAAGAATCTTAATTCAAATATTGCTTATTTAAGTTTTGAAAAAATACTTAAAATTATCTCGATTACACTCATTAAACAAGCTTTATTATATTTCACTTCTAAATTTTTAATTATTATTATTATCATTTTTTAATTATTTACATAATGAAATATTCATTTACATTTTTCACATCTAAAAAAGTGAGACTTTATTTAGTGCCTCTATATCTTTTAATAAAGCTGCAAAATTAAGAACTTATATTTTATTTTGATCTTAAAGCTAAATAATTTTTTGATATAATCATTAAATTTGATTTACTACTTTCTTTACTTTAATAAACTTTAGTTTCTACACTTTTGAACTTCCAAAATAATTAAAAATATTAACTATTATTATATGAAAGCTTCTTTATCCATCTTGTAAATCATCATTTATTTTTTATGTTTTAGCCAAAAAAGAATATTATTACAGTTTCTCCTCTTACCTCTATTATTTATGAATATTATGTTTTATTTTATACAAACTACAAGCTTAGTATAATAATCTCATAATGTAAGATTTTATATTCTTTGCAAATTAAATTTCGTAATTTTTCTTTCAATGATATGATATTCGCATTTATATTTATCGTTTAATAGTAGAAAGGTTGCAAAATTAATGTCAACTACTAAATAAAATTTTAATATTCTACTTAATTCAATTTTTGATTTTTTGCTTTAAAATACATAAACTCATACAAAGATAGAATTTTTAGCTTTATGGCATTTCATATTATATAGATACTTACTTTCAATTTTTAAACTCTCTTAGCAAGGTTTTAAAGAGATATAAGCTATTTTTTTCAAATAGCACTAAACTGGAAATACTAGTTTTACTCTAATCATGAAAAAAGGACATTATGGTAATATATTTGATCACCTTTATTCAAAAAGCTTAAATTTTATATTATAAAGGAAAAAATCTAATTAATTTTAGTCTATCTAGTTACTATCCATCAAATATTTTGATCTGTACTAAACTTTTTAAAAAGCAACATCATAAATCTATAATTTCCTTTTATTCTTACTATAGCTCAATATTTATAAATTCTTTAGTATTTTATAAAGTTTTAATCTTAAAAATAATAGAAAATATGATATAGGTATATTCTATATTACTTTACTATATATAATAAAATTCAATTTTTACAGCCTTTAAATATCATTATAAATACTTCTATTATATATAAACTAAAAACTTTAATAATCCTAATTCGTATTTATTACCCATTAATTCCTTTTATTTCTCATCCATTCAATTTTAAGGGCCAATATTTTATCTAGCTTAGTTCAAATCTTTTATATTACCTTTCTCTAAAGTTATCTATTTTGTAATGTTCACTACCTTTCTATGCTTTTTAGAAACTAGCTTTATTATTTCATTAAGCTATACAAATAATTTTCTTTGTAGTAGTGTAATCTTAATAAAGAAGACTTAAAGAGAAATCGAAAATAGGGTAGTTTGGATAAAGCTTCAAATAATGAAATTAGCCTAGTTCTAAGTTCTAACTTTTGCTTTCTTTTATTACAATAATTAGCTCCTTCTAATATAAGCAAGCACCTAGTATCCTTAACCTGTGTTTTCTAGAAGTACATTAAAGAATTAATTTATGAATTTATCGTTTTATTGAAGAACATAAGTAAGGAAAGTTCAGCTTTGTGGTAATAAAATAGATACACTAAATATAGTACATTGAAGCTGTTAAAATTCTTACTGATAAAGAGGTTTTTAACTGAAATTTGAGCTGGTAATTTACTTAAGAGAAAGTATTTCTTAATTACATTAGAGCTACCATATAGTTCTATCAATTTCTCTTTCTTTAGTACTTGCTAATGAAAATAGCTTCTATAATATAAAATATTATACTTTTAATCTTTATTTTATAGTAAGGAATTAAACTTGAATTATTACATCTCTGAAGTAGAGAATTAGCATATTTGTAGATATAAAGGAGTTTTATAAACGTTTAAGAAATAAGAAATTAAACACTCAATACTTTCAATTCTGGTATGTTGAGAAAAAGAAAGATCTAGTTATTTAACTAAAATATGGCTAAAACTTATTAAGATTTCTCTCTAGAAGAGAGAGAACAAATAGCCTAATGGTTTTTACAAAAATCTAATGAATTATAAATCAAAAACCCGACATTTCATCATATGGAAAGATTTATAGTTTAAGAAGATCTGAGAGAAATTCATGCTGCTTATGCTACGGGCGCTCTAAAAGACAAATAAGTAATTGAAAGTTTTTATTAAGAAGTAGAATAAAAAATAAGTGAGTTTGAGATGGACATTGATACTGGCTTAGGATAAGGAGAACCATGCCCAGAATTGGAAGTAGAAAACTTCTCGAATAGTGAAAAGCTTACACTTAAATTTGGGGATGGAATTGTAACTCTTGTCGATTTTTGGGCTACATGGTGTGGACCCTGCTAGAAGCCAATGTAGCACAATTAAGATATGCTTGATAAACATCCTGAATGGCAAGGAAAAGCTCAAATAATTTCAATTTCTCTAGATGAGGATAAAGAAACTGTAAGCAAAAGAATTGAAGAAAAAAAATGGAATTCAATTAGAAATATGTTTGGTGGAAACGCCTGGTAAAGCCCAAGTGCAGCTAAATTTAATGTAAATGGAATACCATTTTGTGTTTTAGTAAATGGCGAAGGAGTAATATAATGAACTGGACATCCTGCAGAACATAATATTGAGAGCGACATTGAAACTTTGATTAAAGGAGGCTAACTTAATAATTAAGAATAATAAAATGCTTAAAATCCACAAAACGATTGGTATGATAAAACATTTGAAGAAAGGAAAGCAACATTTTAAAAAATCCTAGAGTTTTTAAGTTAAGAACAAGCATTTGAAAAGCCAACGGTTATGAGCTCAATTACCCGTTCTCAATCTTTAACCGGAGTAAAGCCTGAAATTTATATAAGTATCAGAGGATCTTACCTTGAAGAATTCAAAAGTGAAGTTGAACAATATATTCAAAAAATAAAAGAATTTTTCCCTGCTGGAGTTTAAATAGAAGAGGCGGTAAGATTTGAAACTGCGGCTCCAAAGGTAGAAAAAAAATAAAATTGTTCTTTGTGTTCAAAGAGCTATGGAGATTAAGATACATAGTATATATGCTTATATTGTGATGGTCATAGTCATTGTGAAGAATGTGAAAAGAAAGGCACTATAGAATAAGGAACAAAAAGTTTAGCACATCCACATTTACTTTTCCAAGTTCATCCAAAAGCATAAAAACTTAATCAATTAAGATGGGGAAGAAATAAATTTGTATAGCCTAAAGAAATAAACGAAAAACCAGAAAGTCCAGTTCATAGAGGAGTTGGATGCGATAATAGAGGATTAGGAAAAAAATGCACTTCTTCAGTAATAGGTATTAGATGGAAATGTGCCCATTGCCCTGATTATGATTTTTGCGAGTTTTGTTAAGTTGATTGGAATAATCCCGATTAAGAAATGTTGTAAAAGGCTAAGGATAGAGGTCATTTTCCATGGCATGTCCTTATTAAGATGACTCTTCCTGAAATGTTCGAATGGTGATAAAAAACTTTAGACCTTTAACAAATTTTCTTCAACTAAATTACTAAATTAAAAATGATTATTCTATTAAAGGCCTTTTATCTTTGTACTCTAAACTTACTTTTATACTAAAAATTCTATTTAATCTCTTAACTTACAAGCAAAATACCTTTTTTTGCTTAATAATATAAATCTAAAGTTAGTGATAAATAAGTAAATTAGGTAAAATATTGAATATTGAAATGATAGTTAAATTTTTTCTTCGATGCATATTCCAAATTTTAAACTTTGGACCATATTTCAAGTAATTGTAGCTTAATAAAATCCTATAGACCAAATTGCTACAAAATTAATAGTTAAAGCAGCAGTGTATAAAATCATCTTAATTAGTCACTTTTGCTAGAGAATTAAGTACCTTAATTAGTCTAAAGCATTACACAAACAATTTTAATTTTTAAATGCAAGTTACTTTCTAATTAAGCTACTTCTTTTCCTTACCTCATCTCTATTATTTTATATACTATTGTTTGAAATTAGAAACTTGAGAAAGCTAAGCTTCTATGAGATTAATAAGCAGCATAGCTAGATTAATCTATTATTTTTGTTTATAGTTAGATGTATAATAGTTAGGACTGCAAAGGATATGAGAAGAAATGCTTAGCCTTCATATAGAATATCCAAAGTTATATTTATTAATCATATTTGCAATGTCTTTAATGAAAGTAGTCCATAGATTGATATTATGTTGCTTTTGCAAAGATAATAGTAAAAGTTAGTAAGCTGTAATATAGAGTTCAGCCTGAGTCTAAAAAAGCGAGTGTAAATAAAGAAGAATTAGAAGAAATAACAATGTCTTAGGAAATTAAAAGAAGCGCTTAAAATTCAGAAGAGCATTCTATTTTATTATAGAAGAAGCATCTATCCAAAAAAACATAAACACCTGATATTGAATATAGAAACACTCTTAACATTAAATTCTTCTAGCAATCAGTTTCCAATTAATTAACTAGTTATCCAAAACCCACTAATTCCTGAACAACTACTCCAAGATCAAGACGTAATTCAGGATAAACTTCATAAATACAGAAAGAAGAAGCTGACATAATGGATGTAGCAATGAGCATCCATCCTGCAACTGAAAAATCCGAGGAACCAACATAGAGATTTATAACATCAAAGAAAAGAAAAAAAAGAATATGAAACAATAAATATACTAATACTACTATGAGAAGCAAACAAACTAAAAAGACTTTGGCATCTAATATAGAAATATTTAGAAATTCTATGTAGGATAATAATGATTAACTTCACTTTTACTTTGCTTATAATTAGTTTCTTTATAATTTTTATCCTATTTAGCAGAAGTTATTTATTTACCTTCTCCTTAATAAATTCTCTTAGTACTATACACTATTAACACCAGGACTAATTATTGCAAAAAGATTATTGAATTTGAGACTTTTTGAATAAAAGACATAGAATAATAAATAAAAGTTAATCTAGAAGTAAGTATTAAGCAATGTTGGTATTCTAAATGAACTAATAGCTAAGCTTATAGATATTTAAGTTTCTTACTTTATATCTAGTATCTAAAAAGCACTCCTTATTGTATAAAATTATAGCTTTATTCTTTAATCTACTCTACTAGTATCTGAAAATATATTTACAAGCTCTCAAATATTATTTAAGGCAATATCTTCTTTCGATGAAGTAAAAGAGAAGAAATTATTATTTAAATTAGAGTTACCTAATTAAGATAAAAAAAGGTAGAATGTCTAGTCTTAGTAATAAAGGCGAAATTAGTTTATTAAGGTCGGATTTTCTTTTAATCAATATAGGTAAAAGTTAGTTAGATATTTAAAGACTCAAATTAGAGGTTAATGCTTAAGAAAAAGACAATCACTTTAAATTAATTATTGTAAGCATATCAAATTTAAGGATTTAGTATAATATTTAGAACCTTTAAAGCTTGAACTTTTATAATCAAATATCCTAAGCTTTATTAATAATATAACCTTAGAAAATAAACCTCCTTTTTTTCTATCTTCCAGATAAATAACTACAGTAAAAAAGTAAAAATATTAAGTTATTAGTAATATAAATAAGGGAAATGTTGATAATGAGAATGCAGTTGATTTGGGTTTTTTAAATTTATAAGATCGTTGATATCAAGAATCACTAATTGAAAAACTAGAAAGTAATAAATCCTTCAAGATTGTATAAAGATTAAACTTGATTGGAAACTGAGCTTTTGCTAGTGAATATAACATAATTTTAATTTTAATTTCTCTTGATAAATCTTACTCTCTAAAGATTTGGAAAATAAAAGCTTTATATGTAATTATAGATTAAGTAAAATAGCACAGATAAAAAATACTGTTAATATCTATTAAGACAGTATAAAGTAATAAAAAGCTGATATATAACTTAACTTTCTAAAAGCATGTTTCACTTAAATGTTTATTCATTCCATTTGAATAAAATAAATACTTATAATTTAATCCTTTTTAGGATGCATTTTTACTAATTATAACTTCAAATATAAATAATGATTTTACATAAGCTAAAAAGGATTGTTAATAATTTAAATATAAGCAGCTCATTCCATAAATCTAGCTAAATTAGATTTAAAGTACTTTATTTAAATTTATCAATATTTGCCCTAAATGTTTTAGCGTAATACTAAAATAACATATTATAAAAGAACTGCAAATGAAATAGAAAGGAGTATAGTAATATAAATAGCTTTAAAGCTCTTTTTCTTCTATAATTTATGCCTTCACTTGCTATTTGTTTAGCTAATTGTGGTTCTAAAAATTTAGTTTAAATTAATTTATTATTTTTAGATTTTTTAATAACTAAAGAACAAAAAGATTACTTTTAAACATAATGGGATAAAAAGAAACTAAAACAAACTAAACAAATGTTAAGATGTCATGCTAAATGGCCATTTCAAGGCTTAACTTGTACAAAGGAAAAAAATAAAATGAGATAGCTTTGAAAAAAAACGAAATATCTAACTTTTTGAGAAATAGAAATGAAGAACTTGCTATGATTAAAGTGGAATCTGTTATTAGAGATGAAAATATGGTTTTAACTTTTGATATTATTAGCCAGATGATTGAAGCATGTTAAGAAAGAACCGAATTTCTCATTAATCCAAAAAAGTAATATTTAATTTAGAGAAATTCCACTTGATATGTAACCTTATTTACAAACTATTTTTTATGCTAGTCCAAGACTTGATGTTCCTGAATTAAAAAAATTTTGTAAAATGATGAATAAAAAGTGTAAAAATATTGGAAAAGACTAGGTTTATGCAACTGTAACTTTTAAATATAGGTAATACAAAAACTTGAACTATGTACTTATAGCGAATAAATAAAAATTGCAAAATTAAAGGAAATAGCAGCTTAAAATCATATCGATTATACATTTAAACAAGATACGCTTAGCGTAATTTTTTTATTTATAGGCTACAAGAATAGATCCCCTGCCACCTCCATAAATAATTGAAGATCAATAATCCTTTAGTTATCACCCATAAAATTAAGAAACCATTATTATAAATCAAGAAAATGACAATGAAGTAGATATTTACTTTCTTCCAAGTAATTTTAAGACATATCCTATTTGAAATTATTAAGCAGTACGTTAAACTATTTCTTGTAATTGTATATCTTTATTTTAATACTAATTGTTTAGTAATTAACGTCGTATAAGCTTCTATGTTTCATATCTGTATTTTTCATTTTTCATTTCTTATTTTATCATTATCACAACATTTTCATAGCTAAACATTTATTCAAACTTATAATTTCATATAAATAACTTGAATACCTCTTTTATCATTAAATAGATGACCAGTTATATTTAAATATACTAATAATAAACTTTTAATTTTGCCTCTTCTTGGGAAGATTCGTATTAGTTATACAGAAAAAACATAGGATAAATTTGGATAATTTTAAGTGATTAGCAAAAATACAAGCATCACCAGAATGTTCTAAGTAGCTATTAAATTTTTATTAGCAAAGCTGATATATTTCTATATTTTATAATTAATACTTTATAGGAATCTTTTACTATGCTTCTTATTATATTTCTTTCTTAAAACTATACAAACATAATACATCAATATTTTCGTTCTGTCATATTTTTTCTTTATAGTTTACATATTAAACTTTTTGTACATGAAAGGTGAATTTAGATAACTCTGTTAAGTCTGCTTCATAAATATCTTCTTTAAACTATCTACTTTATTCACTACTTTTAAAAATCAAAAAAACTAATACAAAATTATATAATCTACTAATCTTTTAGACAAAAGGAAATATAAGTATTAATCATTTAAAAAACTCAATAAAAAATTAAAACAAATTTTGCAATCCTTAAAGCATCAAAGTAAATTGGTATAAAATCATATATTAAATATATAATCTTAAACTTAACTTTAAATTAAGATAATCATTAGAACAATATAAAGGTTCAGAATGCTAAACATTTTCTATTCTTAGTTATTAAACTAAATTGTAAAAGCAAGCAGCATGAATTTTATTAAATGAATATATTGATAATAATTAAAAAACTAAATAAAATGTTATAAGTTAAGAGTTATTTGTGCTTAGCTTAGTTTAAAATGATTATTAAGTCAAATTATTAAATCAAAAAGAAATAAAGAAAAAAGTGGAGAATTGATATTAAAAAGAAACTTAGTAAAAAATAGTTAAATTGGACCTAAAGAGAATTAGTTTTTTGACATAAAAAGCAAATAAAAAATTACATTTTGAATGATTTAACTTTTTAAATTCAAATTCCTTCAAATTTTAAAATCAATCTTTTTGTGAACTAAACTTACCCTTAAAAAATAATTTTTCTAGCAACAAAAATCGTAAAAAAATTCTTCGAATGTATAAGCAAAATAAATAAAGAAGTTATAATTTAAATAGATTAGATATAAACTATGCTTAGCTTTAAAAATAGTAAAGGTATTTTAGTATAAACTTATCACACATAAATTAAAATCTGAGCTAATATTTCCTGGTTAATGCTAATTTCTTTTATTTCAATCTTATTCAACAAATTTTTAAATTTGGGTTATGTTTTAAACTAGTTAAAAACATTTAGTAATATAAGATATTCTAGGTAATAGAAGTAGATTATAAGCTTTGAAATGTGAATCTAAATAAATAAAGTATAAAAGTTAATGAAATGATTTAGTAATATATTTAAATGAAATAAAATGGAAAGTACTTAGAAATTAAAATTAGGTGACACTATAAAAGATAAGTATAATAGAAGAAATTACTAAATGGTAAGTGGAGTAGCAAATAAAGTTAATTTGAGCATAATTAACTAATGGAATGATAAATAGGTAGTTCACAAAAGCAACAAATACATGCAAATGTCAGCTTTAACTACTAAATCAAAAATAAACCTTAACAAAACTTTAAATTAATCAATAGAAAATGGCCTTAAACTACCACCTATCAAGTCCGAAGTTTTTATTCCTTATAATGAGACTGGTGTTATTTTAGAAAGAGACGAAAAGTTAGTTTTTATTCTAGTTTAGATATGATGGGATTAAGAGCAAGTTTTGAAAAAATTAGTAAAAAAATAAATAAAAAAAATCCTGTTTGACAGAAATGATGGAAAAAAGGCAAAATAGTTAAATTTAGCAGAAAAGGTAAATTTTTAATTATAGTTATCATACGCGGAGGACGTGTTTTTGTTATTGATGAAAATGAATTATGAATGTGAATTGAATGTTTTATAATTAATTTTTATTTGAATTCAAAGGAATTTTATAACAAAGAAAAATTAAAATTTCTAAAGTTTCTTTCAGAATTATAATTTAAATAAATTCAAAGAAACAATATCATATCTTTAATCATTAATAGTACCTTTATTCTATATTACGATTATTCTCTTTTATTAGCATGCTTTATTTAAATTTACTAACTCTTATTTTAAAAAATTTGCAAATTTAAAATAATTTCAGTTTAAAATTTCCTTTATAATTATCTTTTTTCTGCTAATAAAAGTTAACATTTAGTCATTTAAGTAGATCTCATTAGAAAAATTTTATTTTTAGTTTCAAATTAATTTAACCTTAGAAGTTTAAATTTGTTAATAACATTTGTTTGATTTAAATTCATACTTAGCAATATTATTCTATTTCATATATCAAACTACTAAGCTTTATTTTAGAAAATTTCCACTTATATCTTTTATTACTTTATTATGCATTCTTTAGTCATTAAATGATATAAATCTTAAAGATAGTTTATAACATTTAATTCTTTAAATTTTTAAGTTTCTCATAGCTTTAGAAGTGAAAATTATCTTTTCTAAAATGGAAGTTTCATAATAACTCAAAGATATCAAACTTATTTGTTACAAAAGCAACTGAAAAAGAAAAAAGGATTAAACTTTGATATTTATAAGTTAATAATAATTAGGCTTTTGATATATTTCTACTATTATTTTATGTTTAAACTACTTTCTTAGCTATTTCTAGTCTTCATATATCTTTAAATATTACTTAGAGAAACTTGCTATATCTTCTTTAGCCAACAACTTTCATTAAGTTTCTTTAGCAATTGTAATAATAATATTCTTTGGTATATTCTTCATAAAGCACTGATAATTATTATATAAACTAGGTAGTTTTTATACTGAGACTCATAGATAAAATCTTAATAACTAAATGTAAGTTTCGACTTATTAAATAAATGTTTTCTGATATAAGAAGCAACTTATGGTTAAACGTAGTAATTATTACTGATCACTAATATTAGTACAGAGCTATTTGAAGTTAAATAAGGATTTATTAGGAAAACTTAAATTATTTTATAAAGTTATGATTGAAAGAAATCATAAGCTTATGAAATTACTCTATAAGCTTCGATATTTTGAATACTGTTATTTAGTTGCTTATAAGAAAAAATTATCTTCTGTACTAAATTATGTCTAAGACTTATTCAGATTTTTCTTGCTAAGAGAGAGAAAATATCGCTCTGTGATATTTATAAAGATCAAATGAACTATAAATCAAAAATTCTACCTTTCATCATATCGAGCGATTTATGCTTTCAGGAGATTTGATAGAGTTTCATAGTAGTTATGTTTCTGGAGCTTCAAAAGACAAAGAAATGATTGAAAGTTTTTAGTAAGAAGTTGAGTAAAAAATTAAAAGTCTAGAGATGAAAATAGATTTTTGCTAAGTCTAAGGTGATAAATGTCCAGATCTGGAATTAGTTCAAAGCTCAAATGGTGAAAGATCTATACTAAAATTTGGAGATGGAATCGTAACTCTACTAAATTTTTGAACCACTCAATCTAAATTCTGCTAAGAGCCAATGCAACGAAACTAAGATATGTTAGATAAAAATCCCGAGTGGTAAGGGAAAGTACAAATAATTGCTATTTCTTTTGACAAAGATAAGGAAATTGTCAACAACAGATTTGAAGAAAGTAAATGAAATTTGATAAAGAATATGTTTGGAGGAAACGGATGGAAAAGTTCCAGTGCTTCTGTATTTAACATAAATGGAATGCCTTATAGTGTTTTAGTGAATGGAGAAGGAATAATATAGTGAACAGGAAATCCTTGCGAGCATAATATTGAATAAGATATTGAATTCTTGATAAAAGGTAACGAAATTTGTAGTTAAAATTAAACTTTTAACTAATCTGAAGATATATGGATTAACAAAACCTAATAATAAAGAAAAGATACTTTTGTAAAAATTAAAGAATTTTATTAGTTAGAAACGGAATTCGAAAAGCCAGTTATTTACAGCTCATTTTTATGTTCTTAATCTTTAAATGGAGTAAAGTATAAAATTTATATAAGTGTTTAAGGAAAGTATCTAGAAGATTTCAAAAGCTAATTGGATTAATATGTGTAACAAATCAAATCTTTTTTTCCTACAGATTTATAAATAGATGACAAAATAAAATTTGAAGTTGCTGCTCCAATCATAGTTAGAAAATAAATATGTAGTTTATGCTAAAAAGTTTATGAACAATAAGATACTTAGTATATATGCTTATTTTGTGAAGATCATAGTCATTGTGAAGAGTGTGAAAAGAAAGGTAATATAGAATAAGGAATAAAAAGTTTAGCTCATCCGCACTTAGTTTATAAAGTACATTCACAAGCATAAAACTTGAATTAGCTTAGATGAGGAAAAAATAAATTTTAAATACCAAGTGAAATTAACGAAGCGCAAGAAAATTTAATCCATTAAGGAGTCGAATGTGATTTTTAAGAATTAGGTAAACAATGTACTCAATCAATAGCAGGAGTGAGATGAAAATGCGCCCATTGCTCCGACTATGATTTTTGTGAAAGTTGCTAAGTTGAATGAAGCAATCCCAATGAAGAAATACTAGAAAAATCTAAGAAAAGATTTCATTTTTCATGGCATATTCTGATTAAAATAACACTTCCTAGTATGTTTGATTTGATGAAATGACATAATTTTAAAAGTCTTTCTATTTAATCCATAAAGTTTCGTAGTAATATAATCTTCTAATTTCATATTTAGCATTTAAAGATTCATTTTTAACTCTTAGTTTAATTAAAATATATTGACTATTTTAATATTAAGACCTTGACTTTATTTCATTAATTATAAAAATTTCCAATGAATAAATCTCTAATTTTAGATATAGAAAATAGAAAATTTGAGAAACAAAAAAGAGATGATTTAATATAGAGCTTATAATAAAGTTGATTTCATATTTTTGAATATTTAATTACATTTGCTTTTATTATTACTTTTTATCTAGTTCTAGTATAAATTCAACCTGGCATATCTATGTTCTTTTCTTCGATGGCTTAATAAAAAAGGATAAAAAATAAATTCAAAATCAATACAATTTGTTTTATTCTAATTTAATAGAAGCAAACTTTTTTGCCTATACTAGCTAAAGTTTATAACACAAAGAAATCAATTATTTACTTATAACTTATCCACTCATTATTTTTGCTTAGATATTATTTAAACTAACATTTTAACATTTAAACTATTCTAGTTCTTATAAAAAATACGCAGATAATAAATATTAAATAGCTAATTCTATTTCATAATTCTTTAATTAGCTATTTGTCTTAATAACTTCTTTCCTTTTATTTATTATTAAATATAGTTGATTTTTAATATTTATGTAGCTATATTATTTGAGAATGCTCTTTATTAAATTTTTAAAGATAGTTATGGTTTATTTCATAAGATTGAACTATATGATTGTATTATTTTACTTAAGACAAATGCTATAATAATAGATAGGATTCTCAATCATTTTAATTAGTCACTTTTTTATAATTTTAACTCAATGAATACAGATATAAATGATTGTTTATTTTTAATTACTTTTGAAACTAGCAAAATGAGTAGTTTTGCATTTCATGTTAGTGTAAACTTGCTTTTCCTAAAAATATTTTGCCCCTGTTATGAATGAGGATTAAGATAGGTATTTCATCCTCTTTAATAAATAGATTGTTAATTATCTTACAAAAGATATAATTAATAAAAGCAAAGTCAATCACTATTTGTTTCAGAGGACAATACAAGCACTAGAGTGAAAATAATAGTAAGAATAATGCAAGTTATTAGGAACATAATGTTTAGTTTGTCAGTAGAATTCAATCCTCTACTCATCAAGTTTTACACTCATTCTGCATTTTTTTCTTGTAAATGTTTAACTTTATCGTCAAGAGTTTTATCCTACTTCATATCTCTATCTAAATTTGAAATTTGTTCGCTCTTTCGTTTTAAATAATTGCATGCGTCTTATAATTCAAATGGTTTGATGAATTAATGGATATTTTCTTTTTAATCTTCAGATATAATGATTGATGAAGTCGATGAATTCTATTCTTTGATAGATTTTTTTTCGCTATTTAATTTACACTATTCCATTTAATTATTGCTCTAATGCATCAAACTATAATTTTAATTATAAGAACTTAAAATTCTTATTTTTATTTACAAATCCAGCTTGAATTTCCCCAGCTTAATTAATAAATCAATTCTTTCCCTAATTCTTCTTAAGCCTTGAAAATAAATAAACCAATCTGCTTGTTTAATGCTTTAGATAATCAATTTAAATGCTATACCCCTTATTACAATACTTAAGTCTAAAGGTTCTTGCTTATTCTACTCTTATAAGCTTTTATTATTTACCTTTCTATATATATTTTTTAAAAAAGACTCAAAGAGAAATTATTTTTAAGTAATATTTAGTATTCTAAAGCTATAAAACTAGTGGGTATCAGAAGTAAGTATATACTTTTAAAGAAGTAATACATTTTACGTGGATATTGAATAGGAATAGATTTTAAGATTTAGAAATAGATTATTCATTCAATAGCTATTAAGCTTTATATACATTGACAATAGACTATGAAAATCAAGTATATAAGCACTTTATCTAGAGAGTATTCAGAGATTCTAGAATTTGTTTATAAGACATATGAAAGTATAAATAAAGATAGTAATATAATCTAGAAATATGCAAAAGCAAGGCTATAGAAGATAAAAAAATAACAGTATAAAATATGGTGATCATGCTATTATCAATATTAATATGTATTAAACTAAGCTAAAATTAAATTAATAAAGTATTTGGAATTTAATTAGAAAATTATAATCAAAATGCATTTCAAAATTGGATATTTAACATAGGGTTAAATAACTAAAAAAATAGCCAGATTAGCAAAATGCTTATTATAATTTATTTTAGCATATAGTTGAAAAATTTAAGTAATCATTTTTAAAAAATGCTTGTTTTATCTTTTTAAATATAACTATATTTAGATATTTCTAGCATTTTTAATTTAATTAATGAAAAGAACATTTTATTAGGATGAATTACTTAGAGGCTTTTGATTAGATAAAAAAATATATTGCTAGCTTTAGACTTTTTATTTGCTTATTCCTTATCTGAAAATTAAAAAACATGTATAAATTAGCAATTTTCTATTTATTAGCTAGCTTTTCCATTAACTTGTTACTCAATCTTCATTAATAAGGTTTATAGTTAGAAGGAAACTTTTTAAATATTTAAATTATAGGAAACTCATAAGTTTTTTAAAAGTCTTAAATAAGAGTAATAAAAGAAATAATTCCTAAGCTAATGAGCAAATCTTTGGGATATCTTTTTTTATGATTTTAAGAAGATTTAATGAAGAATCAAGAAAAGGCTAATAATCAATGCTGATTGCTCCAAACGTTCGCAATTATTTGTCATATCAATTTCTTTTGTTTATTTTTATGTTTTCTTTTTTATCTTGAAGAGCTATATCTCCTTAATAAATGAATTTAGAACTTTCTATGAGGAATCATACTTTAGAGTCTTTAGCTTTAGGAATTTCGCTTATATAATAAATTAATTATATTTCAATAGTTAGCAACATCTGGTTTTTAAGATCTCATTTAATAGTTCCAGATACTTTACCCTCTAATAGCGTACTTTGGTAATCCGATATAAATTAAAGGTTGTAGTCTCTTAGTTATGATTGATGCTTATACGTGTACTATTTTATAAAAGCTATAAATTTAATAGTGGATACTAATGGTAGCAATCATTCTTATCTCTAAGTATATAACTTGCTTAGCAGATATTTTAATATTATAGTTGAAGAAGTAAATTAAGGAGAATGAGGGAATGAGAGTAGATAAATAAATGGATATTTTATACTTAAAGACCTAAATAGAAATAAAAGGAAAAAGTAGTTTAATATTGAATAAATATTTAAAATAAGTCTTAATGGTTTAGCTAACTTAGACTATTAAGGGATAGATTCCTAAGTTGCTTATAATCTTTAAAATTAAATTAAATAACTGCTTAGCAAACAATAGCTAAAGTAGATGCTTATTAGTGGAGATTTAAAAATTTAGAAACTCCTAAAGCAGCAATAGATAATGAGGAAATAGAAGAAAGACTGCTCTCTTTACTTTAGAATAGCAGAAAATTAACTTGCATCTATAGTTGTTCAAAGTACCAAGACAGGAGAAGAGGCAATATTTTTATTTAGTAATCATATCTCTTACTGGTGCTTTGCTTTTAATGAAAAAGAAAAAGCAAGCAATGAAATTGAGGTAAGAGGTTAGTGGGCTTTCAATAAGCCCAAAAAAAGAAGCGGAGGATGAGGAAAGTTAAATAATTGGTAATTTTTTTAAAATAAATATTATATTAAATGGATACATTAATCTAGGAAAACCTAGTTAGATAAGGATCTTTAAAGAATAAAATGCAAAATACAGGAGAATTTGCAATCAATGAAATCAAAGTTTTATAATATGAAGAAGAATAATTAATTATCATACTGCATCCACCCCCTAAAGTTAAAAGTATTCCAATATAGAAATAAATAAACGAATAAGTAATTAGTTCTCAATAGGTGCCTATAGAAAAGCCTATCATTCAAAATATAACTACTGAAAATGAAATTAAACCTATCGAAAATAATTAATTTTAAAACTGAGAAGAAGAGAAATGCCAAGATTTTCAATTTCTGGAATCAAATAAGCTAAGGTTTCCTAATTTTTACAAACATTAGAAAAGTAAATCTGCAAATTTTATAAATTTGCAAATCACTAATCCAAAATCATTGTCTGAAATAGGAAAATAAAGAAGTACAAATAACCTGAAATGCTTGATGAAATAAAAGACTGAAAGGAAATCGAAAGTATAATAAAAAGAAGTAGAAAACTGAGTTAAATTAGTGGACATACATAAATACTGTTTTATAAATATTTTTAATTTAGTTTAACTTTAGAATCCTTACTGAGCAAGCTTTAATCTAATGACTCCTTTTAACTAATTATATCTAATTTTCTAATCATTAGATTAGAGCAAAGCATTCACCATTATTTATTTCATTTATGTCTTAAACAAAATTAACGGGAAATTAAGCAAGATATAGTTTTGAAAGATTTAACTAAATGTCATATTAATTTAGCATTTGAAAGATTATTATATATTCAGCAATTATTTATACCATTTTTAGCCTAATCATACTTCAACACTACAAATTATTATTTAAAAGGTTTAATAACTCTACATCGCTTCTAAATGAATAGTTAAGAGATTTGTTTAAAACTAAGATAATAGTTTATAAGCAATAAGCAAAATAAGTATTAAAGTTACTTCCTGTTTATATCATCACTGAGGTGCTTTCTACAAATCATCTCTTTTAATTAATCTTTCGCTTTTATGACTCCTTAAATAAGCCTCTTGGTATCTTACTTTTACTTCAGCTTAATTTTACCTTTCTTTGTTATATTATTTAGAAAGACATTTGCTTTAAGAAATAGGGAAAGATTAATGCTTTGAAGTATAAAAGTAATACAATAAAGAAATAACGAGTAAAATCAGAAAAATAATAGATAAAGTGGGTCCTATACTATTTAAAAAACACCTATAAAGTTATAAGTATATCAAGTCTTGAAAAGCTAACACTTTAGATAAAGAAGCTAAAATTCAATCTAAAGAAGATGTTCTATCTCTCTAAATAAAATTCTTTAGTCAATCAAATTTTCTTATCTCTACACAATGGAATAAATAAAGACAATTTTTACTATGAAAGAAGATAAAAAAGCAGAATGCTAAAAATCCCAAGTTTTGAAGATTAAAAAATGAAAAAAAAATTTTTAACAATCATTGGAAGTTACAAAAGACAGATACTTTATTAGTTAGTTCGACATTTTAAAGTATAATAAGCTTATTTCTATTAATTCTTAAACTTACAAATTTAGAAGATTAGCATTAATGATAAATACTAGGAAAGCAAATAATTGTTTACTAATTACTAAACAATTAAAGATTAACTAATCTAAAGTCTGTAAGAATAGTTGGTCATTAATAGTCTTAAGTTATTGAGAAAAAATTTAAACTAAATAATGATATTTACTGAACAATTAAAAAACATGCACCATTTTTTGATGCAAAAAATATAAATTAACACTTACTCAATTAAATAGCCTTCTCCTTTATAATTATTACTTTCTTTATAAATTTTAATCTTAAAGAAAGATTTATTGCTAGTTGAAATCTAAGAATCTCGCTGGATTATATCTAATAATTAAATAGTGTGAAAATTAAAAATAAAAAGAAGAAAATAGTTAGAAGCTTAATATTTTAAAATAGCTTTAGATAATCCTATCAAATATTTAACAGAAATCAATGAAAACTAAATTTACTTTGTAAGAAAGAATCAAACAAACCAAAGTTAACAAAATAAAAAATAAATAGGAAAAGGCAAAATCTAGTATCTCTATCTTGTTTAAAAAGGTAGTGCTATGAACACTATAAAATTTATTTAAAATTAAATATTTTGAAATAGAACTGAAAGATAATAAAGTATGTATAAAGTGCTTATTTGAATAAATAAATTACCTATATTTGAGTATGCTGAGAAGTTAAATTAGATAGATTGTTATTACATTTTTTAAATTATTATAAATATCATATCATAGTGCTTTATCATATATAATAATTTAAATTAGCCTTTTAACAAAATTAAAAATATACTAAAAGAAATACAAAATATTAGATGAAATTAATACCTTTTAGTCACTAATTTAGATTGAATTCAGGAAGTTAAAAGATGTTAAATAATCAAATTTTTTTTCTCTGTTAGTTTGAAAATTTTAGTTTCAAGGGTAAATTAATTAGTTTTAGAAATCTAGCCAAATGAATATAAATAAAAGTTTACTTGCTAGCAAAATTTAGGTATATACTTCACCCTTTAATATTTAATCTTTATCAAAAATGCTTAAAATAGTTCCTATTTATTTAATAAATAAAACTATATAAGGAAAGATAAATAAATTAGGTATTATTCTAGAGTAAATTATCAACTAAATCTAGTTCTTAAAATGCGATCTATTATATAAAATCTAAAAGCTATCAACAACTAGAAGAGGATATTCGGATACTGAAGATTTTCATTAAAAACAGCAATTTTAATTATATTTAGCTCCAGAAATTTTAATGAAGACGATTTTAAGAAAAATTTTATGAAATGAATCTTATAAAAATCAGATTTTTTCTTATTTTAACTAGCTAGACATAGTTTATTAAAGTAGTAAGCTAGTACTTAATCATCTATTAGAAGTTTAAGATTTAAAAATATCTCTATTATTTAGAGAATAGTGGTATTATGAATAAGCATATTATTTATTTAAAGCTATCTTTCTTTTGAAAGAACATAATAAAGCATACATTATTTCTAATATTTCCATAAGTTTTATTTATCAATTTCTTAATTCTAAATAGTTCAGTTTTTTAGTTTTGTTTGATATATTAAATGTATAGTTACTATCTTACAATTTAAATAGCCATCCTAGTTAACTTTATTATAACTAGAAAATACTTACCTCTGGGAATATGAGCAAACTTTCTTAATTTGCTGATTTATTTATAAAATATAATGATAGAGTACCTTAAATAAATTAGCGAGATTTTAGAAAAAGTATATTATATCGTATCTTTACTGTAAAATATCTTCAACTCTCTAAGTCTCTCTAGTCTGATTATAATCTATTATTATACTAACTAAAATCAAAGGCAAATATATGATATAAGCTAGCGAAGAAGAAAAAATAAAATAGGCTTCGAAAAGATTAAATTAAGAAATAAGGAATCCTTTCAAAAATGCCTTAGTTTTTAAATATAGACTTAATAGTGGAAAGGGTAAAATTTTATAGAGGGGACGAAGTTTTATTGATAAAAGATTGTATAATTGAATCTTAATTACTACAATAGGTGAATTTTTCAATCTATCAAAGTTGGTTAAATTAATTGTTTCATTTACAATTAATGATAATAATAAGGTTGATAACCTGTCCTAAAACAAATATCGAATATAAAAATTTAACCAACCTAAAGGTTTTAGATAATGGATTAAAGTATGCTACTAATAAAATAAACATTTTTCAAAATTTGATAAATAAAGCAAATAGGATATTCTTTTAAGCAGCATAATAATAGAAGCAAAAACAGATATAAGCAACGCTTTGAATCAACTAATTTATCTACAACAATAAATAAATAAAATAAAATAACTTATTAACCATTTAAATAAAAATATATAGTGTGCTAAATCTTATATATCTTTAGTTAGAATAATTATATCTAATTAAGAATTTTTACTCAAATCGTTAATATTAGTCCATATCTAAAATCACTTTGTGATTGTAGAATTTATTTAAAATAGTGCTTTGATGAAATTTTTAAAGAAGGATATTTATAATAAACTAAAATCATAAGGTTCTAAGTAAGTCAGGGATGACTACTTTATTTTCCTCGGGTTTTGAAATTTTCTTTTTTATTTAAGCCTTTTTAAGGGAACTAATTAATTAAATTCTCTAAATTAAAGTATCCGTAAGAAGTAATTATTAATCTCTGTTCTTTGGAAAATTTTAATGTTTTAATTATTAGATTAAAGCAACGAAGAAACTTAGTATCTATTTATCTAAGAACTTATTAAATATAATGCTAAGATAGCTCTTGGACTATAAAAATAAAGAAAAAATTACTCAAAAATTTAAATTTCCTACATAAACTTTTTTTGCTTGCTTATTCCTATAAATGGAAAAAATATAGAAAAAGTGATTTATGAAAGAAGCAAGAAAGTATGGGCAGAAATTCTAAAAAAGTGCAGATAGAAATAAAATAAAATAAGACAATAGACCTAATACTAACTAAAGCAACTTTGTATTTTGCATTTATAGGGCTAAATGTAAAACTTAAAAGCAAAAATTACAAAATCCAAGTAGATTTTTTAATAAATCTAAGAAAACACATAAAATTAATTTTTATCCTTGCAAGAAAGAAGAAATTAAAGATACTAATTTTAATGTGAATTTCTTTAATAATATTTATCAATGGGATTAAAAGGCATATGAAAATGATAGTAGGGGTAAATTTAGTATTTTTCAAGTAAATAAAATATAAATAGATGTTTCAAAAATATAAAAAGTATCCAGTTTTATTTATTAATTAAAAGCCAAAGTTAGAGATTTAAGTTAAACAAAGATATAACTAAAATGTTCTTTTAGTTAATCTAATTAATATAACCACTATTTTATTTAGTAGCTTTAATAATCTTAATTAAGCTAATTTTCTTTAATTAGCATTTCAAATAAATATTCTTATTATTATTTAGATTCTAGTAAGTCATATTGCTATTATTGTATTCATTAATACCTAATAATAATTCCCTTGTTGAATTAGCAATACTGTTTAATTTAAGCAAAATTTTTATAAAGGAGAGCTTTAATCTTAAAATAAAAGGAAATTGTCTTTAAAACTTTAAAAATGCAAATAAAAAAGACAGAAGCCAGAGATATAAAGCCTTTACTAATAAGTTAATATATCTTAAAAGAGAAAACTAATAAGGCATCAAATCTTGGATATTTAGATAAATAACATATAATCTTAAACTTCTTTGTTTATAAAAGTGTGTTCTTTTAATAACCATGATAGCAAGCGAGTAATCTATCCTCCAAATATCTTTAGTAGAAGAAAAAGTAGTATATTATTTAAGATGCTACCATAAACTAACATTAAAAATGATTTATAGAAGCTTTCAAAAAGCTATTATATTAGAAGCATATTTAGAAAAGAAAAAAAATTAGTATCTATGTAATAATAGAGTAAAGTCTTACTAATATAAGATATTATATTTATTTAATATTGATTCTTCGTTTCTCTTGTATTTAAATTATTTAAACAAATACTTTAAAATCTAATCTTGTTTGTTTTATATTAAGCAATATTTTAGTTAAGGAGTTTTAGATAAATTTGGAAAATCATTATAAATAAAGTTAAAAAATATAAATAAATAAAAGTTTAGCAGTATATAATAACTATTAGAAATAGATTAATATTAAACTTAAAGTTATACAGCTGAATTAAGGTATTTTTATAAGGTTTTATCTATAAATCTAAACAAATAATTATATTAACATAATTAATGAAGGTTCTTATATAATTCTATTGAAAAGTAGTCTTTTAACTAGGTTTAGTTTTTTATACTTTAGTAAATGATGATTTTTTCTCATTTCTGTCTAAAAATAATAATAATTCTCTTTATTGGTTTAGGCTTTTCATCTTTTGATTTTTAGTTCTACAATCAGTAAGAAATATTATCTCTTTAGTATTTTTATGAATCCTTTAAGAAAATTATTTTTATTACTTTGTCTTTAATTTCATAATTTGGGGATTAATTTCTCGAATTTGAAATACTCATAGTGTTAGAGAGGAGAAAATGGTTGAAATTAAATTAAAAAGCTTTTATATTAAGCATTGTTGTAATATTTATAGATTAGACTATAAATACTACAATATATCTCATTAACTAACTTTTTAATTTTATTAATAAAAGTTTTATAGTTACTATAATCTTATAGATTTCTAGAATTCACTTAAAAGCTTCATTTAAACTTGCTTTTTTTATTATTCTTCAAGGTTCTATAGTTTGATAATAAAAATTGAATTTACAATTAAAGAGTGAGATTTGGAGAATAAAGAGAGATTGAATTGACAAAAAATAGTTACAACAAACAATTGCGATTAATAACTGAAGAGCTAAAGAAAAAAAGTAAAAATGGACTAAATATGACTTAATTGAAATATCTAAAGATTAAGTACTTTATCATGGAGAATTTTTTCAAAAGGCTTTATAAATTTAGAGTTGCAATGTTTTATTTATCTAACTGGTGGTAAATGATTTATCCTAACTTTCTAATAATAAGGTTTAGTAAAGAGATAAGCAATGCTTATTTTTCCATAGCTAATTTATCGGAAATTTGTAATATATTTTAATTTGGGCTAATAACTTAACTAAATTTTCTTAAAATTGCTATTTTCATAAACTGATGCCTACTTCTTAATCTAAAAGCTTAAATCAAAAATTTAAGTTGAAATTCGCTTTTTAGTTCTGTATTTAGTTAATAAAAATTATCTTTATTAAAGAATTTACTGATCAATGTATTCTTCTACTCAATTATTTATTCTTCCTAGGTTATTGAGCGAATTCTAGAAATTTCTATTATATTTAGTGTATTCTTAATCTTGCTAGCTTTGAAACTCTTAAGCAATCTTAGATTTCGCTTCTATTACTATTAACGCTGAACTGTTCATTTTAAGAAAACCCGCTTACATTCTTATTGAGTTTAGTGATAGTTCTTGCAGCTTATTGGAAAGGAACACTTGCTTAATTATTGATATACTCTTAAACTAGCTTTCTACTTTAACTATTCTTCTAAGAATGTGAATCTAAGAAAGCTTGAAAATTTTTTGGCAAATATCTACTCAATTAGCTAAAAGAATCTGCAAAAAAGACTATTCTCTTTGAAAATAAACTTTATTAATAGTCCTCCTATTGACAGGAAATTATATACCTTCAGAGGATAACTGCTTGCTTGTTTGAAAAGGTAGATTAGTACTTTTAAGTCAAGAATAATTAGTAAAGACATTATACCAAAAGTAAGATTTTCTCTTAATTAGATTTTATTTCCTTGCATCTATCAACAAATTAGTGCCTTTTGAAAGAAATTTTCTTTTCTTTTAAACTTCAAGCATCTAAATTTTTTCTTTGCTAAACTTTTGAAAATAAACAACTAATTAGATTCCATAAATTTACTATAAATTTATGCTTCAAAATTCTTATTTACAATATTCTCAAATTTCCTTAGAAAATACTTACCTATTAGTACTAATTAATAAGAAGTTTCTTTCTTTAGCCAACTTTATGATGCTTAATATTTTAGTTTAATTTAAGTACTTTTCAGCTTAGTTATCTTAGATATTTCAAAGTAATTATTTTATCAACTTATTCAATCTTTAATCTTGGATTCTGTCAAGTATTTTTTGTTCTAGCTTTTACTATTTTTCTTCCAATAAAGGGATTGAGGCAATTAATTTCCGCTATATACTGGGTAAAATCTTTATTTCCCTAATAAGACTTAATCTAAACTGTCTATCTCAAAAAAGCTTTGAAAATATTCGGAAGAACAGAAGGTTCTAGAATAATGAGAGAGTTACTTAAGTCTTAAAATGTTAAATAAATCTTTAAGCTATAAATTGGTTCTTAGCACTCTTTCTGAAGTTATTTTACTCTGTCTTGCTAAGCATTCTCATCTCTTTATTTTTATATTAATCTTATTTTGATTTATGGGATTGAAACTTTAAAAAGTCTAGTAAAGTATTATTACGCCCTAGCTTAGCTGATTAATAATTTAAGTGATTTATTCTTTCATCTGTAATTTATTTGATAGCTCTACTATTTTCTTAATATATCTACGTTTTTTTAACAAGAGAGCTACTTACCATTTCAAAATCTTACACTTAAAAACGTTTTTGGTTATTCAAAAAGCATATTTTGCTGAATTAACTTAGGAGAACCACTGCTAAAGTTAAAACTAACTCAACATTAATAATATAACTTCTTTCTCCTTTAACTAAAAGCTTTTTTACCTTACAAACTACTACTTTGCTATATTTTTTGTAATAGATAATAAATGAAAATCTGTTTATTCCTATGAAAATTATATTATTAGGCAAGCTTTGATTTTAAGATTATTTTAGAATAAAGCAATCTCAAAACATCAAAGTGAGAAGTTTCTAGACAGAATTTTTGGCAATTCTAAATATTTTAATAAAGGTTCTTATGATTACTTCATAAACTATAAGAAGTTTAATAAAATATTTACAAATAGCAAGAAAAAATTTCCCTCTTGCCTTTTCTAAATAATTTTCCTCAAATTTAAGATATTTTTTATTTAAATATCTCTCATCTGTGATAGAAGGACTAGGGATTTGGTATAATTTTTTTTAGCAAACAAGCTATTAATTAAATAATAAAAAGTTTAAATGCACTAAATGAAGGTAATATAATCATTCAAATAGGAAGAAATTTAATATCAAGAGAAGAAGCTTTTTTAACTTTACCACTAAGAACTATCCTTTAAGTAATTTAGTTATGAGTAAGTTTTACAGCAGAAAAATGAATAAAAATAAAGGATTATTTTAATTTTTGCTAGATAAATTAATAATTTTTATAATCTTAGTTCATAAAATAAACATAAAGTCTAAAATATATTATATATTAAATACATATATCCTTTAAAGTAAGTGGCTTCTTTTATGTTTTTTTAAACTATTTATTGTTTACATTTGTTCACTATATTTAATTCATTTAAGGTTATATAATTATTTTATTTTACTATATGTAAAGCTTAAAGAGATTGGATTTTAATTAAATTTTTTTTCCTTAAAATTATTGAATTTAAATGCTTTTACCTATTCTATTTTATCCTTTAGAATGGTTAATTAGATTTAAGAATTTTAGTGATTCAAGAACTTAAATAATCAAACTAAAAGCAATTTATATTTAAAGAGACATTTGAGAATTTAAATAAAAATAGTTAACTAATAATGAGCTGGATTTATCTTATGATAAAATAATGAGGATGAGCATGTATAGTTCTATAATTTATAATATAATCCTTTTCAATTTAAATTTTTTATTATTTTTGCTTCATAAAAGACAAAATCAAGCAGAAACAGGTTTGCGGTATTATAGCTATATTAAAACAAAAGGTAATATTTGCTTATTTCTTGGCTGAGTCATTCAATTATAAAGCTAATTCTTTACAAATATAAATTTTGTCTTATTTTTTTTTGAAAAATTTATTTATTTTTAATTTTTGGATTTATTTTTCATTTAATGATAAAGACTCTCAGATTGATTTTTTTTCCTCAGTTTAATACAAATTTTAAAGAATCAATTTAATTTCCGAATATTTTTATTACTAACTTTGTTTAATTTTTAGCATTCGGCTTAATCTTTTTTTCTTCTCCTTTTTATAATAAAAATTTAGTTTTGTTAGCTATAATGAAGTTGATGAATCTGAATATTTTTATCTTTCTTAGATTTTACTTAGCCTTTGATTGCTTAATATTCTTTTTCAGACTCAATTTTAGTTTTTAAATTTTATTAACTTAACTAAAAGTAATAATCTCATCACCTAATATTTACAAAGTAGTCTACTTTGAATAATTTAAAATATATACTCTAAATTATAATAAGATACTTAAAATCTTCTCAGATTACATATGAATTATCTTGATTATAGAATCTTTGTAATATCTTTTTTTATAAATATCTATTAAATTTAAATAAATTTTTTTATTGTTTCTTTTATTGCAATAATACGTTTTATCCAGAAATTTTTCTTTTATCTATAAATTAACCCTATTCTATTTTAGTTGTTAAATCACTTTTAAATTATACGACTTGGTTCCTTTTAGATTAACATACTGTTATGAAAAGTTTATTTATTTAAATTTTTTTAATATTTTTCATCAAAGCCTTCTCAATCTTTTTGATTCTTTTCCTGCTAAAATTTTTTTAATCATTTTAAAACTGCAAATTAAAAAAATTTAAGCTTTATCTAGTTAATTAATCTTCTAATTTGTATCTTTAAAATTTTACTAATATTTAGAGGAAATTTAATAGATTAATGGATTTACTTTGATACTCACTGATTTGCTTATATACTTAAAAGATTATAACTTAATAAATTTAACTAAAAACTCACTCTTTAAGAAAAAGTTTTAATCAAATCTCTTATTTTTTAATATAAGAGTTAAAACTATTTTGCATGATAATTTTCGAAAATTTATCATTAATCGTCTTTTTTTTAATAATTTGTATAAAATTTGGAATTATATTAAATGAAATGCTTTATCACCAAATAAAGTTTTAGGTATAAAAAATAAGAGAAAATAGATAAAAGGAAATAAAGCAAAGAAACAGAAATTTAAACTTCGTTTTAAAATTGTTCTGTATGATTTAAGGAAATTTAAGTTCTAAATTTCTTAAATAAGGAAGATTAAATAGTCAAATATATAATATCTTAAGTTAAATTAGCTAAAATTCTTTTAACTAGAACTATTAATATTACTTCAAGAATAATGAGAAGAAAGAAAATAGCTAAATAATTATGAATATAAAATACTAATAATTATACCCAATGCTCAGTAATAGTTGATACATTGAATCATAGTTATCTGTATACAAAAATATTTATTTGACTGAGGAAAATAACCCTTGCATATTAAGCATTAATAAATCCTTAATTTATTAATTAATTAATATGGAAATCAATTCTAAAATTAAAAAAAGTTTAAAATACTAAAGTGAAAAATAGTTATTATTATAGAGGATTAGATGAATAATCAGATAATATTTTTATAACAAAAATAAGAAACTTTGATTCAATAATTTATAGGGTAAATAAGTTATTTTTATTTAATGAGTCATATTGTTAATATTTAATTTAAAGAAGTTGCTTAATTTTCCAACCATAGAAAAAAATAAAGGTTTTTATAATGCTACAAGAATATCCAAAATTAAAAAATAGAGAATTTTAGTTAAATTAAAAAAGTATGAAAATATCAAGATAATTGAGATACGAAATAAATGAAATTGCAAATATTAAAAGTTGGTGAGAGTAAAAATTAAAATTTAGTAATAATAAAACTAATATTACAGGAATAAAAACAAATTAATAATTAAATGAATCTATTTTTTTAAGTGCATAAAATACTTAAAAAAAGAAATAATATATTTCATAATAAAAACTATGTCTTTTAGATAAATTAATGTGACAAGCATATCAATTAATATTGCATGCTTTAAGATTAAGATTAATTAAATTAAAATTTTGAAAATAAAAATACTTATAAATTCATTACGTTCATCATACCAAAATTAATAAGCATAATAATAAAATTAGTTAATTTTGCTTAATTTTTTATTAATGACTTTATATTTAACTAAAAATATAGATTAATAAATACTAAATTATCAAATTAGATATTATAATTAAATAAATCAAGTTAAATAAAAAAAAAATTATTTTTATAATTCGAAAGGAAAAAAAAAATCAAAACAATATTATCTGAATAAGATTTATATAAATTATTGAGAAAGTAACTTTTAAATTCTAATTAAGTTTCTTTAGATTATATATTTCTTTAAATAAGTTCCTAAATTGATTAAAAAAATTATATTTTAAGGAGTCAAATTCAAGATATTTAAAAGTAAATTTTAATTAAATAAAGTATTAGAATGATTAAAATTTCTTAAAAAACTATAAATGTTTTTAATTAAAATTCATAGTGAGAAATTTATAAAATTTAGAGCATGATAAAAATACTTTTAAAATAAAATTAAAGATATTCTATTAATTTTAAAATTAATAAAGCAAAAAAAATGTAAAATTTGAATTGAAATAATTAAAATTTAGAAATTATTAGCCTTAATTTTAAAATTAAAAAATATGAAAAATAGTATGTAAGGATTTATTAAATTATATTTTAAAATAAAAAAATCAATTAATTAATTATTAAATAAAAAAGATTTTGAACAATTTAAGTATTAATAAAAATATTTTTATATATTTATATTTATAAGTATCCAAGTTTTAATATTTAATAATTATAATTTAAAAATAAAAATAAAAAAAAAGAAATCTTACATCATAAAAAAATAGAAGAAATTAATTAATTAGAGAAATTAAAATATAAAACGATAAAAATATAATAAAAAAGAATTATTTCAATGGTAAAAACATATTAAATAATTTCTTAATGAATTAATAAAAATTTTTTATAGAATATTAAATTTAAATCAAGTGGAAGCTTAAATTAAAAATAAAAATAAAAAGAATAAGATAAAAAATTAAAAAATTTACAAATTGATTATTTTTAAATTTAATTTAAATTTTAAGCTTTCTAATAATTATTCGAAGAAAATTTTATTAATTTTAAAAAAAATTGTTGTGTAGTTTCAAAGTATTTAATTATTATAAATGAAGAATTTATTTTTTTTATTTTATCTTTTTTATGTATTTTTATTAATTAAATTTTTTCTTTATAATTATTTAAAATAAAAAAATTTTAAATTATGTTAAAAATTTATTTAATTAAAAAAAAGGAAATAAAAGCGTAAAATAAACGATAGATTTTTTTATATAGACAAATTATTTTTATTTTATAAAATCTATTATAATTAGTAATATTTTTATTTATTTTCAATTTTTTTTTAAATTAGTAATATTAATCATGTTAGCAAAAATCGTGCATTTTTTAAATTTTTTATATCTCAAGATTTAAAATTTAAATATTAAGAGGAATATTTTTCAAATCTTTTTAAGTTTTTGTTTTAAATTATACTATCTATAAAGAATTTAAATTTATAAATTAAAAAAAAAAAAATATTCAATTATTATTATAAAATATTATAATATATTACAGAATTATTTAATTTGTTTTTATAATTTTAATCTTTTTTTTTGTTTATTTTTAATTTTAATAAATAATTTTTTTTAATATTTAAGCTTATTTTTAAAAATTATTTTTTTTAATTTATTTGATTTTTCTTTTAATTAAGAGTAAGAAAAAGTTTTTTAAAAAGATTAAAAATATATAATTATAAATTATAATTTATAAATTTTTAAATTAGTATAAAATAATATTTATCTATTTTGTTATTGATTAAATTTAAATTCAATAAGCATTATAAGTTTCTAAGTAAAAATAGTTCTAAAATATGATAAAAAGTTTAGTTTTTATTAAATTCTGTTATTTTTTAGTATTAAAAGAATATTTTTTCTAATTTTTTAATAAATGGAATCTAACGTTGAAGAGGATTTCGTTATTTCAAAGCAAGATTTTAAGAAAGGGAAAAAGTTGTCAAGTGGTAGCTTCGGAAAGGTTTATTAAGGAAAATGGCTTGGAGACACAGATGTGGCAATAAAATAGTTGTTTATTAAAACTACATCTGAGAGTACGAGAAAGGATTTTGAATAAGAATTTTCGCTTTTAAGAATGTTAAGGCATCCCAATGTAATATTATTGTATGGCTATTGCCCTGATCCTTTGAGTTTAGTGATGGAGTTGATGTAGTAATCATTGTTTGATTACTTAAAAAGTCAAGAGGTAATACCTTGGAAACTAAGATATCAAATTGGTTTAAATATAGCCAATGGTTTACATTATATACACAAGAAAAATATTATCCACAGGGATCTTAAGAGTTGTAATATTTTACTAGATGGGAATCACGTAGCCAAAATAACTGATTTCGGATTGTCAAAGATAAAAAAAGAATCAAATGCATTAAGTACTTAGACAAAAGTAGGAACAGTACGGTGGATGGCGCCTGAATTGTTTGGTATTAGGCCAAAATATAGCAAATAATCGGACATTTATGCGTTAGGGATGGTGTTATGGGAGTTAGCAGCAAGATTGTTACCGTTTGAGGAAGCTTAGAACGATTTTATAATATAGGCCATTAAAAATTCAGAAAGAGAGGAGATACCAATTGATTGTCCAGAAAGTTTTGCCTAAGTAATAAAAGGATGTTGGGAATAGGAGTCTAAGAATAGAATGGGCATAGAGGTAATAAAAAAAATATTAAACGAGAATATCGAAATTGATAGACTCTCAAAATCCTTAATTAGTTTAGCCAAATTAAGTAAAAACTGGAGAAAAGAATTTAATTTTAGTAAAAAAAGAAAGTAAAGAAGAAATAAAATAGATTATTAAAGAGGAAAATAAGGCACAAGAAAGATCTATAGTTTAACCTACGGAAGAAATTTACTAAGCAAATGCTTTATCGATTGAGGAATTATCACAGTACTTGGCTAAGTTATCATCGCAAAATATTACTTTAGAATTTCTTGTATAAAGCATATTAAACAAGATAAATTTAACAGGCTAAACGAGTTTAATGATCCAGTTAAGTAAATTTAAAAATGAATCAACGGATTAGAGTCTGTTATAGATCATTAGGTCAACAAAAAATCAGTCAAAGATCTAATAAGCTGCGTCAAACACAATAACAATTTTGAACTTCATGAACTATAACTTTACGTAATAAAACTTCTAAGACATAGACCTATCTAATTCAGATCTCTCTGACACCACTTTCACCAATTGCAATTTCTCCAACTCAAATCTCTCACTAGCCAACCTCAGAAATACCAAGTTCATAAATTGTGACCTCTCTAATGCTAATCTTACCTCAATCTCTTCAGAGCACCCTCACATTTTCACTGGACACTCAAAATCTGTCACTTCAGTTGCCATCTCTTCAGACGCTAATTTAATCCTTTCTGGATCATTTGACACTACTCTAAGACTCTACAATATCAAGACAGGTACCTGTAAGACCATGAGTGGTCACACTAGTTCTGTATATGCTGTGGCTATATCGAGTGATTCAGAGTTCATTGTATCGGGAAGTGTAGATAATACTCTTAGACTTTACAATATCAAGACAGGTACCTGTAAGACCATGAGTGGTCACACTAATCATGTATATGCTGTGGCTATATCCAGTGATTCAGAGTTCATCGTATCGGGAAGTCATGATAATACGGTGAGACTATGGGACGTCAAGACAGGTACCTGTAAGACCATGAGTGGTCACACTAGTAATGTATGATCTGTGGCTATATCTAGTGATTCCACTTTAATCATATCTGGATCGTATGACTAAACTATTCGTTTATGGAACTCAAGAACATAATAATGTACCAAGGTCTTATCGGGACACACCTCTGATGTCTTATCGGTAATATTCTCAAGTAACAACAAGTATATCTTATCAGGATCTTCTGACAAGAGTATAAGAATATGAAATATCAATGATGGACAATGTGTATGCGTCTTAAATAATTCTGACTATGCAGGAAGTTTATCATTATCTAAGGACAACAATTGGTTGGTATCGAGTACAGGTCACTGGTTATATGGAAGTTCAACTGAAGATTACGTCATTCGAAGATGGAACTTAGGAAGAATATTGAATGGAGAACAAGCAACTAACTAATAACAGGTAAGTTAAAATTTAACATTCATTATTTAGTAGACTGACTGGAACAAAGTATATGCTGACTATGGATTAAAATTTTAGAACTGCGTAATGGCTAATGTAACAATGAGCATGGAGGACAAATAGAGATTTATCAAGTGATCTATTTGGAGTTAAACTATTTAAACTATTTAATTTTAAATTTAGCATTTTAAATTTTCTAAGTCTATATTCTAATTAAGTATGTTCATACTCTTAATATTATTATTATTATTACAAGTAAAGTTTAAAATTTCATTGTTCATAATTTTTTCTAAGTCTTTTTTGAACTTAGTTATTTTTATTAATATTTTATTTTAATTTAATTTTAAAATAAAGTGTTAGAGTAACTAACAATTTTTCTAATGTTCGAAAAATTTTTTGAAGTACGTACCAGAGCTAAAAAGTTTAAATTTTCAAGCATTAGAAAAATTTTTGAAGTACGTACCAGAGCTAAAAAGTTTAAATTTTCAAGCATTAGAAAAAATTTTGAAGTACATACTAGAGTTAAAATAATTTAAATTTTCAAGCATTAGAAAAAATTTTGAAGTACATACTAGACTAAAAAATTTTTAAATTTTCAAGTGTTTGAAAAATTTTTGAAGTATGTACTCAGCTAAATAATTTAAATTTTCAAGCGTTAGGAAAATTTTTGAGTTATGTGCTAGAGCTAAATTTTTTTAAATTTTATATTATAGTCTTAGAATTTTTTTTGGGTTGAGTACTAGCGCAAAGTTTTTTTTTTTAATTTGTTATAAAATTTAATAACGTTTTTTATAATTTTTAAGTTGCACAATGTGTTTTTACGATAGGAAAAATGTAGAATACTGCATTTAAAGTGCAGCAGATTAAATTTTCATGAGTTAGAAGCCCTGAAATGGCGAAAAACGTCAAAGCCTTTTTTTGCTCAGCGTTTTACACTATAGGGCTGAGTTGGGACGGAACAAGCTAGGGGATTTCGGGATAAGTAGAGGGTAAGAAAGGAATATAAATTTTTCGAGAAAATTTTTAAAGTATAAAAAGGTTTCTGAAAAAATGTGAATAAAAAAAATTTGCGACTATTTTTTTGATTTTGGTTTTGAAATTTTTGATTTTGGTTTTGAAAAATTTTGATTTTGGATTTGAAAAATTTTGATTTTGGTTTTGAAAATTCTGAGTTCGGTTTTAAAAATTTTTCGATTTTTGATTTGAAAACCTTTGATTTTGGTTTTGAAAACCTTTGATTTTGGTTTTGAAAAATTTTGATTTTGGTTTTGAAAATTTTGAGTTCGGTTTTAAAAATTTTGATTTTGGTTTTGAAAATTTTGAGTTCGGTTTTAAAAATTTTTGATTTTGGATTTGAAAACCTTTGATTTTGTATTTTGGTTTTGAAGATTTAAGTTTTGGTTTTGCAAGTTTTTGTTTTTTTTTTGATTTGAAAATTTTCGATAGTGGTGCATGACAAAAATTTTAAGAATTGGGTTTTGGTATTTTTTTTGATTTTTAGAGCTAAATGAAAGGCGAATAAGTGTATTTCAAGCATTAAATCGTGAAAAATTTAATTTTGTTTTTTTACTAAGCTTTTTACACTGCAAGACTTTTTTCGGATGGAACAAACTGGGGGAAATCGGGATGATAAAGGTCATAAAGGAAAAAATTTCCAAAAAAAAGTTTAAAAATATAAAAGGGTTTTGAGAAAAAATGGGATTAAAAAAGATGAAGGATATAATTTTTGATTTTGGGTTGTGATCATTTTTTGACTTTTTGGTAACGAAATAGTTTGATTTTTAGAGTTAATAAAAGAAGAAAAAAGATTTTGAAATACAAAAAAAAACAAAAAATAATCAATTAAGAAGAAATATTTTAAAAATAATGATAAAATAAATCAAATAAAAATATGCTCAGAAAATTAAGAAATAATAATTAAAAAGATCGTAGGAACAGAGATTGACCTTCTGAATCATACTTTCTGGTTTTATGTCTAGGAACAAGTTCCTTTCCTGAAGTGAGAAAGTCCCTGGTCAAAGTAAACCTTTGCAAGAAACCGCCTTCCTCTTAATTATCCACTTCTGGTAGGGAATGAAGACAGGCAGCACAGAACGATGGAGCTCACTGGCAGCTGCTTTTCGAATGCAACAGGATATACATGATATCCAATGAAGGCAGTGTTGGGATCGTAAACTGCAAGAAGTTGCAGTACGAAATACATAGAGTATAAAAAAAGATTATAAGACAAAATATAAAATATAATTTTTTGCAAAATGAATAAAAGAAAAAAAGAAGTATGATAAACGATATTATTAAAAATATGAAAGTTGATAAAAAAAAAGTAAATAAATTAATCTGAATTCATATGAAATAAAAAAAAATGAAATGTTGCAAAAATAAGATGACCTGAGATATTATAAAAGAGAAGAAGTAAAGTAAGAAAAGATGATAGAATTTCAGTTTAAAGGAGTATGCTTTGAGATAAAAGAAGTTAGTATTTTAAAAGTGAAGAAGCAAAGTAAGAAAAGATGATAGAATTTAAGTTTAAAGGAGTGAGGTTTGAGATAAAAGAGAATTAAGTATTTAGAAAAGTGAAGAAGTAAAGTAAGAAAAGATGATAGAATTTAAGTTTAAAGAGTGAGCTTTGAGATAAAAGAGAAGTAAATTTTTTGAAAAGTGAAGAAGTAAAGTAAGAAAAGATGATAGAATTTAAGTTTAAAGGAGTGAGGTTTGAGATAAAAGAGAAGTAAGTATTTAGAAAAGTGAAGAAGTAAAGTAAGAAAAGATGATAGAATTTAAGTTTAAAGGAGTGAGGTTTGAGATAAAAGAGAAGTAAGTATTTAGAAAAGTGAAGAAGTAAAGTAAGAAAAGATGATAGAATTTAAGTTTAAGGAGTGAGGTTTGAGATAAAAGAGAAGTAAGTATTTAGAAAAGTGAAGAAGTAAAGTAAGAAAAGATGATAGAATTTAAGTTTAAAGGAGTGAGGTTTGAGATAAAAGAGAAGTAAGTATTTAGAAAAGTGAAGAAGTAAAGTAAGAAAAGATGATAGAATTTAAGTTTAAGGAGTGAGGTTTGAGATAAAAGAGAAGTAAGTATTTAGAAAAGTGAAAAAGTAAAGTAAGAAAAGAAAAAAGAATTTAAGTTTAAAGGAGTGAGGTTTGAGATAAAAGAAGTTAGTATTTTAAAAGTGAAGAAGCAAAGTAAGAAAAGAAGATAGAATTTCAGTTTTAAGGAGTATGCTTTGAGAAGTAATAAGTATTTAGAAAAGTGAAGAAGTAAAGTAAGAAAAGAAGATAGAATTTCAGTTTTAAGGAGTATGCTTTGAGAAGTAATAAGTATTTTGAAAAGGTAAGAAGTAAAGTAAGAAAAGAAGATAGAATTTCAGTTTTAAGTAGTATGCTTTGAGAAGTAATAAGTATTTTGAAAAGTGAAGAAGTAAAGTAAGAAAAGAAGATAGAATTTCAGTTTTAAGGAGTATGCTTTGAGAAGTAATAAGTATTTTGAAAAGTGAAGAAGTAAAGTAAGAAAAGAAGATAGAATTTCAGTTTTAAGGAGTATGCTTTGAGAAGTAATAAGTATTTTGAAAAGTGAAGAAGTAAAGTAAGAAAAGAAGATAGAATTTCAGTTTTAAGGAGTATGCTTTGAGAAGTAATAAGTATTTTGAAAAGTGAAGAAGTAAAGTAAGAAAAGAAGATAGAATTTCAGTTTTAAGGAGTATGCTTTGAGAAGTATTAAGTATTTAGAAAAGTGAAGAAGTAAAGTAAGAAAAAAAGAATAATTTCAGTTTTAAGGAGTATGCTTTGAGAAGTAATAAGTATTTTGAAAAGTGAAGAAGTAAAGTAAGAAAAGAAGATAGAATTTCAGTTTTAAGGAGTATGCTTTGAGAAGTAATAAGTATTTTTAAAAGTGAAGAAGTAAAGTAAGAAAAGAAGATAGAATTTTAGTTTTAAGGAGTATGCTTTGAGAAGTAATAAGTATTTTGAAAAGTGAAGAAGTAAAGTAAGAAAAGAAGATAGAATTTCAGTTTTAAGGAGTATGCTTTGAGAAGTAATAAGTATTTTGAAAAGTGAAGAAGTAAAGCAAGAAAAGAAGATAGAATTTCAGTTTTAAGTAGTATGCTTTGAGAAGTATTAAGTATTTAGAAAAGTGAAGAAGTAAAGTAAGAAAAGAAGATAGAATTTCAGTTTTAAGGAGTATGCTTTGAGAAGTAATAAGTATTTTGAAAAGGTAAGAAGTAAAGTAAGAAAAGAAGATAGAATTTCAGTTTTAAGGAGTATGCTTTGAGAAGTAATAAGTATTTTGAAAAGTGAAGAAGTAAAGTAAGAAAAGAAGATAGAATTTCAGTTTTAAGGAGTATGCTTTGAGAAGTAATAAGTATTTTGAAAAGTGAAGAAGTAAAGTAAGAAAAGAAGATAGAATTTCAGTTTTAAGGAGTATGCTTTGAGAAGTAATAAGTATTTAGAAAAGTGAAGAAGTAAAGTAAGAAAAAAAGATAGAATTTCAGTTTTAAGGAGTATGCTTTGAGAAGTAATAAGTATTTTGAAAAGTGAAGAAGTAAAGTAAGAAAAGAAGATAGAATTTCAGTTTTAAGGAGTATGCTTTGAGAAGTATTAAGTATTTAGAAAAGTGAAGAAGTAAAGTAAGAAAAGAAGATAGAATTTCAGTTTTAAGGAGTATGCTTTGAGAAGTATTAAGTATTTAGAAAAGTGAAGAAGTAAAGTAAGAAAAAAAGATAGAATTTCAGTTTTAAGGAGTATGCTTTGAGAAGTAATAAGTATTTGGAAAAGTGAATAAGTAAAGCAAGAAAAGAAGATAGAATTTCAGTTTTAAGGAGTATGCTTTGAGAAGTAATAAGTATTTTGAAAAGGTAAGAAGTAAAGTAAGAAAAGAAGATAGAATTTCAGTTTTAAGGAGTATGCTTTGAGAAGTAATAAGTATTTTGAAAAGTGAAGAAGTAAAGTAAGAAAAGAAGATAGAATTTCAGTTTTAAGGAGTATGCTTTGAGAAGTAATAAGTATTTTGAAAAGTGAAGAAGTAAAGTAAGAAAAGAAGATAGAATTTCAGTTTTAAGGAGTATGCTTTGAGAAGTAATAAGTATTTAGAAAAGTGAAGAAGTAAAGTAAGAAAAGAAGATAGAATTTCAGTTTTAAGGAGTATGCTTTGAGAAGTATTAAGTATTTTGAAAAGTGAAGAAATAAAGTAAGAAAAGAAGATAGAATTTCAGTTTTAAGGAGTATGCTTTGAGAAGTAATAAGTATTTTGAAAAGTGAAGAAGTAAAGTAAGAAAAGAAGATAGAATTTCAGTTTTAAGGAGTATGCTTTGAGAAGTAATAAGTATTTTTAAAAGTGAAGAAGTAAAGTAAGAAAAGAAGATAGAATTTTAGTTTTAAGGAGTATGCTTTGAGAAGTAATAAGTATTTTGAAAAGTGAAGAAGTAAAGTAAGAAAAGAAGATAGAATTTCAGTTTTAAGGAGTATGCTTTGAGAAGTAATAAGTATTTGGAAAAGTGAATAAGTAAAGCAAGAAAAGAAGATAGAATTTCAGTTTTAAGGAGTATGCTTTGAGAAGTAATAAGTATTTTGAAAAGGTAAGAAGTAAAGTAAGAAAAGAAGATAGAATTTTAGTTTTAAGGAGTATGCTTTGAGAAGTATTAAGTATTTAGAAAAGTGAAGAAGTAAAGTAAGAAAAGAAGATAGAATTTCAGTTTTAAGGAGTATGCTTTGAGAAGTATTAAGTATTTTGAAAAGTGAAGAAGTAAAGTAAGAAAAGAAGATAGAATTTCAGTTTTAAGGAGTATGCTTTGAGAAGTAATAAGTATTTTGAAAAGTGAAGAAGTAAAGTAAGAAAAGAAGATAGAATTTCAGTTTTAAGGAGTATGCTTTGAGAAGTAATAAGTATTTTGAAAAGTGAAGAAGTAAAGTAAGAAAAGAAGATAGAATTTCAGTTTTAAGGAGTATGCTTTGAGAAGTAATAAGTATTTTGAAAAGTGAAGAAGTAAAGCAAGAAAAGAAGATAGAATTTCAGTTTTAAGGAGTATGCTTTGAGAAGTATTAAGTATTTAGAAAAGTGAAGAAGTAAAGTAAGAAAAGAAGATAGAATTTCTGTTTTAAGGAGTATGCTTTGAGAAGTAATAAGTATTTAGAAAAGTGAAGAAGTAAAGTAAGAAAAGAAGATAGAATTTCAGTTTTAAGGAGTATGCTTTGAGAAGTATTAAGTATTTAGAAAAGTGAAGAAGTAAAGTAAGAAAAGAAGATAGAATTTCAGTTTTAAGGAGTATGCTTTGAGAAGTAATAAGTATTTTGAAAAGTGAAGAAGTAAAGCAAGAAAAGAAGATAGAATTTCTGTTTTAAGGAGTATGCTTTGAGAAGTATTAAGTATTTAGAAAAGTGAAGAAGTAAAGTAAGAAAAGAAGATAGAATTTCAGTTTTAAGGAGTATGCTTTGAGAAGTAATAAGTATTTTGAAAAGTGAAGAAGTAAAGTAAGAAAAGAAGATAGAATTTCAGTTTTAAGGAGTATGCTTTGAGAAGTAATAAGTATTTAGAAAAGTGAAGAAGTAAAGTAAGAAAAGAAGATAGAATTTCAGTTTTAAGGAGTATGCTTTGAGAAGTATTAAGTATTTAGAAAAGTGAAGAAGTAAAGTAAGAAAAGAAGATAGAATTTCAGTTTTAAGGAGTATGCTTTGAGAAGTAATAAGTATTTTGAAAAGTGAAGAAGTAAAGTAAGAAAAGAAGATAGAATTTCAGTTTTAAGGAGTATGCTTTGAGAAGTAATAAGTATTTTGAAAAGTGAAGAAGTAAAGTAAGAAAAGAAGATAGAATTTCAGTTTTAAGGAGTATGCTTTGAGAAGTAATAAGTATTTAGAAAAGTGAAGAAGTAAAGTAAGAAAAGAAGATAGAATTTCAGTTTTAAGGAGTAAACTTTGAGAAGTATTAAGTATTTAGAAAAGTGAAGAAGAAAAGTAAGAAAAGAAGATAGAATTTCAGTTTTAAGTAGTATGCTTTGAGAAGTAATAAGTATTTTGAAAAGTGAAGAAGTAAAGTAAGAAAAGAAGATAGAATTTCAGTTTTAAGGAGTATGCTTTGAGAAGTAATAAGTATTTAGAAAAGTGAAGAAGTAAAGTAAGAAAAGAAGATAGAATTTGAGTTTTAAGGAGTATGCTTTGAGAAGTATTAAGTATTTAGAAAAGTGAAGAAGTAAAGTAAGAAAAGAAGATAGAATTTCAGTTTTAAGGAGTATGCTTTGAGAAGTAATAAGTATTTTGAAAAGTGAAGAAGTAAAGCAAGAAAAGAAGATAGAATTTCAGTTTTAAGGAGTATGCTTTGAGAAGTAATAAGTATTTAGAAAAGTGAAGAAGTAAAGTAAGAAAAGAAGATAGAATTTCAGTTTTAAGGAGTATGCTTTGAGAAGTAATAAGTATTTTTAAAAGTGAAGAAGTAAAGTAAGAAAAGAAGATAGAATTTTAGTTTTAAGGAGTATGCTTTGAGAAGTAATAAGTATTCAGAAAAGTGATGAAGTAAAGTAAGAAAAGAAGATAGAATTTCAGTTTTAAGGAGTATGCTTTGAGAAGTAATAAGTATTTTGAAAAGTGAAGAAGTAAAGTAAGAAAAGAAGATAGAATTTCAGTTTTAAGGAGTATGCTTTGAGAAGTAATAAGTATTTTGAAAAGGTAAGAAGTAAAGTAAGAAAAGAAGATAGAATTTCAGTTTTAAGGAGTATGCTTTGAGAAGTAATAAGTATTTTGAAAAGGTAAGAAGTAAAGTAAGAAAAGAAGATAGAATTTCAGTTTTAAGGAGTATGCTTTGAGAAGTAATAAGTATTTTGAAAAGTGAAGAAGTAAAGTAAGAAAAGAAGATAGAATTTCAGTTTTAAGGAGTATGCTTTGAGAAGTAATAAGTATTTAGAAAAGTGAAGAAGTAAAGTAAGAAAAGAAGATAGAATTTCAGTTTTAAGGAGTATGCTTTGAGAAGTAATAAGTATTTTGAAAAGTGAAGAAGTAAAGTAAGAAAAGAAGATAGAATTTCAGTTTTAAGGAGTATGCTTTGAGAAGTATTAAGTATTTTGAAAAGGTAAGAAGTAAAGTAAGAAAAGAAGATAGAATTTCAGTTTTAAGGAGTATGCTTTGAGAAGTAATAAGTATTTTGAAAAGTGAAGAAGTAAAGTAAGAAAAGAAGATAGAATTTCAGTTTTAAGGAGTATGCTTTGAGAAGTAATAAGTATTTTGAAAAGTGAAGAAGTAAAGTAAGAAAAGAAGATAGAATTTCAGTTTTAAGGAGTATGCTTTGAGAAGTAATAAGTATTTTGAAAAGGTAAGAAGTAAAGTAAGAAAAGAAGATAGAATTTCAGTTTTAAGGAGTATGCTTTGAGAAGTAATAAGTATTTTGAAAAGTGAAGAAGTAAAGTAAGAAAAGAAGATAGAATTTCAGTTTTAAGGAGTATGCTTTGAGAAGTAATAAGTATTTTTAAAAGTGAAGAAGTAAAGTAAGAAAAGAAGATAGAATTTTAGTTTTAAGGAGTATGCTTTGAGAAGTAATAAGTATTTTGAAAAGTGAAGAAGTAAAGTAAGAAAAGAAGATAGAATTTCAGTTTTAAGGAGTATGCTTTGAGAAGTAATAAGTATTTTGAAAAGTGAAGAAGTAAAGTAAGAAAAGAAGATAGAATTTCAGTTTTAAGGAGTATGCTTTGAGAAGTATTAAGTATTCAGAAAAGTGATGAAGTAAAGTAAGAAAAGAAGATAGAATTTCAGTTTTAAGGAGTATGCTTTGAGAAGTAATAAGTATTTTGAAAAGTGAAGAAGTAAAGTAAGAAAAGAAGATAGAATTTCAGTTTTAAGGAGTATGCTTTGAGAAGTAATAAGTATTTTGAAAAGTGAAGAAGTAAAGTAAGAAAAGAAGATAGAATTTCAGTTTTAAGGAGTATGCTTTGAGAAGTAATAAGTATTTAGAAAAGTGAAGAAGTAAAGTAAGAAAAGAAGATAGAATTTCAGTTTTAAGGAGTATGCTTTGAGAAGTATTAAGTATTTAGAAAAGTGAAGAAATAAAGTAAGAAAAGAAGATAGAATTTCTGTTTTAAGGAGTATGCTTTGAGAAGTAATAAGTATTTTGAAAAGGTAAGAAGTAAAGTAAGAAAAGAAGATAGAATTTCAGTTTTAAGGAGTATGCTTTGAAAAGTAATAAGTATTTTGAAAAGTGAAGAAGTAAAGTAAGAAAAGAAGATAGAATTTTAGTTTTAAGGAGTATGCTTTGAGAAGTAATAAGTATTTTGAAAAGTGAAGAAGTAAAGTAAGAAAAGAAGATAGAATTTCAGTTTTAAGGAGTATGCTTTGAGAAGTATTAAGTATTTAGAAAAGTGAATAAGTAAAGTAAGAAAAGAAGATAGAATTTCAGTTTTAAGGAGTATGCTTTGAGAAGTAATAAGTATTTTGAAAAGGTAAGAAGTAAAGTAAGAAAAGAAGATAGAATTTGATTTTTAAGGAGTATGCTTTGAGAAGTAATAAGTATTTAGAAAAGTGAAGAAGTAAAGAAAGAAAAGAAGATAGAATTTCAGTTTTAAGGAGTATGCTTTGAGAAGTAATAAGTATTTTGAAAAGTGAAGAAGTAAAGTAAGAAAAGAAGATAGAATTTCAGTTTTAAGGAGTATGCTTTGAGAAGTAATAAGTATTTAGAAAAGTGAAGAAGTAAAGAAAGAAAAGAAGATAGAATTTCAGTTTTAAGGAGTATGCTTTGAGAAGTAATAAGTATTTTGAAAAGTGAAGAAGTAAAGTAAGAAAAGAAGATAGAATTTCAGTTTTAAGGAGTATGCTTTGAGAAGTAATAAGTATTTTGAAAAGTGAAGAAGTAAAGTAAGAAAAGAAGATAGAATTTCAGTTTTAAGGAGTATGCTTTGAGAAGTAATAAGTATTTTGAAAAGGTAAGAAGTAAAGTAAGAAAAGAAGATAGAATTTCAGTTTTAAGTAGTATGCTTTGAAAAGTAATAAGTATTTTGAAAAGTGAAGAAGTAAAGTAAGAAAAGAAGATAGAATTTCAGTTTTAAGGAGTATGCTTTGAGAAGTAATAAGTATTTTGAAAAGGTAAGAAGTAAAGTAAGAAAAGAAGATAGAATTTCAGTTTTAAGTAGTATGCTTTGAAAAGTAATAAGTATTTTGAAAAGTGAAGAAGTAAAGTAAGAAAAGAAGATAGAATTTCAGTTTTAAGGAGTATGCTTTGAGAAGTAATAAGTATTTTGAAAAGGTAAGAAGTAAAGTAAGAAAAGAAGATAGAATTTCAGTTTTAAGGAGTATGCTTTGAGAAGTAATAAGTATTTTGAAAAGTGAAGAAGTAAAGTAAGAAAAGAAGATAGAATTTCAGTTTTAAGGAGTATGCTTTGAGAAGTAATAAGTATTTTGAAAAGGTAAGAAGTAAAGTAAGAAAAGAAGATAGAATTTCAGTTTTAAGG